>JZKD02S1677324.1:148245-182133 GCA_000966675.3 Picea glauca
AATGTCTCCTTGGTATATATAGGAGGCTAGGAGGTATAATTACAAATAATGGCCTAAAGCCGACATAATTAAAATAACATTACTAATCTAATATGCCCCAATTAAGGGGTAATGAGCCAACATTAGGGCTTAACAATCAACAACCTCAACTTGAAGTAATCATAACTTTGTACATGTAATGTATAAAGATATGAAACTAATACATAAAGTTATTCATTGTGTTTTCTACAATTCCTCCAGGTGTCACTACTTGGAACCTCTCATAAAATGAGTTATAGCAAAAATGGCATACCTTGTTGAATTATGGCTTATTCTAGAGAGATATCTTGTAGAGCATGCCCCGCACGGAATATTTGTTAAATTGATCTAAAAATGTTACATAGAATACTAAAGACTGCTCCCTAACCAAAACAGTTGGTTTCACTGAATTTGGATCTGTTATGAAGAACTTATGACTTTTTTACCCGAACCACATGTTTTTGACTAGTTTCAAGACTAGCCACAAACCCTATTTTCCACTGAGTGTAACTCCAAAAATACAATGACCCACAAGATGAATTTTTTACCACATATACTTGGATATGTTTTATCAATGGCATAGAAATTTTATGGTATGAATCATTATAGAAAAAAAATTATAGTGAAAATGGTGAGATGACATGTAAATAACATATCTTAGAAAGCACCATCAAACGAATTTATCCTTCCTTGCATTTCGGCCTTCTTTTCTTCACTTTCCCTCAGAATTTTGGCTTAGATATCCTTGGTTACCTCAGACACCTATAAATATTCAATATACTCAAGTGTAATTAAAATGAGAGAGCCTTGCCTCTGATTCATACTCTCCAAGTAACTTCCTTAAAAACATCTTCTAGGTCACTTGGCCCCACTTTCTTTATTTTAGGGTTAACACACTTCTAATTTCTCCATTAAATTTATTATTGAAATAATTTATTTTGTATTCACTTTAAATCATAATAAACTCATTACTTCACTTTATTATTTACTTTTTAAAATCTCTTAAACCACTTTGATTACTTTGACCTTTTGGGGCTTCTAGATGGCATATGAGGGTCCTCCAACTTCGTAAGGCCATAACTCTGAAACCGTGAGGAGTTATGTGATGTTCCACATACCACCAGAAACGGAATGACATGTACTATCCATATAGAATAGTATTATCTGAAAATATATCATAACTCATATCATTATCCATCAAACAAACTTGGGTCCATTACCCAAACCTGGAGTTTCCAACTTCTCATGGCCATAACTCTCTAACCGTGAGGAATTATGTGATGTTCCACATACCACCGGAAATGGAATGACAAGAACTATCCATCTAGGATAGTTTACCTGAAAAATTCATTGTCCTTCATCTCATTATTCAACAATTAAGCATGGTTTCTCTTACTTCGCAAAGCGTCTTCTCGTGAGGAATTTTACCATAAGGGGACCACTTTGGAGTTCATCCATCTTTACTTCTTTTCAACCATGACAAGACAATAATGAGTCATATTTACACCAAACAATCTTGGGTCCATTACCCAAACCTTTGTGGCGTGGGGCTTTCTTCAAGGGTTGACATCAATGGCAACCAACCTTAATCAACAACTTCACATTGCATGATTGGCTTCCTGAATGTGAGTACAAATTTTGACATTTTTTTCTTTATCCCTTCTACCATCTATGATTCACCATAATGTTTCTGTCACATTCTTCCCGATATGCATTGTATCAAACAAAGAAGTTATTTTTAGCTCCTCGTAGTAGGGAAACCTCATGAATTGAGTGGGATAACATTTTATTCCTCGTAGAAGCGCATTATTAATACCTTCATGATGGAGGCCTCCATGAAGCATAAAAGAAATCACAACAATAATTATCAAATACGGTAAAATAGATTCAATGATTAAAATAAAAATTCAAAACATTACATATACGATACATAATAGAAATTGTGCACCTTGACGATTTCTATTATATTTCAACCTCCATAGGTGAGGTGTCATTCTTCATGGTTTTAAACCAATCTCTTATTTCCCATTGAAAATATGGTTTTCAGTTGTATGATACATATGGTTATTAGGGAGGAGGTGCCTATACTCATCAAACACCACATTTCCTAAACTTTTTGAATGACGATACTTCATCTTAGGACCACAAACTGAAAATGCAAATTTACCCTTTGTTTGAAGACCTGCAACAGATGGATTAATGTCAATTATACAATGAGATTATTTAAAAATTAAACATGCATGATAAATTTTAAAAATTATATAGTATTAAAGAGCAATAGAATGCTACATACCACAAAAACGTGTTAGTCATGGGGCATCATGAATTGTCCATAAAAGTATTCCACGGAATTTAAATTTCTTCTCCCTGATTGGTTTACAAATGTTATAAATAGTGATGACATCCCATAACTTTAGTAGCCCGTCGATAAGAGGCTCGATATATACATTCATATCTTTAACTTGGTACTTACCTAATTGTTTGAAATTACACATCATTACTACCATGATATGTATATATAAGTAAATAAATAAACAAAAGATATTGTGCAAAAAATGAAACAAATGAAAATGATACATTCAAAAAAATAATGTAAACAAATACATGGAACAATCATTGTCAGCGTTATGTGCTCCCTCTTTATTGACATCCAAGGAGGAATGTTATTTTTTATAACAAAAATAGGCCACACCGAGTAAATAGACCTAAGCTCTTTAAATGGATTAACACCATTAGTTGCCAATGAAAGCCTAACATTACGAGGTTCATCTTTGAAATCTGCCCATTTTTCCTCAATTTCCCTAAATGCATAACCATCACCAAGCATTCGAAGAACATCATCTCCACTTTTTTTATGTGCATGTTAATCCATAAATTGTGCTATGCTTTCACACTTGAACAATCGCTACAAACATGGAATTATGGGAATATGACGAAGAACCTTTAGAGGCACCATTTTTTGTTACTTGATCAGTTCGATATCTATTGATAATACATTGTGGGCATTCTGTTTTTGAAGTATGTTGTCCATAATATATAATATGATCATTAGAACATGCATTTGTACTTTGATAATCCATTCCAGTGTCTTTCATAATGGCATGCAAATATCGATATGTGCGAAGTAAAATATTTGACAATGGTAACAAAAATTCACCTAACAATCTACAACATAACAAATAACTAGTTAATGTAAAGAATATTAATCGTAAAACTTGCATTCTTATTTTACACATTAATTAACACTAAAAAGAAAAAGAAAAAGAGTCATCATTTATGTATATGAGATGAAACATATTACATACCTTAGGATCTATGTCATACAAGTGTTCGACAAATGATTCATAACCTTTAAGTTCACTAGCATCAATGTAGCAGAGATAAAATTTGCTCTTGATCCTTCATCAACTCGTTTATTTTCCTTTTGCAATAGAGGTTCATCATAAATACCATCATTGTCCCCATCCTCATCCAACTGAGTAAACAAATCTTGGATCATTTGATTTGTTCCATCATCTTCTTCCATGGGGTCATTAACTTGATTTGTTCCATCATCGTCTTCCATGAGATCCTCATTTGCTTGATCATGTTCCTCAACTTGTACAACATCATTTCTACTACTACTTGGTGCAATATTCTGCAGAAAGTTAGGGGGGAAACTCTAACTTTATCATTACAATCAATCATGCAAAATTGGTGTGTATAACAAATATTCAAACTATATATATATATATATAGAGAGAGAGAGAGAGAGATAATCAACAATATAAAAACAAATAATGAATATATAACTAATTACCATAGGACGATATTCATTTGATCCTCCATCAATGTGCCCATATTTCCTACAATGTTTTATAGTTGTTGCTATTAAAAATTTTACGGGACGTGTAGTACAACATTTTTTGCAAGGGAAATAACATCTGCCATCACCCTTTTCACCCTCTTTACTTTTTTTCCCACCTCTAATATTTTGTGACATTCTTTCGCACCAAAATACCCTTTCTGAACCATCGTTGTTATAGAAAGATTGTCGCGACATCTCTAATTNTACCACCAGAAATGGAATGACATGTACTATCCATATAGAATAGTATTATCTGAAAATATATCATAACTCATATCATTATCCATCAAACAAACTTGGGTCCATTACCCAAACCTAGAGTTTCCAACTTCTCATGGCCATAACTCTCTAACCGTGAGGAATTATGTGATGTTCCACATACCACCGGAAATGGAATGACAAGAAATATCCATCTAGGATAGTTTACCTGAAAAATTCATTGTCCTTCAGCTCATTATTCAACAATTAAGCATGGTTTCTCCTACTCCGCAAAGCGTCTTCTCGTGAGGACTTTTACCATAAGGGGACCACTTTGGAGTTCATCCATCTTTACTTATTTTCAACCATGACAAGACAATAATGAGTCATATTTACACCAAAAAATCTTGGTTCCATTACCCAAACCTTTGTGGCGTGGGGCTTTCTTCAAGGGTTGACATCAATGACAACCAACCTTAATCAACAACTTCACATTGCATGATTGGCTTCCTGAATGTGAGTACAAATTTTGACATTTTTTTCTTTATCCCTTCTACCATCTATGATTCACCATAATGTTTATGTCACATTCTTCCCGATATGCATTGTATCAAACAAAGAAGTTATTTTTAGCTCCTCGTAGTAGGGAAACCTCATGAATTGAGTGGGATAACACTTTATTCCTCGTAGAAGCGCATTATTAATACCTTCATGATGGAGGCCTCCATGAAGCATAAAAGAAATCACAACAATAATTATCAAATACAATAAAATAGATTCAATGATTAAAATAAAAATTCAAAACATTACATATACGATACATAATAGAAATTGTGTACCTTGACGATTTCAATTATATTTCAACCTCCATAGGTGAGGTGTCATTCTTCATGGTTTTAAACCAATCTCTTATTTCCCATTGAAAATATGGTTTTCAGTTGTATGATACATATGGTTATTAGGGAGGAGGTGCCTATACTCATCAAACACCACATTTCCTAAACTTTTTGAATGACGATACTTCATCTTAGGACCACAAACTGAAAATGCAAATTTACCCTTTGTTTGAAGACCTGCAACAGATGGATTAATGTCAATTATACAATGAGATTATTTAAAAATTAAACATGCATGATAAATTTTAAAAATTATATAGTATTAAAGAGCAATAGAATGCTACATACCACAAAAACGTGTTAGTCATGGGGCATCATGAATTGTCCATAAAAGTATTCCACGGAATTTAAATTTCTTCTCCCTGATTGGTTTACAAATGTTATAAATAGTGATGACATCCCATAACTTTAGTAGCCCGTCGATAAGAGGCTCGATATATACATTCATATCTTTAACTTGGTACTTACCTAATTGTTTGAAATTACACATCATTACTACCATGATATGTATATATAAGTAAATAAATAAACAAAAGATATTGTGCAAAAAATGAAACAAATGAAAATGATACATTCAAAAAAATAATGTAAACAAATACATGGAACAATCATTGTCAGCGTTATGTGCTCCCTCTTTATTGACATCCAAGGAGGAATGTTATTTTTTATAACAAAAATAGGCCACACCGAGTAAATAGACCTAAGCTCTTTAAATGGATTAACACCATTAGTTGCCAATGAAAGCCTAACATTACGAGGTTCATCTTTGAAATCTGCCCATTTTTCCTCAATTTCCCTAAATGCATAACCATCACCAAGCATTCGAAGAACATCATCTCCACTTTTTTTATGTGCATGTTAATCCATAAATTGTGCTATGCTTTCACACTTGAACAATCGCTACAAACATGGAATTATGGGAATATGACGAAGAACCTTTAGAGGCACCATTTTTTGTTACTTGATCAGTTCGATATCTATTGATAATACATTGTGGGCATTCTGTTTTTGAAGTATGTTGTCCATAATATATAATATGATCATTAGAACATGCATTTGTACTTTGATAATCCATTCCAGTGTCTTTCATAATGGCATGCAAATATCGATATGTGCGAAGTAAAATATTTGACAATGGTAACAAAAATTCACCTAACAATCTACAACATAACAAATAACTAGTTAATGTAAAGAATATTAATCGTAAAACTTGCATTCTTATTTTACACATTAATTAACACTAAAAAGAAAAAGAAAAAGAGTCATCATTTATGTATATGAGATGAAACATATTACATACCTTAGGATCTATGTCATACAAGTGTTCGACAAATGATTCATAACCTTTAAGTTCACTAGCATCAATGTAGCAGAGATAAAATTTGCTCTTGATCCTTCATCAACTCGTTTATTTTCCTTTTGCAATAGAGGTTCATCATAAATACCATCATTGTCCCCATCCTCATCCAACTGAGTAAACAAATCTTGGATCATTTGATTTGTTCCATCATCTTCTTCCATGGGGTCATTAACTTGATTTGTTCCATCATCGTCTTCCATGAGATCCTCATTTGCTTGATCATGTTCCTCAACTTGTACAACATCATTTCTACTACTACTTGGTGCAATATTCTGCAGAAAGTTAGGGGGGAAACTCTAACTTTATCATTACAATCAATCATGCAAAATTGGTGTGTATAACAAATATTCAAACTATATATATATATATATAGAGAGAGAGAGAGAGAGATAATCAACAATATAAAAACAAATAATGAATATATAACTAATTACCATAGGACGATATTCATTTGATCCTCCATCAATGTGCCCATATTTCCTACAATGTTTTATAGTTGTTGCTATTAAAAATTTTACGGGACGTGTAGTACAACATTTTTTGCAAGGGAAATAACATCTGCCATCACCCTTTTCACCCTCTTTACTTTTTTTCCCACCTCTAATATTTTGTGACATTCTTTCGCACCAAAATACCCTTTCTGAACCATCGTTGTTATAGAAAGATTGTCGCGACATCTCTAATTTGCAAAATATTAATATTTTTTTTCGTCGCAAGAGCGGCGAACGTTGACCAAGCCAATGTTGGCTTTGTCAAATAGTTGGGTGATTGTTTGAGTGTAACGATCATCATTGGATCATCGCTCTTGCGACGAATGTTGACCAAGTCAATGTTTACTTTGTCAAATAGTTGGGTGAACATTTGAACAGTGTAACGGTCATCATTGGATGGTCACTCTTGCAACGATAACCAAAGGTCATCGCAAGAGCAATGAGAGTCCACTATATTCACGTTCATCGCTCTTGAGACGTACAACTGGTTTTGTCTCAAGAACAGCGAACGTGGATTGCGTTTATTAAAAAATTGAAAAATTCAACTCTTTATCTTCAATTTTGCGAGGAAATGTTACTTTCGTCACAAGTAGTGGTACCAAATTTTTCAATATGTAGTAGTGCTTCCTTGGTTTCTTTCTAAAGTATGATTTGAAATATTACTATTCATAAATGTATTTTCGATGAAGGAGCATCAACCTGCATCGTGTCCAAAATCACCTGGTAGAAGCTTGGATCCCTTGAGCTAACTCCTTCTGCTACTACCCTACGGGCCTATGATGAACACCCATCCCAAATCAAGGATTTATTTCAAAATGTCCTCGTAGACCTAGCGGGAAAAAAAATATTCGTTGACATCGAGGTCATAGACACCCCATTGGACTAAAACATCTTACTTGGATGTAGTTACATGTATATGATGAAGGAAGTGGCCTCATCTGTGTTTCACACCATGATCTTCCCCCATAATGGAAAGGTCATCACAGTCAACTAGTTAACTCATTATTAACCATGCCCCTTTGTGAATTTGGATAATATTCTCACCTTCATCAGGGCACAATCAGGCATCTCACTAATCATGGGAATAGGTCCAGGAATATTTCAAAACCTTGTGCTACTTGGCACATATCAGGGTGACCCTCTCTGCATACCAATCTCAAATTTGGCTCAAGTGTACACAATCACTTATGTCATAGCAGAACCAACCCCTTAGTCTACTCCTATGACACACATACCTCGGTCTACACTGGAGACACCCATATGAGAGTCTACTCCTAAGACTCCCCATGTGAGTGACCAACCAATAGTTTGGCAAACACTTCTTCAACCCCTAACCTAAATACCATTATTATACCCACCACCAAGAGCTACGACATATTCTTGAAAGTGGTGCTAATCTAGAAAATATTTTGGGAAAGCCCCAAAGGTACACGACTCGAGAGATAGAAGATTCATATCCTTGAGACAAAAGGTTGATCTAATTATCATTTTGAGGTTCGATATTGATGATATTTTTTACGCCATCCAACAAATGAAAAAATAGATCCTTCAAATGAGAGGTCATGTAGAGAACAACATCCAAGGATTAGTTAAGGTCCATCATATAGAGAGTAATGCAAAATATTTTAGATAAATTGATGCAAACCCACCAATCCCCATAGAGATTCTAGACACAATGGGTTGTGACAATGATTTGATAACAAATCTTAAAGAGTTTAATCCTAATCAATAACATAAAGAAGTAAAAGAAGACATCCTTTCCAATATTGATCATGCTACCTATGATAATAAGGATATGGTTTTCTATTCCTTTTTATATTTTTTTAAGTACCATGAACATGATATTTCCAAGAAAGAGAAAGGAGGAAAGTGGGGAATTTTCCCTAGAATTGATTTTGTTTCTAATCTTTGGTATAAATTTTTTAGCTCACATGAAAGAAAACTACAAGCTCTCATGTACTCAATCCAATAATGACGTTGGTATTGAGTTTGATTGCATTCATGAGAAAATGGAAAAGTATTTGAATGTTGATACTTTTAAAAGGATGTTGAAAAATGTTGAAAATGGAAAGAAGGAACAAGTCATTAATTAGAGTGCCTCACATGAATATGTATTCGAATGATGAATGGTTTCCCCTATCACATTTTCTTGTCGGGGATGATTTGGAAGTTCATGAAAAAAAGTACAATGGAGATTTGGAGTTCAAGGCATATGTTTTTCTTAGTGTTTGTTCTAGGATAAGATATGAATCTGATCAAGAGATGTAAAACTCATGGAAAACATCTAACGACGATCAAACATTGCATCTTGACTTTGAGGAATCGATTTCATATTTGGCACCACTTGATCATATGGCTTTGAATGTTACAAACACATTTTGCAATCAAGTGAGTAATGAGGTAAATATGTTTTTTGAATTTTTGCAATCATGGTTTCAAAGTGCCAATGGTGGGTCATCTCTAAAGGTTTTGACTCTTTCCCTCATCATTCTAGACTTTGTTACAATGATTCCATTTTCTGAAGAGAAGTCTTATTTTCAAGAACCATACTTTTCGCATATATCCAATACAAGAGCATGTTGATTATCAATACTATTGTGTGAATGGATCCATTGGAAGTTGGCATATACTTGAGGTATCCTACACTATACGTTTAGTGTAGGGTAGGTAGAAATTTTTTATTTTAGGTTTTGTATAGTTGCTATTCAAATTTTGACTCAAATGAATAAGTGTATGGGTCTGAGTTTCGTCTTAGGAATGACTCCATGGCCCAATGGAAAAGGCACCTAGTTTGATTTTGGTCAATGTTGTCTCATAGTTGGAGACGAATGTTGATGTTTCCATCATGTCTCGTTGTCCCTTTTTCATGACCTCTTAATTTTTTAGGTATAAAAAACCCTTAGTGATTTTGAGGTGCTTGAGCAAAGACTCTTTACTGAGGAAAACATCCAAGGGGTTTCAAACTCTTACATGTGGAATAATCTTTCCAAAATTCAATTTCATGGTGCCTTTTGGATTCTGCATTGACCTTTCCAATGTCAATGCATAGGTATTTGGGCCCTTATATGGATTCCACACCCTATTTTCATATCCTAAATTCCATGTTGGATTTCTAATGCATATGTGAAGAACACGGTAGTTTCAAAATTTATTCCACAACTTGTACCCCGCACCACTTTCCAAAGTGGATATGGAATCCTTTCATCATGTTATGCATCTCTGCGTGACCTTTCCATGTGGATGAAGAATCCTATCACAGTACTCTAGTTACACCTACCTATCTTTCATTTTGCATTCCACTTAAATTTTTAGCATGCATATGTGGAAACATCTTTTTAACACATTTTCCCTTTCACCTTCTTGAATTACATATGGTTCTCTTCTCTGATGAGATGTGAATTTTGGATTTAAACCATAACATGATGGTGTTAAAAGGGAAATGAATCTCCTTATGGTTAACTGAACTATATACTATGAGAAATGATGGTTATATATTACTTTAAAAAGACAATTCAAGTCACAGTTATGCATGGTTCTTTATTCACATTTGAGAACTATGATAGGCAAAAATGGCACTCGGGATAAAATTAGACCCCTTTTATGGGGAAAATGTTAATTCATTGGCCCGGAGTAACGAGGATTACCATTGGACTACTTCCTATAAATGGTATTTAGAGATGTAGGAGTAAGACCAGAAAGAAAATAAAATTTGGACCACAAGATTGATGAAGTTTGGTTGCATGCCAGAGGTTTTTAATTTCAGAGAGGTTGTACACTAGTGATTCAAGTGATTTCATTCCAATCATATGTTGTTAAATCTAATGGGAAAACAGAATATTCCTAAGCTCCCCACTCCTCTGACATTAAAAAGGATGATGCACCTTCTAAAACCAACAAAGTTTTCAAAGTATTTGAAGTTGATTGCTTCGTAGATGCACATGGGGGAATTAATCACTAGCCCTTGTAAAGGAACTATCACCCAAAATAATTCTCCTCCATAAAGGCATCACACCTCACCTCCTCGAAACAACTAGAAGACTCACAAATGGAAGTAGCCAATGCAATATGCTTAGAACATCTCCCAAAAGGTATACTCACCCTCGTTGAATATATAGGCATTCCTACATGCTCTTATGCATCCCCCAATGTCTGAGTAACCTATCTTGGCCACTTGCAAGTTGGAGTAGAGAGTAAGGTCACACCCTTACTTAATCTCTCCTCGCCCACACCTAGATATGACTCTTCTCTTACCTCTAAAACAACAACCTCATCACTCCCTTTAATCAATAAAGGAGATACATGTGATCTAGAAGACCACACACCCTCATCAAACTTCACATCTCAACTCACCACAGCCTTCCATTGTGCTAGAATGTATATCTAGTGAGATTTAAAAGTCTCATTGTATCCAATAAAACAAACTATTGTCACAACACCTCAAACCTCCCCTCGATTAGAGGCTTGACCACCTGTGAATTTGAAGGAATATAACCTTAAATCGTCAATAACCTACCAAAATATTTACATCTTTCATATAAACTTAACAAGCTAAAATATTCAGATGCCACATCACATGTTCAAGACTTCCTGCAAAAATGATCAAATATCCATTAAAGACCATGACAAGTGGATAAAATCTATGAAACAACATAAAGATAAAAAGTTGCACACATCCCATTCATCCTAAAATATTAAGCTCATAATGCAAAGCAGCCACAAAAGAACTCCAACAATCTATAAACATGAGTATCTCACCCATGCACCTCAAAACCTGCAGCAACTAAAATAAATCCCTCAACAAGGTCAACTCCCTATTTCCGAGAGAATGTTATAGTAACTTGAGAAAGAATATCACCAAGGTTAACTCCCTCTTTCTAAGAGAATCCAATAACATTCTCCCAATACTCCTCAATACTCCCATCATAGAAATATTGGAATTAATCGTTAATTCCACAATAGGTTTTGAACATATCCCCATGACATCCCATCATACATGCTCTGCATATGCCTCCTCAAAGCTAGAAGGTTCACCTAGCTTCCCACTAGCATGCACAACTGAAATACTAAGCTCATAATGCAAAGAAGCCACAAAAGAACTCCAACAATCTATAAACATGAGTATCTCACTCATGCACCTCAAAATCTATAGCAACTAAATAAATCCCTCAACAAGGTCAACTCCCTATTTCCGAGAGAATGTTATAGTAAATTGAGAAAGAATCTCATCAAGGTTAACTCCCTCTTTCTAAGAGAATCCAATAACCTTCTCCCAACACTCCTCAATACTCCCATCATAGCAATCTTGGAATTAATCACCAATTCCACAATAGGTTTTGAACATATCCCCATGACATCCCACCATACATGCTCTGCATATGCCTCCTCAAAGATAGAAGGTTCACCTAGCTTCCCACTAGCATGCACAACTACCATGGGATCAACAATTAACCTATAAAAGCCACCATCTTGCACTCCTCTAACCAAAGTCTCGGGACTTGATAGAATACAATTACAAATAGTGCATTGTTGTCCTTCAAATGGTACATTGACCATATGTCATAAAAGAATCTAAAAGAAGATTTTTCTTCAAATCATGAACAAACAAAACATCATTCAACTAAAAAATATCACTTGATGACGTCCAAAAGGAAATATAACCCAATCCTTTCACAAGATAAGGAGTTGTTGGCATGTTTACAGGCATAGTGTGTTTGTCATTGATGGCAAGAAAAGAAGTGACAATGGCATGTCTATACACAAGAATAGTAGCAACGATGGCATGATTACTGGTAGAGTGTGAAATGAAAGCTCGGGAGGAATAGCACAGAGTTGCACACAGAACGCAGGTGTGCACCAAGGCCAAGGTTAATTCCATTACCAAAGCTCAGGAGAGAAAAAGTTCTCAGAAACACAGACGAGACCCAAAGTCATCAGGACTCGTTGAACCTTTGACACTTAGAAATTCTTCCAAGTTGGGAGGATGTGTAAGCTCATGAGGAGGATCGACAGTGGCCATCAGATTGAGCACTATGAAGAATCTAGACCATTGGATCAGAGTCTAGACAGGAGGAATGAGTGCGCAAGAGAGGAATAGATCCCATCTGTTGCATCTGAGCATTAAGGACCAACAATCGTTAGATCCAGTGGAGTTGCAAGGAGGATATGCTCAGAATTCATTCAGCACTCCAAAGCTGCGAAGGAATCATGGTCGTCCATTAAGGCAGGACACGTGGCGATAGATCATCATTTCGCTGACTCGCGAACTAGAAAAGTCAAAGGTGAGAGTTGTAGGAACTCCCGATGTCTGAGTTCGCGAGTTGATCTAGACCGTTAGATCATGGGGAGTTGTGAGTCGTTGATCTAACGCTCACAAATATTAGGAAGGCAGGAAGCAAATACCTGAGGAGCTGGGAGCCACAACAATCCTAGTCGTTCATCTGAGAAGGACACATGGCAGTCGATAAAGAAGATTCGCAGAATCACGAATTGAAATAACTTTGTCGAGCAGTCTGTGAACATCGTGAAGTCTCGATATGATCTAGGTCGTTGGATCACCGAGGATATTGGGCATTTGATCTAGAGAAGGTTTCAAAAACTCAGAAGTTGAGAGAAGGGAGGTGAGTAGTCGTCCAACTTCATGAAACGCGAAGTCCCGATAAGATCTGGACCGTTGGATCACAGAGGGTTGTGGGTCGTCGATCTGACACAGAGCTTTGAATCGAAAATCGGGAGTTGGAAGAGTCAGGGTTGGCTCACGTTCAAACACCTGACATGTGAGCTCACGATTTGATCACAGTCGTCGATCCAAGGGAGAGGGTGGATAGTTGATCTGGCAAGTAGAGAGTCGGGGTGACTCATGGTAGATTACCCAATACGCGAAGTTACGAAGCACCCAGGAGATTAAGCCTCGGGTCAGAGCTGGAGGTCGCATCGTCGAAAGATTAAGGGAGGAGCTAGCACGTCGCTAGGCTCCACATCGGAGATCGTCGAGATCGCAAAGCGCCCTTTTGATTAGCCAGTGGTCACATGGAGAGAGAATAGAGGAAGGAGCTAGCATTGCTAAGCTCCACCTCGGAGTTTCATNTTTTCACCCTCTTTACTTTTTTTCCCACCTCTAATATTTTGTGACATTCTTTCGCACCAAAATACCCTTTCTGAACCATCGTTGTTATAGAAAGATTGTCGCGACATCTCTAATTTGCAAAATATTAATATTTTTTTTCGTCGCAAGAGCGGCGAACGTTGACCAAGCCAATGTTGGCTTTGTCAAATAGTTGGGTGATTGTTTGAGTGTAACGATCATCATTGGATCATCGCTCTTGCGACGAATGTTGACCAAGTCAATGTTTACTTTGTCAAATAGTTGGGTGAACATTTGAACAGTGTAACGGTCATCATTGGATGGTCACTCTTGCAACGATAACCAAAGGTCATCGCAAGAGCAATGAGAGTCCACTATATTCACGTTCATCGCTCTTGAGACGTACAACTGGTTTTGTCTCAAGAACAGCGAACGTGGATTGCGTTTATTAAAAAATTGAAAAATTCAACTCTTTATCTTCAATTTTGCGAGGAAATGTTACTTTCGTCACAAGTAGTGGTACCAAATTTTTCAATATGTAGTAGTGCTTCCTTGGTTTCTTTCTAAAGTATGATTTGAAATATTACTATTCATAAATGTATTTTCGATGAAGGAGCATCAACCTGCATCGTGTCCAAAATCACCTGGTAGAAGCTTGGATCCCTTGAGCTAACTCCTTCTGCTACTACCCTACGGGCCTATGATGAACACCCATCCCAAATCAAGGATTTATTTCAAAATGTCCTCGTAGACCTAGCGGGAAAAAAAATATTCGTTGACATCGAGGTCATAGACACCCCATTGGACTAAAACATCTTACTTGGATGTAGTTACATGTATATGATGAAGGAAGTGGCCTCATCTGTGTTTCACACCATGATCTTCCCCCATAATGGAAAGGTCATCACAGTCAACTAGTTAACTCATTATTAACCATGCCCCTTTGTGAATTTGGATAATATTCTCACCTTCATCAGGGCACAATCAGGCATCTCACTAATCATGGGAATAGGTCCAGGAATATTTCAAAACCTTGTGCTACTTGGCACATATCAGGGTGACCCTCTCTGCATACCAATCTCAAATTTGGCTCAAGTGTACACAATCACTTATGTCATAGCAGAACCAACCCCTTAGTCTACTCCTATGACACACATACCTCGGTCTACACTGGAGACACCCATATGAGAGTCTACTCCTAAGACTCCCCATGTGAGTGACCAACCAATAGTTTGGCAAACACTTCTTCAACCCCTAACCTAAATACCATTATTATACCCACCACCAAGAGCTACGACATATTCTTGAAAGTGGTGCTAATCTAGAAAATATTTTGGGAAAGCCCCAAAGGTACACGACTCGAGAGATAGAAGATTCATATCCTTGAGACAAAAGGTTGATCTAATTATCATTTTGAGGTTCGATATTGATGATATTTTTTACGCCATCCAACAAATGAAAAAATAGATCCTTCAAATGAGAGGTCATGTAGAGAACAACATCCAAGGATTAGTTAAGGTCCATCATATAGAGAGTAATGCAAAATATTTTAGATAAATTGATGCAAACCCACCAATCCCCATAGAGATTCTAGACACAATGGGTTGTGACAATGATTTGATAACAAATCTTAAAGAGTTTAATCCTAATCAATAACATAAAGAAGTAAAAGAAGACATCCTTTCCAATATTGATCATGCTACCTATGATAATAAGGATATGGTTTTCTATTCCTTTTTATATTTTTTTAAGTACCATGAACATGATATTTCCAAGAAAGAGAAAGGAGGAAAGTGGGGAATTTTCCCTAGAATTGATTTTGTTTCTAATCTTTGGTATAAATTTTTTAGCTCACATGAAAGAAAACTACAAGCTCTCATGTACTCAATCCAATAATGACGTTGGTATTGAGTTTGATTGCATTCATGAGAAAATGGAAAAGTATTTGAATGTTGATACTTTTAAAAGGATGTTGAAAAATGTTGAAAATGGAAAGAAGGAACAAGTCATTAATTAGAGTGCCTCACATGAATATGTATTCGAATGATGAATGGTTTCCCCTATCACATTTTCTTGTCGGGGATGATTTGGAAGTTCATGAAAAAAAGTACAATGGAGATTTGGAGTTCAAGGCATATGTTTTTCTTAGTGTTTGTTCTAGGATAAGATATGAATCTGATCAAGAGATGTAAAACTCATGGAAAACATCTAACGACGATCAAACATTGCATCTTGACTTTGAGGAATCGATTTCATATTTGGCACCACTTGATCATATGGCTTTGAATGTTACAAACACATTTTGCAATCAAGTGAGTAATGAGGTAAATATGTTTTTTGAATTTTTGCAATCATGGTTTCAAAGTGCCAATGGTGGGTCATCTCTAAAGGTTTTGACTCTTTCCCTCATCATTCTAGACTTTGTTACAATGATTCCATTTTCTGAAGAGAAGTCTTATTTTCAAGAACCATACTTTTCGCATATATCCAATACAAGAGCATGTTGATTATCAATACTATTGTGTGAATGGATCCATTGGAAGTTGGCATATACTTGAGGTATCCTACACTATACGTTTAGTGTAGGGTAGGTAGAAATTTTTTATTTTAGGTTTTGTATAGTTGCTATTCAAATTTTGACTCAAATGAATAAGTGTATGGGTCTGAGTTTCGTCTTAGGAATGACTCCATGGCCCAATGGAAAAGGCACCTAGTTTGATTTTGGTCAATGTTGTCTCATAGTTGGAGACGAATGTTGATGTTTCCATCATGTCTCGTTGTCCCTTTTTCATGACCTCTTAATTTTTTAGGTATAAAAAACCCTTAGTGATTTTGAGGTGCTTGAGCAAAGACTCTTTACTGAGGAAAACATCCAAGGGGTTTCAAACTCTTACATGTGGAATAATCTTTCCAAAATTCAATTTCATGGTGCCTTTTGGATTCTGCATTGACCTTTCCAATGTCAATGCATAGGTATTTGGGCCCTTATATGGATTCCACACCCTATTTTCATATCCTAAATTCCATGTTGGATTTCTAATGCATATGTGAAGAACACGGTAGTTTCAAAATTTATTCCACAACTTGTACCCCGCACCACTTTCCAAAGTGGATATGGAATCCTTTCATCATGTTATGCATCTCTGCGTGACCTTTCCATGTGGATGAAGAATCCTATCACAGTACTCTAGTTACACCTACCTATCTTTCATTTTGCATTCCACTTAAATTTTTAGCATGCATATGTGGAAACATCTTTTTAACACATTTTCCCTTTCACCTTCTTGAATTACATATGGTTCTCTTCTCTGATGAGATGTGAATTTTGGATTTAAACCATAACATGATGGTGTTAAAAGGGAAATGAATCTCCTTATGGTTAACTGAACTATATACTATGAGAAATGATGGTTATATATTACTTTAAAAAGACAATTCAAGTCACAGTTATGCATGGTTCTTTATTCACATTTGAGAACTATGATAGGCAAAAATGGCACTCGGGATAAAATTAGACCCCTTTTATGGGGAAAATGTTAATTCATTGGCCCGGAGTAACGAGGATTACCATTGGACTACTTCCTATAAATGGTATTTAGAGATGTAGGAGTAAGACCAGAAAGAAAATAAAATTTGGACCACAAGATTGATGAAGTTTGGTTGCATGCCAGAGGTTTTTAATTTCAGAGAGGTTGTACACTAGTGATTCAAGTGATTTCATTCCAATCATATGTTGTTAAATCTAATGGGAAAACAGAATATTCCTAAGCTCCCCACTCCTCTGACATTAAAAAGGATGATGCACCTTCTAAAACCAACAAAGTTTTCAAAGTATTTGAAGTTGATTGCTTCGTAGATGCACATGGGGGAATTAATCACTAGCCCTTGTAAAGGAACTATCACCCAAAATAATTCTCCTCCATAAAGGCATCACACCTCACCTCCTCGAAACAACTAGAAGACTCACAAATGGAAGTAGCCAATGCAATATGCTTAGAACATCTCCCAAAAGGTATACTCACCCTCGTTGAATATATAGGCATTCCTACATGCTCTTATGCATCCCCCAATGTCTGAGTAACCTATCTTGGCCACTTGCAAGTTGGAGTAGAGAGTAAGGTCACACCCTTACTTAATCTCTCCTCGCCCACACCTAGATATGACTCTTCTCTTACCTCTAAAACAACAACCTCATCACTCCCTTTAATCAATAAAGGAGATACATGTGATCTAGAAGACCACACACCCTCATCAAACTTCACATCTCAACTCACCACAGCCTTCCATTGTGCTAGAATGTATATCTAGTGAGATTTAAAAGTCTCATTGTATCCAATAAAACAAACTATTGTCACAACACCTCAAACCTCCCCTCGATTAGAGGCTTGACCACCTGTGAATTTGAAGGAATATAACCTTAAATCGTCAATAACCTACCAAAATATTTACATCTTTCATATAAACTTAACAAGCTAAAATATTCAGATGCCACATCACATGTTCAAGACTTCCTGCAAAAATGATCAAATATCCATTAAAGACCATGACAAGTGGATAAAATCTATGAAACAACATAAAGATAAAAAGTTGCACACATCCCATTCATCCTAAAATATTAAGCTCATAATGCAAAGCAGCCACAAAAGAACTCCAACAATCTATAAACATGAGTATCTCACCCATGCACCTCAAAACCTGCAGCAACTAAAATAAATCCCTCAACAAGGTCAACTCCCTATTTCCGAGAGAATGTTATAGTAACTTGAGAAAGAATATCACCAAGGTTAACTCCCTCTTTCTAAGAGAATCCAATAACATTCTCCCAATACTCCTCAATACTCCCATCATAGAAATATTGGAATTAATCGTTAATTCCACAATAGGTTTTGAACATATCCCCATGACATCCCATCATACATGCTCTGCATATGCCTCCTCAAAGCTAGAAGGTTCACCTAGCTTCCCACTAGCATGCACAACTGAAATACTAAGCTCATAATGCAAAGAAGCCACAAAAGAACTCCAACAATCTATAAACATGAGTATCTCACTCATGCACCTCAAAATCTATAGCAACTAAATAAATCCCTCAACAAGGTCAACTCCCTATTTCCGAGAGAATGTTATAGTAAATTGAGAAAGAATCTCATCAAGGTTAACTCCCTCTTTCTAAGAGAATCCAATAACCTTCTCCCAACACTCCTCAATACTCCCATCATAGCAATCTTGGAATTAATCACCAATTCCACAATAGGTTTTGAACATATCCCCATGACATCCCACCATACATGCTCTGCATATGCCTCCTCAAAGATAGAAGGTTCACCTAGCTTCCCACTAGCATGCACAACTACCATGGGATCAACAATTAACCTATAAAAGCCACCATCTTGCACTCCTCTAACCAAAGTCTCGGGACTTGATAGAATACAATTACAAATAGTGCATTGTTGTCCTTCAAATGGTACATTGACCATATGTCATAAAAGAATCTAAAAGAAGATTTTTCTTCAAATCATGAACAAACAAAACATCATTCAACTAAAAAATATCACTTGATGACGTCCAAAAGGAAATATAACCCAATCCTTTCACAAGATAAGGAGTTGTTGGCATGTTTACAGGCATAGTGTGTTTGTCATTGATGGCAAGAAAAGAAGTGACAATGGCATGTCTATACGCAAGAATAGTAGAAACGATGGCATGATTACTGGTAGAGTGTGAAATCAAAGCTCGGGAGGAATAGCACAGAGTTGCACCCAGAACGCAGGTGTGCACCAAGGCCAAGGTTAATTCCATTACCAAAGCTCAGGAGAGAAAAAGTTCTCAGAAACGCAGACGAGACCCAAAGTCATCAGGACTCGTTGAACCTTTGACACTTAGAAATTCTTCCAAGTCGGGAGGATGTGTAATCTCATGAGGAGGACCGACAGTGGCCATCAGATTGAGCACTATGAATAATATAGACCATTGGATCAGAGTCTAGACAGGAGGAATGAGTGCGCAAGAGAGGAATAGATCCCATCTGTTGCATCTGAGCGTTAAGGACCAACAATCGTTAGATCCAGTGGATTTGCAAGGAGGATATGCTCAGAATTCATTCAGCACTCCAAAGCTGTGAAGGAATCATGGTCGTCCATTAAGGCAGGACACGTGGCGATAGATCATCATTTCGCTGACTCGCGAACTAGAAAAGTCAAAGGTGAGAGTTGTAGGAACTCGCGATGTCTGAGTTCGCGAGTTGATCTAGACCGTTAGATCATGGGGAGTTGTGAGTCGTTGATATAACGCTCACAAATATTAGGAAGGCAGGAAGCAAATACCTGAGGAGTTGGGAGCCACAACAATCCTAGTCGTTCATCTGAGAAGGACACATGGCAGTCGATAAAGTAGATTCGCAGAATCATGAATTGAAATAACTTTGTCGAGCAGTCCGTGAACATTGTGAAGTCTCAATATGATCTAGGTCGTTGGATCACCGAGGATCTTGGGCATTTGATCTAGAGCAGGTTTCAAAAACTCAGAAGTTGAGAGAAGGGAGGTGAGTAGTCGTCCAACTTCACGAAACGCGAAGTCCCGATAAGATCTGGACCGTTGGATCACAGAGGGTTGTGGGTCGTCGATCTGACACGGAGCTTTGAATTGAAAATCGGGAGTTGGAAGAGTCAGGGTTGGCTCACGTTCAAACACCTGACATGTGAGGTCACGATTTGATCATAGTCGTCGATCCAAGGGAGAGGGTGGATAGTTGATCTGGCAAGTAGAGAGTCAGGGTGACTCATGGCAGATTACCCAATACGCAAAGTTACGAAGCACCTAGGAGATTAAGCCTCGGGTCAGAGCTGGAGGTCACATCGTCGAAAGATTAAGGGAGGATCTAGCATGTCTCTAGGCTCCACATCGGAGATCGTCAAGATCGCAAAGCACCCTTTTGATTAGCCAGTGGTCACATGGAGAGAGAATAGAGGAAGGAGCTAGCATTGCTAAGCTCCACCTCGGAGTTTCATAATTTAGGAAAATAGAGGCAACTTGCAGCTGAATATACGATGCATGAAGTCGTGAAGTGCCCTTTTGGATAGGTGTCTGATCATATCTCGTGGTCACGTGAAAGGAAGGGGCTTAGCCAGAAAAGATAGTGCCCACTGTGAAGTTTTCTCAGGAAGGGAAAAAACGCCAAAGGCATGAGCACATGGAGGTTCTCTGGGTAACTTCCAAAAACCATTGATTGTTTCTGCCAGAGAATTCGAAGAGGCTTTAGGGTGATCGCCAGAGAAGCTGAAGAGACTCGAGGTAACTATCATTGGAATGAAGAGACAATCGACAAATTGAAAAGTCTCGAAGACTATTACTGCTAGTGATGCAAAAAGAATCTCAGGATGAACGGCCATTCATGGTGAACAGAATGAGCATAACCACCAGAGAATACGAAGAGTTTCTAGGATGATATGGAAAAGGACTCGGTGTGTGAATAACATGCAGAATAGATAAGAGAGGCAGTGCTTTGTGATAGTTTTTTTCATGCGGGAAGAAAGTGGTTGTGTAGAGGACCAGAAGAGTATATAAGAGGCACAACGCATAGAATGAAGTAACACCAAAGAGTATGAAATGTAGCAGAAAATATGAACAAAGAGGATGGTATGCATGGACGAGAAAATTGATGCAGGAAGAGCAGAGCAGTGTAGCAGAACAGTGATGAGACTGGTAATCTATTGATAAATATTGTATCACTGTAATAGATTCCAGAAAGAAAAGATTTATATTTCAGGGTGGTAGGGTGGTTCTAGGGAGGATTGGTGTCCTCAGAGTTTCAAGTGGGTGCTTGAACACAGGGAGTTGTAGCTTCCATCTGGTTGCAGCCAGAAAAACCAGGGAGGTAGGGCGGTGCAAGGGAGAACTATTGTTCTTTGTTTATACAAGTCGGTGCATGTGTGACTAGAAGTTGGTGATTCCATCTAGTTGGTGTTGGAACACTCAAGGATTTGGTGCTTCCTTCTAGTGGGTGCTAGAGAAACCAGAGAGTTGGTTTTTCCTTCTAGTGGGTGCTAGAGAAACCAAAGAGTTAGTGCTCTCAACAAGTTGCATCTTGTAAAACAGAGGTGAGACTCACAATGAGTTGGTGCTCATAAGAATTATAATGTACAGAAAATAAAGACTAATTATCATATCAAGAAGAAGAGGTTTTCTCCCTTTATGGGTTTCCTTAGGAATATTTGTCTCTGTGTGCTTTATGTGTGTGATTGATGTTGAATACTATATTGCTTACTTCCCTACATTATTGTAATCATCATTGAGTATTTTGTAATGAGTTTTAAATGGTTATAATTGTTTAAGCATAGTAACAATTGATTCAACCCCCCGCCCCCCTCCCTCTTAGTTGTCTAACAATTGGTATCAGATCAGGTTCATTTTATGTAAGGGTAGATCCTAGAGCTTGAACATGACTATCCATGAAGGAACTTCAACCAATAAGGCCCCCATGTTCCAAGGAACAAACTTTGTCTTCTAGAAAGTTAGGATGAGAACCTACATAATGGCTTTAGATGCAGATGTCGTGGAAATATAGGTCAGTTTGCATCTAAATATCCACACAAGAAGAAGTACCAAAACGTTGAAGGTGAAAAGAAGTATAAATCCAACAGATTTGGTAAAAAGACAAGTTTATGTGTAAACAATGATGACTCTTCAGGAGACACAGATAGTGATTATCATTGTGAAGATAAGGTTAATGACTTTATGCTTATGGCCAAAGAGGATTATGATAATAAAATAACATTGTGATGCTAATGATGAAGAAGTTGTGTTTGACTTGGAAAGAGAACTGATCAGTGCCCTAAAAGAAATTGACAGACTCAGGTTTAAGAAGAAAAAACAAAAACAGTTGTTGATACAGTTTGAGAAAGACTGAAAAAAAAAAATTTGAAGACTTTGCCCTGCTAAAAGCAGAATTAGAAGAGTCAAAGAAAATAGAGGACATTCTGAAACAACAATTATTAGAGAAGAAAGCAATATGTGAATCCTTAGAAGAAGAGGTAGTAAAATCTAAAAAAGAGATGGAGAAGTTTAAAGCATTGTATCTCCAAAATATTCCAAGCATTAAAGCCTCAGAAGGATTAGCCATCATTCTGAATCAGCAAAGGAATCCAAATTTGAAAACTGGTTTGGGTTATGAAGAAGGATCAAGTAGTGGTCAGCCAAGCAACAAATAATCCATCAAGTTTGTCAAATCTACATTCATTGACAACAAAAAATATGGAGAAACAAAGGAAGATAATCAGCCGCCAAGGAAGAGTGAAAGAAAAAGTACCAGAACTGAATCTGTAGAACAAATAAATAATACACCCTCTACTCAAAGAAATCATCAACATGGAAGAAATCGACTTGCTCAAAGAAGACAACCACTTTACAGGTACAAAGAATTTTTCTATGGATATTGTTTTTTTTTTCTAAATTTGGTCACAAAGTTGTAAAYTGTTCTTTAAGATTTAGATATGAGCAATCAAGACACTCAAGGAATAGATATCTGCCACAACAAAGAATGAGACAGTTAAGTAACAAACAACCACAGACTGAAAATCATGTGATGGTTGGGAAAAGAAGACAGGTTAATCATGACAATCGTTATGATCCTTTATTCAATGAACCATAATGTTACACCTTTCATAATTATGGACATAAAGCTCCAGACTGTCGCTTAAGAAACTATGAGACAGATTTGAATCCCTCTGCTGAAAATGTTAAGGTTTGGAAAAAGAAGGAAAATGACCAGTGTGGATTAGTGTTGTCATCTCAAAGACAAAAGAACCCTTGGTATATTGACAATGGATGCTCCAAAAATATGACGGGAGACAAAAGTAAGTTTATGTCTCTAAGTGAAAGCAAATCAAGAAATGTAACCTTTGGAAATGATGCTCTAGGTAAAATCAAGGGAAAAGGGATGGTGAGTTTGAGTAATGGTAAAGGAAAAGCCCAAAATGTTMTGCTTGTAGATGGGTTGAAACATAATTTTCTTAGTGTAAGTCAAATGTGTGACAGAGGATGTGAAGTGGTGTTCACTTCCAGAGATTTTAAGATAAAGTCTGTAAACTCGGGACAAGTGGCGGCTAAAGGCATAAGGACAGATAATAATGCATATGTGTTGAAAGAAGATAGATAAGAGTGTCATCTATGCAAACATGATGAAATTTGGTTATTCCATAGGAGACTTGGGCATCTAAACTTTGACCACTTAATCAAGCTCAAAAATCTTGAGGCGGTAAAAGATCTTCCAAGAATATCAAAGCCACAAGATTATGTGTGTAAACCCTGACAAGTAGGAAAGATAACCAGGACATAGTTTAAATTCAAGAGCTCTACTTCAACAGAGAAACCACTCCAATTAGTTCATATGGATTTATGTGGACCATCAAGACAGGAAGGCAGAGGAAAGGAAAACTACTTTGATCATTGATGATTATTCCAAATTCACTTGGGTTGTTTTTCTCAAAGAAAAAGATGAAGCATTTGAGAAATTTAAAAAATTGAAGGCTTTAACTGAGAATCAAACAGGCAACAGGTTAAAGGCAGTAAGATCAGACAAAGGAGGAGAATTAATGTCAAGTGATTTTAAGTAATTATGTGATAAACATGGGATCAAGATAGAATACACAATCCCAGGAACTCCACAACAAAATGTAGTTGAGAGGCAAAACAGAACAGTTCAGCAAATGGCTAGGTCAATGATGAATGAGAAGAACATTGGTCAAACCTACTGAGTAGAAGCAATACACACAGCAGTCCATGTTCTTAACAAATCCCACCTCAGACCACACAGTGACAATACACCTTATGAATTGTGGTATGGAAGACCTGCTTCAATCAAACACTTCAAAGTCTTTGGGAGTAAGTGATACATAAAGAATAATAATGAAAACCTTGGCAAGTATGACGAAATGGCTGATGAAGGCATCTTCTTAGGATATGCTACCAATAGTAAAGGTTACAGATGCTTTAATAAAAGATTGCATAAATTAGTTGATTGCATTGATTTAAAGGTTGATGGAGTCTCGGTAAGAGAGGTGAGCAATATTGAGTCTGCTACAGAGGACACAGTTGAAGCTAAAGATGAACAAGTCCAAGAATCAGAAAAAGAAGACTCTGAGTCATATGAACATACAAATACTCAGGCAGACTCAAATCAGCAGACAGCATCAAATCCTTCCTCCAAAATTACTCAAAAGAATCATCTTTCAAGTCAGATAATTGGTGAGAAAGACAAAGGTGTACAAATCAGGAGAAGGATAATCAAAGACACCAAGCCATCATATATAGCCTTCATATCCATGGTGGAACCCAAGAACTTTAATGAAGCCAGTAAAGATGTAAATTGGTTAAAATCAATGAATGAGGAACTGGATCGGATTGAGAAGAACAATACTTAGGAGCTTGTTCCTAGACCTACAGGTAAGAATGTAATTGGCTCCAAATGGGTGTTTAAAAATAAAATGAATGAACAAGGACAAATTGTTAAGAATAAACCCAGATTGGTCTGTAAGGGGTATGCACAAGTTGAAGGACAAGATTTTGATGAAACATTTGCACCAGTGGAAAGATTGGAAGCCATCATAATGTTTATTGCCTATGCATGTCATAAGAACTATAAAGTATATCAGATGGATGTTAAGTCAGCATTTATTAATGGAGATATAGAGGAAGAAGTATATATGGAGCAACTTGAAAGGTTTTTCTCTAATAGATAATCTTGACTATGTATGCAAGCTGAAAAAGGCTCTATATGGACTGAAACAGGCACCACGATCCTGGTATTATAGACTGGACAAATTTTTACAAGACAAAGGGTTCAAGAAATGTATTGTTGACAGTAATCTATACATTAAATCTGAAGGTGATGATTTATTAGTTATTTTGGTTTATGTAGATGACATTATCTTTGTATGTACTAATGACACTTCAGTTCAGTGGTTTGTTAATTCAATGCAAACTGAGTTTGAAATGTCCATGATAGGAGAACTGTCATACTTTCTTGGTCTATGAATCAATCAAAATTTTGCAGGGCTATTTATCTCTCAAGAAAAGTGTTTGAAAAAAATGTTAAAGAAGTTTCAGATGGAAGATTCCTCTCCTGTTAGTACACCTATGGTGGTTGGTTGCAAGCTCAATAAAGATGATGTTTCACCTGATGTTGATCAAAGAACATCTCAATCAATGATAGGCAGTCTTTTGTACATCATAGCATCTCGTCCTGATATAATGCAAGTTGTTGGAATGGTAGGTCGTTATCAGTCTGCTCCTAAACAAAGTCATTTAGCAACTGTCAAAAGGATATTCAAATATTTGAAGGGTACAATGACTTNCCAAAAGGAAATATAACCCAATCCTTTCACAAGATAAGGAGTTGTTGGCATGTTTACAGGCATAGTGTGTTTGTCATTGATGGCAAGAAAAGAAGTGACAATGGCATGTCTATACGCAAGAATAGTAGAAACGATGGCATGATTACTGGTAGAGTGTGAAATCAAAGCTCGGGAGGAATAGCACAGAGTTGCACCCAGAACGCAGGTGTGCACCAAGGCCAAGGTTAATTCCATTACCAAAGCTCAGGAGAGAAAAAGTTCTCAGAAACGCAGACGAGACCCAAAGTCATCAGGACTCGTTGAACCTTTGACACTTAGAAATTCTTCCAAGTCGGGAGGATGTGTAATCTCATGAGGAGGACCGACAGTGGCCATCAGATTGAGCACTATGAATAATATAGACCATTGGATCAGAGTCTAGACAGGAGGAATGAGTGCGCAAGAGAGGAATAGATCCCATCTGTTGCATCTGAGCGTTAAGGACCAACAATCGTTAGATCCAGTGGATTTGCAAGGAGGATATGCTCAGAATTCATTCAGCACTCCAAAGCTGTGAAGGAATCATGGTCGTCCATTAAGGCAGGACACGTGGCGATAGATCATCATTTCGCTGACTCGCGAACTAGAAAAGTCAAAGGTGAGAGTTGTAGGAACTCGCGATGTCTGAGTTCGCGAGTTGATCTAGACCGTTAGATCATGGGGAGTTGTGAGTCGTTGATATAACGCTCACAAATATTAGGAAGGCAGGAAGCAAATACCTGAGGAGTTGGGAGCCACAACAATCCTAGTCGTTCATCTGAGAAGGACACATGGCAGTCGATAAAGTAGATTCGCAGAATCATGAATTGAAATAACTTTGTCGAGCAGTCCGTGAACATTGTGAAGTCTCAATATGATCTAGGTCGTTGGATCACCGAGGATCTTGGGCATTTGATCTAGAGCAGGTTTCAAAAACTCAGAAGTTGAGAGAAGGGAGGTGAGTAGTCGTCCAACTTCACGAAACGCGAAGTCCCGATAAGATCTGGACCGTTGGATCACAGAGGGTTGTGGGTCGTCGATCTGACACGGAGCTTTGAATTGAAAATCGGGAGTTGGAAGAGTCAGGGTTGGCTCACGTTCAAACACCTGACATGTGAGGTCACGATTTGATCATAGTCGTCGATCCAAGGGAGAGGGTGGATAGTTGATCTGGCAAGTAGAGAGTCAGGGTGACTCATGGCAGATTACCCAATACGCAAAGTTACGAAGCACCTAGGAGATTAAGCCTCGGGTCAGAGCTGGAGGTCACATCGTCGAAAGATTAAGGGAGGATCTAGCATGTCTCTAGGCTCCACATCGGAGATCGTCAAGATCGCAAAGCACCCTTTTGATTAGCCAGTGGTCACATGGAGAGAGAATAGAGGAAGGAGCTAGCATTGCTAAGCTCCACCTCGGAGTTTCATAATTTAGGAAAATAGAGGCAACTTGCAGCTGAATATACGATGCATGAAGTCGTGAAGTGCCCTTTTGGATAGGTGTCTGATCATATCTCGTGGTCACGTGAAAGGAAGGGGCTTAGCCAGAAAAGATAGTGCCCACTGTGAAGTTTTCTCAGGAAGGGAAAAAACGCCAAAGGCATGAGCACATGGAGGTTCTCTGGGTAACTTCCAAAAACCATTGATTGTTTCTGCCAGAGAATTCGAAGAGGCTTTAGGGTGATCGCCAGAGAAGCTGAAGAGACTCGAGGTAACTATCATTGGAATGAAGAGACAATCGACAAATTGAAAAGTCTCGAAGACTATTACTGCTAGTGATGCAAAAAGAATCTCAGGATGAACGGCCATTCATGGTGAACAGAATGAGCATAACCACCAGAGAATACGAAGAGTTTCTAGGATGATATGGAAAAGGACTCGGTGTGTGAATAACATGCAGAATAGATAAGAGAGGCAGTGCTTTGTGATAGTTTTTTTCATGCGGGAAGAAAGTGGTTGTGTAGAGGACCAGAAGAGTATATAAGAGGCACAACGCATAGAATGAAGTAACACCAAAGAGTATGAAATGTAGCAGAAAATATGAACAAAGAGGATGGTATGCATGGACGAGAAAATTGATGCAGGAAGAGCAGAGCAGTGTAGCAGAACAGTGATGAGACTGGTAATCTATTGATAAATATTGTATCACTGTAATAGATTCCAGAAAGAAAAGATTTATATTTCAGGGTGGTAGGGTGGTTCTAGGGAGGATTGGTGTCCTCAGAGTTTCAAGTGGGTGCTTGAACACAGGGAGTTGTAGCTTCCATCTGGTTGCAGCCAGAAAAACCAGGGAGGTAGGGCGGTGCAAGGGAGAACTATTGTTCTTTGTTTATACAAGTCGGTGCATGTGTGACTAGAAGTTGGTGATTCCATCTAGTTGGTGTTGGAACACTCAAGGATTTGGTGCTTCCTTCTAGTGGGTGCTAGAGAAACCAGAGAGTTGGTTTTTCCTTCTAGTGGGTGCTAGAGAAACCAAAGAGTTAGTGCTCTCAACAAGTTGCATCTTGTAAAACAGAGGTGAGACTCACAATGAGTTGGTGCTCATAAGAATTATAATGTACAGAAAATAAAGACTAATTATCATATCAAGAAGAAGAGGTTTTCTCCCTTTATGGGTTTCCTTAGGAATATTTGTCTCTGTGTGCTTTATGTGTGTGATTGATGTTGAATACTATATTGCTTACTTCCCTACATTATTGTAATCATCATTGAGTATTTTGTAATGAGTTTTAAATGGTTATAATTGTTTAAGCATAGTAACAATTGATTCAACCCCCCGCCCCCCTCCCTCTTAGTTGTCTAACAATTGGTATCAGATCAGGTTCATTTTATGTAAGGGTAGATCCTAGAGCTTGAACATGACTATCCATGAAGGAACTTCAACCAATAAGGCCCCCATGTTCCAAGGAACAAACTTTGTCTTCTAGAAAGTTAGGATGAGAACCTACATAATGGCTTTAGATGCAGATGTCGTGGAAATATAGGTCAGTTTGCATCTAAATATCCACACAAGAAGAAGTACCAAAACGTTGAAGGTGAAAAGAAGTATAAATCCAACAGATTTGGTAAAAAGACAAGTTTATGTGTAAACAATGATGACTCTTCAGGAGACACAGATAGTGATTATCATTGTGAAGATAAGGTTAATGACTTTATGCTTATGGCCAAAGAGGATTATGATAATAAAATAACATTGTGATGCTAATGATGAAGAAGTTGTGTTTGACTTGGAAAGAGAACTGATCAGTGCCCTAAAAGAAATTGACAGACTCAGGTTTAAGAAGAAAAAACAAAAACAGTTGTTGATACAGTTTGAGAAAGACTGAAAAAAAAAAATTTGAAGACTTTGCCCTGCTAAAAGCAGAATTAGAAGAGTCAAAGAAAATAGAGGACATTCTGAAACAACAATTATTAGAGAAGAAAGCAATATGTGAATCCTTAGAAGAAGAGGTAGTAAAATCTAAAAAAGAGATGGAGAAGTTTAAAGCATTGTATCTCCAAAATATTCCAAGCATTAAAGCCTCAGAAGGATTAGCCATCATTCTGAATCAGCAAAGGAATCCAAATTTGAAAACTGGTTTGGGTTATGAAGAAGGATCAAGTAGTGGTCAGCCAAGCAACAAATAATCCATCAAGTTTGTCAAATCTACATTCATTGACAACAAAAAATATGGAGAAACAAAGGAAGATAATCAGCCGCCAAGGAAGAGTGAAAGAAAAAGTACCAGAACTGAATCTGTAGAACAAATAAATAATACACCCTCTACTCAAAGAAATCATCAACATGGAAGAAATCGACTTGCTCAAAGAAGACAACCACTTTACAGGTACAAAGAATTTTTCTATGGATATTGTTTTTTTTTTCTAAATTTGGTCACAAAGTTGTAAACTGTTCTTTAAGATTTAGATATGAGCAATCAAGACACTCAAGGAATAGATATCTGCCACAACAAAGAATGAGACAGTTAAGTAACAAACAACCACAGACTGAAAATCATGTGATGGCTGGGAAAAGAAGACAGGTTAATCATAACAATCGTTATGATCCTTTATTCAATGAACCATAATGTTACACCTTCCATAATTATGGACATAAAGCTCCAGACTGTCGCTTAAGAAACTATGAGACAGATTTGAATCCCTCTGCTAAAAATGTTAAGGTTTGGAAAAAGAAGGAAAATGACCAGTGTGGATTAGTGTTGTCATCTCAAAGACAAAAGAACCCTTGGTATATTGATAATGGATGCTCCAAAAATATGACGGGAGACAAAAGTAAGTTTACGTCTCTAAGTGAAAGCAAATCAAGAAATGTAACCTTTGGAAATGATGCTCTAGGTAAAATCAAGGGAAAAGGGATGGTGAGTTTGAGTAATGGTAAAGGAAAAGCCCAAAATGTTATGCTTGTAGATGGGTTGAAACATAATTTTCTTAGTGTAAGTCAAATGTGTGACAGAGGATGTGAAGTGGTGTTCACTTCCAGAGATTTTAAGATAAAGTCTGTAAACTCGGGACAAGTGGCGGCTAAAGGCATAAGGACAGATAATAATGCATATGTGTTGAAAGAAGATAGATAAGAGTGTCATCTATGCAAACATGATGAAATTTGGTTATTCCATAGGAGACTTGGGCATCTAAACTTTGACCACTTAATCAAGCTCAAAAATCTTGAGGCGGTAAAAGATCTTCCAAGAATATCAAAGCCACAAGATTATGTGTGTAAACCCTGACAAGTAGGAAAGATAACCAGGACATAGTTTAAATTCAAGAGCTCTACTTCAACAGAGAAACCACTCCAATTAGTTCATATGGATTTATGTGGACCATCAAGACAGGAAGGCAGAGGAAAGGAAAACTACTTTGATCATTGATGATTATTCCAAATTCACTTGGGTTGTTTTTCTCAAAGAAAAAGATGAAGCATTTGAGAAATTTAAAAAATTGAAGGCTTTAACTGAGAATCAAACAGGCAACAGGTTAAAGGCAGTAAGATCAGACAAAGGAGGAGAATTAATGTCAAGTGATTTTAAGTAATTATGTGATAAACATGGGATCAAGATAGAATACACAATCCCAGGAACTCCACAACAAAATGTAGTTGAGAGGCAAAACAGAACAGTTCAGCAAATGGCTAGGTCAATGATGAATGAGAAGAACATTGGTCAAACCTACTGAGTAGAAGCAATACACACAGCAGTCCATGTTCTTAACAAATCCCACCTCAGACCACACAGTGACAATACACCTTATGAATTGTGGTATGGAAGACCTGCTTCAATCAAACACTTCAAAGTCTTTGGGAGTAAGTGATACATAAAGAATAATAATGAAAACCTTGGCAAGTATGACGAAATGGCTGATGAAGGCATCTTCTTAGGATATGCTACCAATAGTAAAGGTTACAGATGCTTTAATAAAAGATTGCATAAATTAGTTGATTGCATTGATTTAAAGGTTGATGGAGTCTCGGTAAGAGAGGTGAGCAATATTGAGTCTGCTACAGAGGACACAGTTGAAGCTAAAGATGAACAAGTCCAAGAATCAGAAAAAGAAGACTCTGAGTCATATGAACATACAAATACTCAGGCAGACTCAAATCAGCAGACAGCATCAAATCCTTCCTCCAAAATTACTCAAAAGAATCATCTTTCAAGTCAGATAATTGGTGAGAAAGACAAAGGTGTACAAATCAGGAGAAGGATAATCAAAGACACCAAGCCATCATATATAGCCTTCATATCCATGGTGGAACCCAAGAACTTTAATGAAGCCAGTAAAGATGTAAATTGGTTAAAATCAATGAATGAGGAACTGGATCGGATTGAGAAGAACAATACTTAGGAGCTTGTTCCTAGACCTACAGGTAAGAATGTAATTGGCTCCAAATGGGTGTTTAAAAATAAAATGAATGAACAAGGACAAATTGTTAAGAATAAACCCAGATTGGTCTGTAAGGGGTATGCACAAGTTGAAGGACAAGATTTTGATGAAACATTTGCACCAGTGGAAAGATTGGAAGCCATCATAATGTTTATTGCCTATGCATGTCATAAGAACTATAAAGTATATCAGATGGATGTTAAGTCAGCATTTATTAATGGAGATATAGAGGAAGAAGTATATATGGAGCAACTTGAAAGGTTTTTCTCTAATAGATAATCTTGACTATGTATGCAAGCTGAAAAAGGCTCTATATGGACTGAAACAGGCACCACGATCCTGGTATTATAGACTGGACAAATTTTTACAAGACAAAGGGTTCAAGAAATGTATTGTTGACAGTAATCTATACATTAAATCTGAAGGTGATGATTTATTAGTTATTTTGGTTTATGTAGATGACATTATCTTTGTATGTACTAATGACACTTCAGTTCAGTGGTTTGTTAATTCAATGCAAACTGAGTTTGAAATGTCCATGATAGGAGAACTGTCATACTTTCTTGGTCTATGAATCAATCAAAATTTTGCAGGGCTATTTATCTCTCAAGAAAAGTGTTTGAAAAAAATGTTAAAGAAGTTTCAGATGGAAGATTCCTCTCCTGTTAGTACACCTATGGTGGTTGGTTGCAAGCTCAATAAAGATGATGTTTCACCTGATGTTGATCAAAGAACATCTCAATCAATGATAGGCAGTCTTTTGTACATCATAGCATCTCGTCCTGATATAATGCAAGTTGTTGGAATGGTAGGTCGTTATCAGTCTGCTCCTAAACAAAGTCATTTAGCAACTGTCAAAAGGATATTCAAATATTTGAAGGGTACAATGACTTATGGTCTTTGGTATCCTAGAAATCAGAACCTTCAATGAACTTCATATTCAGATGTTGATTGGGCAAACTGTCTGGATGAAAGAAAGAGCACCAATGGAGGTGCATTCTTTTTAGGTGACTCTCTGGTAGCATGACTAAGTAAGAAGCAGGGATCTATTTCTTTGTCAACTACAGAGACAAAGTACATTGTTGTTGCTACTTGTTGCATTCAGTTATTATGGATTATACAAACTCTTACATATTTGAAAGTAACTTATACTAATCCCATTCCAATTCATTGTGATAACACAAGTGCCATTAGTGTCTCCAAGAATCCTTTTCTCCATTCAAAGACTAAGCATATACCAATAAAATATCAGTTTCTCAAAGAGAAGGTTACAAACAAACTTGTTCAATTGAATTACATTCCAACCACGGAACAAATTGCAGACATCTTTACTAAACCCCTAGCCAAGACACCATTTGAATATCTTCGTCAGAAGTTGGGTGTCATCCCTTCTCTCACCTAAGAGAGTCCATCATGTCATGGGGAGTATGTGTTGGTTGAATATTTGATACCCCTGAATTGCAACAGCTCAGGGGGAGCATGTTTTCTTTGAAATTGATGTCAAAGGGGGAGAAAAGGTGTGGTCATGCTACAATTGGAGGTCTAAGCAGAATAGTGCAGCCGTTTAGGGTTACCATAAATGCCAAAGGGGGAGATTGTTGGCATGTTTGTAGGCAGAGTGTGCTTGTCATTGATGGAAAGAACAGTAGCAACGATGACATTTCTATAGGCAAGAACAACAGCAACGATGGCATGATTATTGGCAGAGTGTGCAATCAAAGCTCAGGAGGAATAGCGTAGAGTTGCACATAGAGTG
>JZKD02S1677324.1:198186-210508 GCA_000966675.3 Picea glauca
GAGCTCTACCATTATTGAGACAAATGGTTACTAGGCTTCCAAACTTTTCTCTGGATCATTAGGGGGTGTGCAGAGGTTGTGCACTTGGGAAGAATGTCAAAACACATTTTTCTAGAAGCGAGACTCTATCAAAGGGCATATTGGATCTGATCCATTCAGATGTGGGAGGGCCTATGTCAGCAGCTTCAGTGAAGGGTGCATCCTACTATGTGGCCTTCATTGATGATGTTGGCAAATCTTTAACAGATAGCAAATGCTTGTCATTGATGGCAAGTACAACAATGAAGATGGCATGAGTACAGAAAGTATGTAATAGATGGGCATTATGAGAAGAATGCACAGAAGAGGAGGACAGATCTCAAGTGTCATATCTGAGCACAAGTTCCGACCATCGTTGGATCGGGAAGAACCTGCACATTCTTTAAAGTGCAAGATCGAAGCGGTGGTCCAACTCCATTTCGGAGTTTTGGCTATCGGGATTTCGGATATCGGGAGATGGAAATGTCAAAGGTTCTTTACAACATGAGTCCCGAAATCGCGAAATTCTAAATCCCGAAACAGACACGTCAGCAAACCACGTCAGCTAAGAACACGTGGCACAACCAGGCAATGACAAGTGTCAAGATGATTCGACATTTCAGGCACATGTAAGTCACGAATCAAAGTGACACGTGGAAATTATTCGACACATGTCAATCCATGTGTGATGTCAGCAGGTTTACATCACTTCGGGGTTTCGCGAATCGCAACTTGGAGAGTCAAGAAACAATACCACAGGAATGTCGAAATCGCGATATGCGAAATCACGACAAGATCTTGACCGTTGATCCAAGAGGGATGTGTGGCAGAAGATCAGAGCATGTCAAAGACTACATTTCGGGGTTTCGTGAATCACAATTTGGAGAGTCAAGAAGCAATACGACAGGAATGTTGAAATCGCGAAATGATCCCAGCCATCAGATCAAGGTGTGATCTGGACCGTCGACTCCATTTCTGAGTTTCACAACTCGCGACTTGAAGAGGCAAGAAATATGACCATTGAAATCGTGATTTAATCACAACCGTCAGATCAAGGTGTGATCTGGACCGTCGACTCCATTTCAGAGCTTCTCATATCGCGACTTGGAGTGACGAGAACCTCCATCACAGGAATCGCGAGAAGCGAACTCATGATAAGATCTGGACCGTCATATCACCAAGAGTTGTGGACCGTTGATCTAGGCTCCATCTCGGAGCTTCGCATATCGTGACTTGGAGTAACAAGAACCCACATCTAAGGCACTGCGAGATGCGATATCGTGAAAAGATCAGGACCGTCAGATCACCTAGAACGTGGACCGTCGATCTGAGCTCCATCTCGGAGTTTCGCCTATCGCGACTTGGAGTGACGAGAACCTCCATCTAAGGAACAGAGAGATGCGAGATCGCAAAAATATATGGACCATTGATACATCAATATTGTGGACCATCGATCAGGGTCAATGAAGACCATAAGTTCGCAGCACCTTATAGCACAGCCTGTGGTCATCGCGTGTGGTCACGTGGAGGAAGGACCTAGTGAAGATAAGCTCTGCCTCGAAATTTCAGGGATCGCGTCTGGGAGTGTCAAAACACGAGATCATACAAATGTCGAAATACCGAAAAGGTAAAATATCACTAGAACCGGTGGTCACCACCTGTGGTCACATAGAGGAGGGAGCTAGAGCAGCCAAGCTCCTTTTCAGAGCTCGCAACATGAAGAGTCAAGATGCCTCATCGCAGAATCTTCGAATTGTGAAAGTGAAAAACGCATAAATCACAGCTAATCCAACGGTGCAGATGAAACTGAAGGAGATCGGAGGGCTATTATTGCATGTCATAGTATAACTGCCAGAAACCACTGATGGTTTCTGCCAGAGGACTCGAAGACACTTCGGGGTGATTGACAGAGGAAATGAAGAATCTCTGGGAATATTCTTGAGGGATGAAGATGCTCGTGGAGGTGATTGACAGTTGGATGAGCATTGAAGCTTGTAACTAGAACAAAGAAGGTGAGCTCGACTGTCATAGAGAAGACAAAGAGTCTCAACTGCCAGAGAGGCTGGGGAATCTCAGCATAACATATAGTGATGTTGAACGAGTGGAAAAACGGCCAGAGAAGATGAAGAGTCACAATGATGATCAGACAGAGCACTCAAGTTGTGGAGGATATTGGTGTGGTGTGAGTATGCAAAGGTATTGCGTGCATTGCATGCACAAGGTGCACAAAATCTATAAATACACAGTATAGAGATGAGATGGGGTTGTTGTTGCTGTTGGGGTTGTTGTGGTTTCTATTGTTGAAGGTGATTCATGTGTGAAGAAGGAAGAGAGTGCAACAGCTGAATTGAACAGAAGAGGATGTGTGCAAGAAGGCAGTGAGGTGGACAAAGCAACAAAATGCAGCAGAACAGTGATGAGTCTGGTAAGCCATTGTTGAACATTATATCACTGTAATAAGTTTCAGTAGAAAAGATTTATAAAACAAGGTGGTTGGGAGGTGTTAGGGAGGACTGGTGTCCTCAGAAGTTCAAGTGGGTGCTTGAACACAGGGAGTTGGTGCTTCCTTCTAGTTGGTGCTAGAGAAACCAAGGAGTTGGTGCTTCTTTCTAGTGGGTGCTAGAGAAAAACAAAGAGTTGGTGCTCTCAGCAAGTTTCAGCTTGAAAAACAGAGGTTGTAGCCTCACAATGAGTTGGTGCTCATATGTATGATAATGTAAAGAATGTAACTAATATTTATCATATAAAGAAGAAGAGGTTTTTACCCTGTATGGGTTTCCTTGGGAAATATTTGTCTCTGTGTTTCTCATATATGTGACTGATGTTGAATGTGCCATTATTTATTTCCCTGNGACAAGATCTTAACCATTGATCCAAGAGGGACGCGTGGCAGAAGATCAGAGCATGTCAAAGACTCTATTTCGGGGTTTCACAAATCGCAATTTGGAGAGTCAAGAAACAATACCACAGGAATGTCAAAATCGCGAAATGATCGTAGCCGTCAGATCAAGGTGTGATCTAGACCATCGACTCCATTTCGGAGTTTCGCGACTCGTGACTTGAAGAAGCAAGAAATATGACCATTGAAATCGTGATATGCGAAATCGCAATTTAATCGCAGCCGTCAGATCAAGGTGTGATTTGGACCGTCAACTCCATTTCGGAGCTTCGCGTATCGCGACTTGGAGTGATGAGAACCTCCATCACAGGAATCGCGAGAAGCGAACTCACGATAAGATTTGGACCGTCAGATCACTAAAAGTTCTGGACCGTTGATCTAAGCTCCATCTCGAAGCTTCGCGTATCACGACTTGGAGTAACAAGAACCCACATCTAAGGAACTGCGAGATGCGAGATCGCGAAAAGATCAAGACAGTCAGATCACCTAGAACGTGGACCATCGATCTGAGCTCCATCTCGAAGTTTCGCCTATCGCGACTTAGAGTGATGAGAGCCTCCATCTAAGGAACAGCGAGATGCGAGATCACGAAAATATCTGGACCGTTGATACATCGAGATTGTGGACCGTCGATTAGGGTCAATGAAGACCATAAGTTTGCAGCACCTTATAGCGCAGCCTATGGTCACCACGCGTGGTCACGTGGAGGAAGGACCTAGTGTAGATAAGCTCCGCCTCAGAATTCCGGGGATCGCATCTAGGAGTGTCAAAACACAGGATCATACGAATGTCGAAATACCGAAAAGGTGAAATATCACTATAACCGGTGGTCACCGCCTGTGGTCACGTAGAGGAGGGAACTAGAGCAGCCAAGCTCCTTTTCGGAGCTCGCAACATGAAGAGTCAATATGCCTTATCACGGAATCTCCAAATTGCGAAAGTGCGAAATGCATAAATCACAGCTAATCCAACGGTGTAGATGAAACTGAAGGAGATCGGAGGGCTATTGTTGAAAGTCACAGTGTAACTGCCAGAAACCACTGATGGTTTCTTCCAGAGGACTCGAAGACACTTCGGGGTGATTGAAAGAGGATATGAAGAGTCTCTGGGAATCTTCTTGAGGGATGAAGATGCTCGTGGAGGTGATTGACAGCTGGATGAGCATTGAAGCTTGTAACTGGAACAGAGAAGGTGAGCTCGACTATCACAGAGAAGACGAAGAGTCTCAACTGCCAGAGAGGCTGAAGAATCTCAGCATAACATACAGTGATGTTGAACGAGTGGAAAAACGGCCAGAGAAGCTGAAGAGTCACGATGATGATCAAACAGGGCACTCGAGTTGTGGAGGATATCGACGCGATGTGAGTATGCAGAGGTATTGCGCGCATTGCATGCACAAGGTGCACAAAAGCTATAAATACACAGTATAGAGATGAGATGGGGTTGTTGTTGTTGTTGGGGTTGTTGTGGTTGTTGTTGTTGAATGTGATTCATGCGTGAAGAAGGAAGAGAGTGTAGTTATTGAATTGAACAGAAGAGGATGTGTGAAGGAAGGCAGTGAGGTAGACAGAGCAACGAAATGCAGCAGAACAATGATGAGTCTGGTAAGCCATTGTTGAACATTATATCACTGTAATAAGTTTCAATAGAAAAGATTTATAAAACAGGGTGGTTGGGAGGTGCTAGGGAGGACTGGTGTCCTCAGAAGTTCAAGTGGGTGCTTGAACACAGGGAGTTGGTGCTTCCTTTTAGTTGGTGCTAGAGAAACCAGGGAATTGGTGTTTCCTTCTAATGGGTGCTAGAGAAAAACAAAGAGTTGGTGCTCTTAGCAAGTTGTAGCTTGCAAAACAGAGGTTGTAGCCTCACAATGAGTTGGTGCTCATATGTATGATAATGTAAAGAATGTAACTAGTACTTATCATATAAAGAAGAAGAGGTTTTTACCCTGTATGGGTTTCCTTGGGAAATATCTGTCTCTGTGTTTCTCATATATGTGATTGATGTTGAATGTGCCATTGTTTATTTCCCTGCATTATAGTGATCATCATTGAGTTCCTTGTAAATATTTTAAAAGAAGCATATTTGTTTAAGCATGGTAACAACTGATTCACCCCCCCCCCCCTCTTAGTTGTCCAACAAATGACTTCTCTAGGAAGACATGGATCTACTTCGTGAAGACCAAGGATGAGGTATTCAGTCACTTCCGAGCCTTCAAGGCTTAAGTGGAGAACATGGCAGGAAGGAAGATCAAGGCATTGAGGACAGATAACGGGGGTGAGTTCACCTCTACAGAGTTCACTTATTTTTGCAAGGAGACAGGAATCAAGAGGGAGAAGATAGTGCCCTACAACCCGCAGCAGAATGGGGTTGCAGAGAGGAAGAATTGGTCGATCATCAGTGCAGCAAAGGCCATGACCCATGATCAAATGTTTCTCGTGTTTATATAGGTCGAGCCATGCAATACAGTTGTGTATTTCCATAACAGGAGGCCACACACGATACTGGAGGATAAGACACCAGAGGAAGCCTTCACAAGAAAGAGAGTTGAGATAACACATCTCAGGATTTTTAGTTTTCCAGTCTATATCCACATCCCTATGGAGAAGAGGAAAAAGGTTGCATCTTTCAGGAGAGAGGGGAATCTTGGTGGGATAAAATGAGGATTGGAAGGCTTACAGAGTCTTCTTGACAGAGCAGTGGAGGAGAGTGGTGAGTTGAGATTTCAAGTTCGAGGAGAACTTGGTATCTAGGAAATCTCAGGACCTTCCAGTAGTTGCAAAGGGGCCACAAGAGGTGGACCCAAAGGATGAGCCAGGAGCAGAGACTTCTAGGGAAGGGAGCCAAACTCCATAAGAGGTGGAGCATTCAACCCCTTCAACTTCAGTTAGGAGGCCCAGGTTCATCCAGGTGGATATTGGTGGCCACCCACCTATTCCAACTAACTTCTCTTGACAATTTTTAGTTCAACACGTTCTTCTGTAATCCTTTGTAATTGTCGGTTCTACACTTCTGGGACTGTCTGAATCCCTACACAGTTTCCAGGTGGAGATTGGTGGCTACCCACCTAATCCAACTGGCTTAATTTTGAAGTTTTCATGTCAACACATCTTTTTGAACTTCCAGGGCCGTTTTGGGGCCTTAAACAGTGTTTTTTGGGCATGCCACAATCAAACTATAGACGGAGTCATAATTTGACGACATAATGTGTATTTATCGAAAATACCTTTCCAATAGGCTATCATGCTCCTAAAACAGAGGTCGTATGCAAAAGTTACGACCCCGGGAAGTTGAGGTACCAAATTACCCATCCGGGCCCACATAACTTTTGGCATTTCATCTCCTAGGGTTAGGTTTTTGGATGTCTAGGGTTTTGGAATTCATGAGTAATGTTAAAAATTCCTTTGGAGCCTCATTGTAATCATTTTGCTGAGATGAATGTGCATATAAAGCCACATCTCTTCTCAGAGATAGCTAACACCATTCGAGCAAGTTATTTCCAGTTCTGTAGTTTTATAGTTTCAACCTATTTTTTTTATTCAATAGAAGTTATTGTTCACTAGATATCTTTTGTTTTTCTCCATATCCCTGTGTTATTGTATTTAATTTTTTATTCATTTCATTCCGCTCATAAATCCAGATTAGTGGTATCAGAGCGGTCTGCTCTTCATTTATATTTCTTCCTACATGTCCCCGACAAGATCTAGGTACAAGAAATTGGGACTCGAACCAGTTGAGCCTTTGCAAGATCAACCACGCAAAGCCCAACAAAAACCCATAAGGGATGAGAAGAAAGATGATGGAGTAGGGAATCTTCTTAAAATGTTGCTCGAGGAATCTCTTACGCGACAAAGGAACGAAATGATGGACAACTTTGCAAAGATCCTTTGGCCACTGCCCACGAGAGACACATCTTCATCAAGCGACCATGCAACCCCCTTCAAGGTACAAGTAAATTTTGATATTCCATTCTTTGAAGGACTTATAGATGCGGATGTTGTAGATAAATGGTTGAATCTGCTCGAAGGGTATTTTTCAGTCCACAATTTTTTCGACAGGAAAAAGATTACATTTGCACTCCTCAAGGTCGTCCCCCATGTTAAGCATTGGTGGGATACTTACTATGAGCAAAGGGTCATAGAGGAATATACAATATTTGCAGTCTCCCCCACATGGGATTCCTTCATGGATGTCATTAAAGAAAAGTACTACCATGTTGGAAGCTACGAGGACTAGTAAACAAGATGGACCATGTTGCGTCAGTAAAGGGACCAGATACTACCAGATTTAACCAATATTTTCCATACCCTGCACACGAAATTGGGTATCAAAGACTCTAAACGACATCTGGTGCTCAAATACCATGGTTGTTTGCTTAGATACATTCAAACATAAATGGATTTTCTCGACGTCGCATCATTAGGTGTGGCTTATAGATATGTTGTCAAGATCAAGCAGAAATTTAAGCAGAAGATACGAGAGTTTGGATCTGCAAACTCCTCACAGCCAAAGCAAGGGAAAGGCAGCCCCAACCCACAAAAAAAGGGACAGAGCAAAGACGGTAGCTCTTAGGACAACCAACCCAAGCCGCAACCCAAGAAGGGTAATGAGAAAATTAAGGACACGGGAAAATGGTGTGATTACCATAAAATCTCTTGGCACAACACCAAATAATGTCGCTCCAAGTAGTCACTAATGGTTGAGATGGAAGCTTCCAAGTCAGAGGCAGATTCTGACTTTGAATCAAATCCAAAAAGTGGGAAGCGGATCATCGATGTTGAACCCATTGCCATTGTCGCTACCACCAAATTCCAACCAAGCGAACTAAAAGAACGATAGGAAGGGAAACATAATTTTCACTCATAGATGTGGGTAAAGGGAACTCCACTGCATTTCATTGTCGATAGCGACAGTCAAAAGAACCTGATTTCAACAGAGGTCATCAAGCGGTTGGACCTGTCGATAACACTACACCTGCAACCCTACACCATCGGTTGGCTTCACCAAGGACAAGATCTCTGTGTCAGCCAGCAGTGTTTTCAGCCCTAAAGCATCAAGCCCTTCAAAGATGAGGTATTGTGTGATATTTATCCCCTTGAAGTTTGTGATGTTCTTTTAGGACAACCATATTTGTGGAAATGACATGTTGTGTATGAGTCTAGACCCCGCAATGTTATTATTACTTTAGGTAGACAATTGTACAGGATACCATAGGTAGCGCCGCCTACCGCTATTTCTTTAATCTCTGCTAAACAATGCAGTAAGGTCATTTCACAGACCGAGAATTTCATCTTCTTTGTGATCCATGCTCACATTAAGCATAAGGTCGTTGCCACATCTTTGACCTCTACACAGAGCCTCTCTTTGCAGCAAAAGAAAGTGGACAGGATCGTGGAAGAGTACAGAGACATATTCTCCTCACCCATCGGGGCACTAACGCACTGCCAAATCAAGCGTCCAATTGATCTAACCCTCAGTGCCCCACTGCCTAATGGACAGTGTATCATCTCTCGTTGATGGAAAATGAATAAATCAAGTGTCAGATCCAAGAGCTTCTTCAAAAGGGGCACATCTGACCCAGCTCCTCCTCTTGCAGAAGCCTGATTGTGTTGGTGCAGAAGAAAGACGGGACCTGGTGGCTCTGTATTGATTATAGAGCACTAAACGAAATCATAGTTAGGAACCGATACCCAATTCCCCGAATTGATGACCTTCTTGACCAATTCAAGGGGGAAAAGTTCTTCAGCAAGATTGACCTAAAGTCTGGCTACCACCAGGTTCCCATCGAACCAACTAATGTATGGAAGATAGCTTTCAAATCTAAAGAATGTCTCTTTGAGTGGATAGTCATGCCCTTTGGCTTAACAAATGCACCAGCAACTTTCATGAGATTGATGGATGATGTATTGAGACCCTTCACCAACTCTTTTGTGGTGGTATATATGGATGATATCCTCATCTTCAGCAGAACTTGGGAGGAGCACATGTAGCATATTCAGCAGGTTTTTGGCACTCTGAGGCAACACAAGCCATATGCCAACTTGGAAAAATGATCTTTTGGCATGAACAGGGTCCACTACTTGGGCTACATTGTTGATGAGCATGGGGTACATGTGGATCCAACTAAGATCCAAGTCATCTGTGACTGGCCATCCCTGACCACACTAACTGAGCTTCGGAGCTGCTTGGGACTTGCCAACTTCTACCGGAGGTTCATGTTGGATTCTCCCATATTGCATGGGCCCTCAGCAAAGTAACCAAGGGCAGTAGGAAAGAAAATTTTGCATGGGGGCAGGCACAACAATGAGCATTTGATTATCTGAAGCATCGCTTGTGCTCAGCTCTTGTACTCTCCTTACCTGATCTGCAAAAACCATTCGCTATTGAGATTGATGCCTTCGACTATGTTGTTGGTGCAGTTCTCGCTCAGCATGGTCATCTAGTAGCATACCATAGTAAGACACTCTCATATACTGTCCGGAAATACCCCACCTATGATAAAGAAATGCATTCCATTGTGCAAGCATGTCGTCAATGGAAACATTACATTCTAGGAAAGGAGACAATCATCCACATTAATCACAAGTCTCTGTAGTTCATACAGACACAGGGGAAGTTCCAGAATGATCACCATCAAAAGTGGTCCACATACCTACAACAGTTCCATCTCAACATCAAGTATAAAACAGGGAGCACCAATCATGTCGATGACTACCTCAGTCACCCTCTTGTTGTTGCACTCACCACAGTGCTCCATTCCTACGAGCATGAGGTATCTGATTGGCCCCAACTTTATCAGCGTCACCCTAACTTCACCACCACCTATCAACTCTTGGGTACAGGAGCAAATGTCACTGATTTTCACATCCAGGATGGAATGTTATGCCATCTGGTCCACCTATGTGTTCCCACAAGCGAGCGTGCAAAGTTGATTTGGGAGGCTCACTACAGTCGGATGGCAAGACATTTTGGCATGGAGAAAATTGTGGTTGTTCTACATAAACATTTTTATTGGCCAAACCTTCGACAAGACGTCAGCAAGTATATCAGATCTTGCATTTCCTGTGCCATTGCTAAGACAGCCATCAAGAAGCAAGACTTATACACCTATCTTCCTACTCCCGAGAGGCCTTGGGAATCCATCTTGATGGATTACATGTCTGGCCTTCTGTCCACCCAGCATGGAAATGATTGTGTATTTGTGGTGGTTGATCAGTTTTTGAAGATGGCCATTATCACAACCTGCAAGAAGAACGTCACAGCAGCAGATATTGTCGAGCTCTTATTCAAATGGGTGTGGGTCCATTTTGGGATACCACAAACCATCACCTTAGATCGTGACAGCAGGTTACTCGGCACATTTTGGTAGAGTCTCTGGTCACTATTAGACATCGAGCGCACTAACTGCTTTCCACCCCCAAACCGATGGCTAGACAAAGGTCATCAATCGGATGATTGTGCACATCATGTGCATGTACAAATTTAAGCATCCATGTACATGGGATGAGAGACTTCCCTATGTTCAGCACAACTACAACAGGGCTCTCCGTAGCTCCACCGGCCATAGCCCATTTTAGGTAGGGCTAGGATTCCAGCCCTTGGGTCCTATTGATGATGCACTACCTCTTGCAACCACACAGGCAGAATCTTTCCATGTTCAGTCCAAGGCCGACAAAGGTACCAGATTCATTGAGTGGATTCAGCACATCAGCGCACATGTCCATGAGATTTTGTAGAAAGTCAATGCTAAGTACAAGCAACGTCATGATCAACACCGGGTATCGCACCAGTTTCAGGTGGGAGACAAGGTCTGGTTAGATTTGCAGAAAGAGCACCTTATAGGGCCCCATCGGAAGCTCTGCCTACTTCGCTATGGGCCTTACAACATCACCAAGTTTATGGGTAGCAATGCTTTTGAGCTCAACACTCCACATTTCCTTGGATTTCACTTAGTGTTCAATGTGGACTTCCTTCGGCCATATTTTCCACCATTATTGGACACCTCAGAGATCGCAGAACAATTGACACCAATAGAAATCAACCCTAACTGCATGGAACAGGCATCCACTGATCAGATAGTGGACACACAGGTGAAGGGAACTAGCCAACAGAAGATCCAACTTTATCGGGTTGCCAAGGCAGGGCAGCTCCTACACCAAGGCAAGTGGCTCACCCAGGGCCAAATTCAGCATAAGTTTCCTCACCTGATGGGGGCACTCAATGCAATGGAGACCATTGCTTCCTAAGGGGGGGGAGAATGATCTAGGTGGATATTGGTGGCCACCCACCTATTCCAATCGGCTCCTCTTGACAGTTTTTAGTTTAGCACGTTCTTATGACATCATTTGTAATTGTGGGTTCTACACTTTTGGGGTTGTTTGAATCCCTACACAATTTCTAGGTGGAGATTGGTGGTCACCCACCTAAACCAAGTGGCTTATTTTTTAAGTTTTCATGTCAACACATCTTTATGTACTTCCAGGGTCGTTTTGGGGCCTTAAATAGTGTTTTTTGGCGTGCCACAGTCAAATTGTAAACAAAGTCAAAGTTTGACGACATAATGTGTATTTCTCGAAAATACCTTTCCAACGGGCTACCACGCGCCTAAAACAGAGATCGTATGCAAAAGTTAAGACCTCGGGAAGTTGAGGTACCAACTTACCCATCGGGGCCAACATATTTTTTGGTGTTTCATCTCCTAGGGTTAGGTTTTTGGATGTCTAGGGTTTTGGCATTCATGAGAAAGGGTTTTGACCAATGCACCCACAGTTTATTCATTCAAGAGGTGACCCTTCCCAATGGCTATGAAAAGGGAAAGAAAAAACTCCACTTCAATTTATTAAGAATTAATGGGGAAGGGATTGGATTATGGGGCCACTAATGGCAATGAATGTTAAACAATGGACAAGGAGATTCAATTTGTTTGCATCACCGTATATAGTTGTGTAAAGAATATATTTGTGTAAAGACATGGTCACCGTATATAGTTGTGTAAAGACAATGAATGTTTGGTCACCGTATATAGTTGTGTAAAGACATGTTTGTCATTGCATCGACAAAATGTGAATTGTCTCCTTGGATTGTTCGGTGAATCTAATGCTTTTGGTTGTTCTTGTTTCTTGTTTCGGGCAGGTCACGGGTAATAGATCTAAGAATGAGCCATAATTATGATCACAGGAAGCAACATGAATCAAGACTATCCAGACATAGAGTTATGCACATCCATGTAATGAAGAAGATGAGGAGGTAATCACATGCAAAGGGAGCAGGTGACTCCGAAGACTATATAGCCTTAGAGAGAGACAAGCTTAAGAGGGAGCATGCAGACTAAAAGTGACTCTGATCTAAGAGAGAGTTAGTACAACAGAGCCAAAGTATATAGCACACGGTATTCTAATTCATGAAGTA
>JZKD02S1677324.1:210518-238398 GCA_000966675.3 Picea glauca
CCTCTTGCTAATGAAAGTGTGAGGAATGAGTGAAGCAAGTGGTTTCTTATAGCAAAGGAAGGAGATTTAGGGTTTCTATTTGCATCTAGAAATTTCTTTTTTAAATTAAAAAAAGAAGCAGAAAATCATCCTTATTCTCATTGGAGAATATATAAAAAGGCATTACTAAATCTAAATGGGCCCCCCTTTTTTTCCCTTAATTCGTTTTTAAATCGCCCAAAACACGGCCGTACGGGCACGGTACGGCCGGGAAACGCCGTTGTCTGTACTGTATGCCGTTTCCAAATCGGGAAACACTGTATGGTACGACCGACGACGTTTTCCGGCCGTACCATACCCATACCGACGTTTCGCTTTGTTTCTTGGGCGGAAACAGGGGGGGTGCGTTTCCTGCAACTTATATATATATATATATGAAGTGTTCTTGCTATCCAAACTTTGTGTACTTGCAGATTTGATTTTCGGCTTATGTTATCTAGATGATTGAGTAGTTTCTAGTGCTAGTTATGCATACATATTTGACATAACATTGAGCTGATTTTGTTAAGTGATTTAAAAAACATATAGAAGCTAAAGGGGCAGATTTATTGCTGTAATAAGTATTTTTAGTTTTGATATAGGCTTGGGAAGTGTGCCAGAAGGGAGGAGAATATTGTTCCATTGAAGTACACTTGTTTGGTATTTATTTTCTTGGGTTGCCTTTTGTATTTGTTTGAAAAGAAGTGAAATATATGTTGCAGGAAGTTATATTTCATATTCATTCCTAAGGCTAAAAGCTCACAAGAAATGGATATGGAAAACCTCAAGGTTGATGTAGAATTTCTGAATTGCAATAAAAGTCATATTCTTGAAATTTCAACATGGTATCAGAGCTGATTTCATTGAAATTGCTCTATTGGTGAAGAGGGAGTTGGGTGTTTTAGTTGTTCCATATGTGGGAGACGTGTTTGACCTTGTACAAGTTGTTGGGTGTAAAACCCTAAGTGCACTTGAACCTTAGAAGGGTGGTTCTGCTTTTTGTTGCTAATTTTACTTTGAAGTTTGCTTCAGATTTGCAGGGATGACTACTCTTGGTCTTAGAGTGTGATGGGTTGGAAGGTGCTTTCAATTTTATACCTTGGAAGTGGAGGCTACAAATGCTTTTGGAAATGGCCGAGCTTTGGGAGTATATCAAGAAAGAGATTGTTGCAGCTACCAATCAGAGACTATTTGCCTTGCATGTTAAGGAGGCCAAGGCAAAGAGAATCATTCTTGATTTGGTGAAGGATCACTTGATCATTCACATTGCAAGAAGATGACCAATAAGCTAATGCATGATGCTTTTGTTGGGTTATACTAGAGTTTTGGTGTCTCTAGATCAATGTTTTAAAACTCAGACTCGGACTTCGAATTGGTACCTATCAACTCAGACTTCGACTCAGACTCGGATTGACTTAGACTAATCCAATTTCAATGACTTTGTTTACAAAAAAATACATAAAATAATTAAATTTTAATGAAAAAAATTATTTTAAAGATTCCAAACCATTAGGGACAAAATATGCAAAGTTTTCTCATCTTTATACCTTGTAAGGGTGAATATATCAAAATGGCACCGAGTGCAATACATATCAGTAGAAAAATACATAATCAATGAGGCTTTAAATGGCCTCTAGGCTCTAGAGTCTAAAAAACATGCCACAACCATCTTGTAAGTTTTAAACTTGTGAAGTAAAGCAATGCATATAGATTCTTAAGAAAAACAAAATTTAATCAATGGCTCATACACAGAGTACACAAAGATTTTAAACTTGAAACCCTCAACCGGGAAAACCTTTCTTATATTCATTATATCGAATTTCAGCATTCACTATACAATATATACAATGTTTTTAGGTATTTCGTAGATACCAAAACCCTAATCCCTAAAACCGAGATTATTTTTAGTAAACCGCTAAAAATAGCAAAAACCGCCCAAAATAAAATTTCGGGGTGCTGCCCCAAACCCCGTCAGCCCCAGGCTATGCTCGGTGCCGAACACTGTGCGTAACCAGGAGGGGCACACCTGCCCCCCCTGGGACCCCCCTAGGAAAGCGCCCGACACACATGACACAAACAAAGCACTACTACGAGGGATCGTCAGGCGCAGTTGTCGAATCTGACGTGCCCACACACACACATGCAAAGAATATAACACATACCCAACACATCTCCTTTTGCCTAGCCTTGTCTTTTTCAAAAATTTCAAGCTGATTTTGCAATTCCACTCTAATTTGTCCAATCTCCTCTAATGGGGCCATGTATGGAGCAACTTGGCCTCTTATACCAGTGAAGTGTTCTTTTAACCTATGAAGCACAATAGGTTAGAAATGTTCAAATTAAAGTTTTAATTTTTTATAAATTCATTAATTTTAATTTATGCCCATGGCACATCATCCTCTAATTACAAAATGGCCCTCATACATGTTAAATGTCCACTACCTTAATGAGACGGTCCATGTCTACTACAATCTTAGGATGTGGGTGAAGCAGATTGACAAAGTACCCAACATGGATGCCATTTCATTGGATGTGATTAACACCAGGAGTCCGTGGAGGGTGGAGATTGAGAGGCCTATCATGGACGAGGCACCTAAGTGGTTTGAGCATGATGCTCATGAGTTGGAGGAGGTGGAATCAGATGATGTTCCACTTCCAAGAAAAACAAATTTGGAGGAGGGCACTGAGAGTGCACTGCAACCGCCACCTCCATAGAGACAAGAAACTGGGGGGAGAGTCAGAAGACAACCCACTCTAGCTTCCACCTTATCCCTATGAGTTGCACCTTCCACCTTAGACTCAGCCTCAACATGTCCACCTATTGCGTCCAAAGGAAAAGCACCAACAATGACCTTTGCCCGTAAAAGGGGTAGATGGAATTGCTGATATCTTAGTGCATTGTGATTATCCTTGTAGTATCTAGATGTCTCATGATGATCATCTCATGAGATACATTTATTTTTGTTTTGATGTGATTTTGTATTATCTTGTCAAGACTTACGACTCAGGACTGATATCATCTTTCAATATTGATGTGTGATGTACCACTTGACATCTTATACATCTTATATCTTAGTTTTATTTTCATTTTTATGTAGCAATGTGTTTGTTTGTGGGTCATCCTCCCCTACTCCATTTATCCTTTCAAGCAATGTACTCCACCGGGCCAATTACCCCTACAAGAACACTGTCGAAGCCCCACGCGTGCCGGAGCCATCTCTAATCCTTCGAATAGGAATCCAAGTTGCCACATGCCAACAATGCCCTGATGCCCTCGTCCAAGTTGCACAATGCTCCTCATCCAATGTAAGGCGCTCTCCAAGCAAGTGGATCCTTTGTGGGGCCCCAATGAAGGGTGTCCATCAAACTGTCAAGAGAACTCCACTGCCCAAGGGAAGAACACTAAGCCACAACCATTTGAGGTCAAGCATCCACTGAACAAGCTATCTAACTGTGCAAATCTATCAAGGACTATCTCTCATGTGCCAAATCCATCTTGGACCATCCAAGGGTGGAAAATACACCATGTACCCCAAATCTCATGAAGCACCCCAAGCATTGTGTAAACAATTTAGGAATAACCCTGAAAGTTAACAAGTTCAGTCATATCCATTAACAAGTATACAATCATATAGATTAACTGTCTCTCCCCCACCATTACAAAAAAAAGGTCTCCACAGGTTATCACCTGTTCTCATCATCTGATTGCCTTCACGAACATCCATTTTTAGTAACAGAGTTTTAAAGATTTACAAAGAAGCCGGCAAAAAACTAATATTTGGTACATCCTACAGCTCTTTGTGAAAAACTGTGATTCAGCCAGCATATTATCTCCTTGGAACTCAGAAAAACATCGTGTAGTAACTCCTATCAGCAAGTCTGTTTAAAAGATATCTCACGGAATACATCATGATGAGTGTGAACAGTAATACCATGCCTTTACCAGATCCGGAATGGGATGTAAGTGCAGATTTCCCAGCTTATAAAGATTTACAGAGGTATATGAAGATTTACCAGATTTAAAGATTTACAAAATTGAAAAAAGCTAGCAAAAAAACTAAATTCAGTGCATCCTACAGCACTTTTAGAGGGTAAAACAGATGAAAATCTGTGATTCAGCCAGCAGAGTATCCCCATGGATCTCAGAAATACACCCAGTATTAGCTCCCATCAGCAAGTCACTTTTGAAAGTTTATCTGCCTCTGTATTTATCTCACAGTGTACATGATGAAAATTAACAACCGTGAAACATAATACAATGGCCTTTACCAGATCCAGAATGGGATGCAAGAGCAGATTTCCCAGCTTATAACTACATTTAATCCAATTTATAATTACCTTGGAGTCCCCATGTATCTGTAAATGAGTTATACTTTGATCCAGAAGCAGTTTCAGTAAATGCTTCAGTGCCAGCAGCTCTGCATAGTTATTTAAGCCTCTGCCCAGATCTGCTTTGAAAGCAAAAAACTGATAATCAGAGAAATATAAAGTGCCTCCAGCTCCACAAACTGATTCCTTTTCTTTACTAACCCATCAAATGGATTAATTTGTTTATGCATTAGGTCTAAGTAAATCTTCTTCTTTCATAAGCTTCAAATTGGTTTATGAGTGTCAAATAAATTAGGAGATTCAACATATTTAACTTGCTAATTTTCATCGTTTCTAGACTCATTTCACCCAATAAAGCACTAGGAATGAAAGGACCATATTAATAACCGATCTTCATACTGAAAATATGCCATTTTAGGGGCATTATACCTCGCTGTCTGATTTTTATTGCAGAAACAGGAGGAGACTATAGCTAGTTTGTGGGACAAATTAGATAAAAGTCTGCAATTTTGCTTTGCTGTCCGGATGAATTTATCGCAGATTTAAAGGTAATAGCAAGGTTTGCGAAAATGTTTGAAGCACTTTCATTAAGTGAAATCTTATTCAAGCTTGAAATCCATTAGGGAGACATCCCTCGGCCTGACAAGAATTGACCCAGTAGTGAGAGCGAGTGTGAACGAGGTGACATCAACCCTCCCCCCCCATGTTACCCGGACATTTTGGATAGTCATCTTTCCAAAGGCATTTCTAGGGGATAACACCAACTTCGAATTCGATACGATACCAGAAAAAATCGGACAGAAAAAAATCGGATGAAAAAAATCAATACTTAAAACATTCGGCACTACACATCTAACGAATAATTTAATAAGTAATGTAATACTTTAAAAAAGCTGTAATTTTGGGATGCACAAGCTACAAATAATTTATACGAATGAGGTCTATTCAGCTATATTTAGTGGAATTCGGTTAGCTTAAATAATTCATATGGTCTGAATGGTATTAAATTTGTATACGGTCTGAATGGCATTAAATTAGTATGAACACTTATGTTGTCCATCTTGAGCATAGAAGTCTGAAAGTCTCCGAAGAAGCACAGGGAAAACAAATGTAGTAATTTACAGAAAAGAAATTCGATGCATTCAGGGTGGTGAAGAGAGCCTACTGCCAGTGGAGAAACCCCGTAATGTTCTGGAGATTTATGAAATGCACATTATCCACTTTGTCTTTGGCCACATGGTCAGATCGCGCCAATGTATTTGCATCACTGTTGCCATCTGGACATAAGTTTTGCAGGTCTTTCAATAGAGTTTGCTTGGTCGTTGGGTTTGGACCGTTTGAAAACTGAATTTGAAGACTATGAATAATTCGAGCCAACAATATTATTTGGTCGAAAATTAGCTTGACGGTTCTGCCGAAAATGAAGACTGTCTGAACATCTGAATTTAAGACATACGAATTTAATACGATTCGAACTGAATAATTTGCGGAACGAATGAACTACCAAATTTCTGAATTCTTGGGGTTGATTCCACTGAATTTGGTCGCTATGATTTTAACAGATATCATTTCCCTCATTTTATCATTTTGCTGCATAAGTATCTTTTTGTCGAAGTTGCCTCCTTTTGTTCCACGTTCTGACCGTCTTTTTGTTCCATATCCTGACCATCTATGTGTCTTTCACTCATGCTTCACAAATTTCTATGGGACTTTATATGTTTTGGATTCGCCGTTTTGTTTCTATAAGTAACATTGACGTCATTTGATGACCGGAATTATTATGTTGTATGGTTATTCACCTCAAATATTATTCTGTTTTTCTGGTTCTGTTTCAGTCAAGTGAGAGTTTTGGTAAAATGTGGTCAACAACTAGACCAAAACTGAGTATTTCTTGCCTATTTCAATGAAATATTTTCAAAATCACGGGTTCTTGAGGATTGTGATACTTTAGACTCTATATTTTTGTGTATGTTAAAAAATCTTCTTTTATTTATTGAAAGACTACAAAAAGCAATTGCAGTCACGCTATTCACTTTGCTTTCCTAGGCTGGTTTGTGCTTTATTTGAAGTTTGGTCTATTTGAACTCACTCATGCCTTCGTATCCAGCTTCTTTTATATTGTGTACTTTTTGCGTATTCATTTATTGAAGATAGTGTTGTATATGAGCCATGTGAATTTCTTCGTCATGAATTTAGAGTGGTGCAACTGTTTTATGCGAGTGTGCTATTTTTTGTATTGTGTTTTTGCCGCATGTTCATTTATTGAACATTGTTGTATACAGGTGATGTGAATTTCTTCATATCATGAATGTAGAATAGTGGTACGGTTTTATGTGAAAGTGCTTGTACTAATTTAAGATGTGTTTCATTGAATATATTATTATATAGCCAGTATTTGCAAGCTTCTTTTCTTGTTAGCCTGGAGAATGTGGGCATTAAGGAACTCAGTTGCTTCAGACGATTAGCCCTGCTGAAGGTTTTACTAGATGCAGATTCCACACGTTCAATGCTTCTATGTTCTCGTTTGCTATTGGCTGTCATTTGTAAATCATGCCCTTACACCTTGACCTTTAGAGCTGTACCACAACTTTTAAGAGTGATCTATTGTCATTGGGGCATGGTATGTTTCCATTTTATTTCTGAGAGTACTTGTCTTTTTTCTCCCGACATTAAGGTCTCGTGGAACTCAATTCATAAATTATCTCAAATTGGAGAGATGCCAATCATCTAGAAGGGATGGGAATCTCTGCCCTTAATGCCCAAAAGAATTCGAGCCTTATATTTGCTTGTAGCATACCTCACAAACCAGAATGCGAGTTCCATCTTGTTTGAACTTTGGACATCTTTATAGAGTACAATGTGAATATATGATGGTATCCTCTCTAATATCTTTTAAGAGAAATTAAACTTTGTAAATACGGGTTGAATGGGCCAGTTAAATACTATTTTCATTTTTTTAGAAGTATTTATATATGAATATATTTACAATAACACACACTTTGATTTTTTTTGTTGTATGTGCAGGCACGATCAAAACCCTGAGAGTCAAGAAGTTGTTGCATAAGATTTACGAGAACAATTATCCTAAAGCTGCATCCAAGTTGTTCCAGACTGTTGGCATCATTATTTAGTGCTGTTTGTTAGATAAACCATGCAAATTTTTTCAGTCTAAATATTGTTTTTTGCTGTTTTGGACATTCAATGTGACTAGTTGATTTTTAGTATGGTTTCACATCGTAGTATCAATGCCTGATATTTTCATGGCAACTATTTATTGTTTTTCATGTCCATGATGTAATATTGTTGTTTGGACGATCCATTTGTTTTCCTGATTGTTAAATTTGTAGCTTTTGCCTTCAATATTTGTAGATGTTTGACAATGGGTTTGACTTCATTATGAACTACATTCAACCGCTTCAAAAGTTGAGTAGTTGAAAGCGGCAAAGTTGCCATTACACTTTGGGCATAACTTGGTGACAAGGTATGTCTTGTGAAGGCTGGGGTCATACATACTTTGTACTTATGGAGCTACAGTGCAAATCATATCTAGTTGGTGCATTGTACTGGAAGTGTAAATGTCTGATATGTACAATTGATTGATTCTAGTGCAATTTCTTTGAAAAGGCTCCTATTGTAAGTTTGAAAACGTGCGAAAGCCATCTGTTGAACATGCTGTTCATATGTTTTGCAACATATTACCATGTTGAAGTACTTAAAAGAACCTTTCATTTTGCTTTTGTTCTCAATGTCAAGGCTTTGTCATTAGATAGAAGTTGCAAACAACTTGAATCACCTTGTCCATTGTTTAACATTCATTGCCATTAGTGGCCCCATAATCCAATCCCTTCCCCATTAATTCTTAATAAATTGAGGTGGAGTTTTTCCTTTCCCTTTGCATAGCCATTGGGAAGGGTCACCTCTTGAATGAATAAACTGTGGGTGCATTGGTCAAAACCCTTTCTAATTTGTTAAGGGAAAAGGTATCTCTTATAGTTTCAATAATAAATGATTGTTTTCTTTCTGAAAGATGGATTCATATTTCACCTTCCGGGACGAAGGAAAATTTGGAAAATCTGGTTCGAGATTTACTAGAAAAGGGACAATTATTTGTCTTGGGAGGTGGGCTTGTAAGGGTGAAGTTGGGTTGTCCATTTTTGAGCATAGGAATAATTGCACCTCCATTTACACACATTAATGGTATTTGCCAACAAGGTCTCCATCCATATGGGGAAAAGATGTGCCCTTAGCAGTTTAGATGACTTGATAAATAGAAAAAAAATGCCTTTTGCTCCATGAAGCAAATTTATAACCTTCTCTCCTTGAGCTACAATCAAGGGTTACTGTAAATTTCTTAACACCAACAAACTGAGCAAGTAGATTAGATCTAAATACTGCACTGGAATTATTTACTTCTTTTAATGCAGCAGAAAACTAGAAAAACAAATCACATTACACAATTTATTTCTGCTCTTCAATATCAGTTCATTCAAATATTCTTTAGAACTTACAAGAGCTCCCTTAATAGGGAAAATGGCTCTGAAAAGAGAAAACCACAAATCACTGCAACCTGTTAATTCCCAGCTCCTTGATTAGCATGCTGCTGATCACTGAGGATGTTCGTGCGGCCTGTACGACCTGCTGTATGAATTGTTCTTGCTGCTTAATTAATTACAATGACTCACATGTTTGGCCGACTTACTGCACACGTCGCTGTAGGGATCTGCTGTACGACCTCTTTGCCTCGGTATGCATGCAACTGAATTGCTGCCTTTGATTTGCTGCTGCTGCGACTCTGTCTTCTCCCTCGCCTCTTTATTCACTCATTGCGAATAATGATTGTCTTGTCCTTTGCCCCATGCTGTCTTTTTATAACTTAGACTTGAACCATTTCTCAATGGTTGAGATCTAACCATGAGATCAATGGCTCTCTTTTAATGAGATCAATGGCTCTCTTTTAATTAAATCATTAAGTGACTTAACTTAATTCACTTTATAAAAAGATGTTCACCTTATTAATTAATTAATAAAGTGAACTCTGAAAAAACATAGGATACATTTAATGATGATTTCCACAATAAGACACATTGTGGAAGTATTTGTTTGAGCTACAAACTTTAACTCTCCCTCTTATGTTATGAACATAATATATAATAATAAATATAAATACATTATAATAATTAATGAATAATTAATGAAGAGACACCTTCCCAATGAAAGATCACATCTCTTCATGGAAGGGCACCCCTGCGTGGGTATATAAGGCTCTCATTCTTATTGTATCTCATCATCTTATATTTATGTACATTAGTATTTAATATATGATCCTTTATGGATTATAAACTGTTGTTGTACCTACATTGGGTATGTATCTCATCATCTTATATTTATGTACATTAGTATTTAATATATGATCCTTTATGGATTATAAACTGTTGTTGTACCTACATTGGGTATTTACCTGGTGAACCGGCTTGGTTCACCATAGTGGTATCAAAGCTTCGTACTGATCTTGGCCAAATCTTCAGAGTTTCTCTGATCCTCGGGTCATATTGACAACAAGTGGCCCTTGGCCATTCATCACACAAGTTTATGTGAAGGAATTATTTTGCTGCACATTAGAAGAACCGAAACATTAAAAATAAAAACATGCCAATGCAATACAATAATAATAATAAAATATTACCAGGCTATGAAATGTTATTTCGGCTTCAAAAGTTAGAAGAAATTAGGAAAAAAAAAGAAGAGATAAAAAAAATTAAAAAAGAAAGAGTTTCTTAGAGGCACATGAACAAATATAAGTGCATACCAAGAAAAGGTAAAAAAAGGTAATAAAAAAAAAGTACCAAATAAGAGGAAAAATGAATATTTTATTTTACCTTTTGGAGATTTACCATCCCATGGTTTTGGAAAACCATTGGCCCATGGTATTCCATGCCATATATAAGATATATGTGTGTATTTACCTTTAAATAAGTATTTCACAAAAGTTAGGGTGGCGTTTGTTGAGCCCTAATGTGGCTAACAAATAGTCAAGAGTATAAAAGAGAATTTTATTATAAGTCAAAACATAAGGTACTCTTTATATATATATATATATATATATATATATATATATATATTCTAAGAGGAGAACATTATCATTAAAGAGGAGAGCCCTTTTTACATTTATCATTTATTGAAAAATAAGAAGTGAACTATGACATCTACAAAGAATACATTTTCGGCAAAATGTCCCTATTGTGCAAAAGAGGAAGAGTAGGAAAGGGGCCTTATGAATGGAGCTCGCCCTTATCCATATTGTAAAAAACTTTTTATTTTAGTAGAAAATGAAGGTGACACCCATTGGAAAGTGAAAATAAAAGAATTAGAAAACCAATTAATTCATTATCAACAACACAACAAAAATTTACAATTTCAAGTTGGGTTGGAGCAAATGCTAAAAAAACAAGAAGAGAGACAAAAACAAAGTCTTGAGGGAAAATTATAGGAAAAAGACAAAGACGTTTCTTACTTAAAAGATCATAACCAAAATTTATTGGTACAACTCAACGAGTCAAAAGATAAGAAGCATAGGGATCATAAGTTAGAGCAAGCTAATCACAATCTCATTAAGAAATTATCAGAAAAGGATGAAGAKAATTGTCGTTTGAAAATCCTTAATCAAWGTTTAATCACCCAGATTAAGAAGATAAAGAGTGATAAGAAGACGATAGAGGACAAGTTAGAACAACTTATCAATAACGAATCATTGGTAGATAAAGAGACAATGAGTGAACCTATGGAACTACGTAAGTCTTCAAATGGAAAAAACCTGATGGTGGATAAAACAATTAATACATACCCAATCAACCTTACAACTCAAAGGGATTCAGTTGATGTAAAGAGGTCTTCACATATCGAAGTAGAAACAAGCCAGGGCTATGAAAACGACTCAATTCCAAGTGTTAATCAAGAAGAAGCTACAAGTACACGAAGTAAAGATAAGGTTGCAAGGATGCCTTATAGACATCCTAATCACAAAAATCGATACTTCAACCAATCAATGTATCCACAGAAACAAATGAAAAATATGTCAAAAAATATTACCTCCATTACAAATGATGCTCAAGGTAGAAGTTATCATGGGAGTCCAAATACATCAAATTGTCTACAAGAACCCCATAAAAGCCCCATTGTACAGAAGATTGATTTAAGGTGGGCAAACTCCCTTACAATTCGTCAGTTCTACGGAGTGCTTAGAAGATCCTATCGTTTCAAGTCCTCAATGATCACTAATTCAGGAATAAAGAATAAGGAGACAATATTACAAGCCAAAGGAAGAGATAAGTCTTCCATAAGTATGCTTTGAGGACAAAACATTTTTAAGGGGAAGGAAATGTTATGAACATAATATATAATAATAAATATAAATACATTATAATAGTTAATGAATAATTAATGAAGCGACACCTTCCCAATGAAAGGTCACGTCTCTTCATGGAAGGGCACCCCTGTGTGGGTATATAAGGTCCTCTTTCTTATTGTATCTCATTATCTTATATTTATATACATTATTATTTAATATATTATCCTTTATGGATTATAACCTATTGTTTTACCTACATTGGGTATTTACCTGGTGAACTGGCTTGATTCACCACATTTTAGCGAGGAAGGTATTCTCCACCACTCTAAGCTTGTCTATGAAGAAGACAAACTTGCGCTTTACCAAGGGTTTAGTGAAGATGTCTGCCAACTGCTCATCTGTAGAAATATATTGGAGCTTGATTGCTCCCTTCAACACTCTGTCCTTGATGAAATGGTATTTGATCTCGATGTGCTTTGACCTGTTGTGAAACATTGGATTCTTCGAGAGTTTGATGCAACTTTGTTTATCATAGTGGATCAAGGTTGGCTCGAGCTCCTGACCAAACAATCCCGTGAGTAGCTTGCGAAGCCAGATGGATTCACAACTACTAGACTGACCTCCATATACTTTGCCTTAGTTGAACTCAATGCTACCGATGTATGCTTCCTACTGAACTAGGAAATGAATGCTGACCCCAAGCTGTAACAACACCCAGAGGTACTCTTTCGATTTGTATCACTGCCTGCCCAATTTGAATCCGAGTACCCCTGCAACCTCACACTATCACCACCAAGGTACTGTAACCCATATCCTACTGTGCCTTGCAAGTATTTGAGCATATGCTTTGTTGGCACCCAACGAACCTCCCTGAGCTCCACCATGAATTGGCTCAAAGTGTTAACAATAAAGTAGATATTTTTTCAAGTGTTGACTGGATACATCAACGAACCAATCAACTGCCGTTATTATCTGGGGTCTGCCAACTCTGAATCTGAAGAATCAATCTTCTTCAGGCTAGTCACCATCGGAGTGGCCATCAGTCTGCTCTCCTCCATCCTGAATCTCATTAGGATCTCAAGAGTATACGTCCCTTGTCTAAGGAAGATCTCGCTCGGTCATTGCCAAACCTCAAGTCCTAGAAAGTAATGCATTGGTCCAATATCCTTCATCTCGAATTTTGATGCTAAGTCTGACTTGGACTGTGCAATCAACCTATTTGTACTTGTCAGAATGGGATCAACATACAACACCAAGATGAGGACCTTAGATCCAACCAACAAGAAGTATAGGTTGGGATTTGCCTCACTCTTGGTGAAGCCCATGCCCTGCAAATAACTGTCAATCCTGGAGTACCAGGCTCCGGGTGCCTGTTTGAGTCCATACAGGGATTTCTTTAGCTTGCACACATGTGTCTCCCTGTCATGAACCCCAAATCGTTGTGGCCGCTCGATGTAGACTTCTTCTTCAATGATTATGTTGAGGAAGGCTATCTTCACATCCATCTGATGGATGCTCCACTCCATCTCATAAGCAATAGATAGTACTGCTTAGATAGAAGAGTATCTGACTACATGAGAAAAAGTTTCCTCGTAGTCTACTCCCTCTTTCTGGAGAACCCACGAGCCACAAATTTGGCCTTGTATTTCTCCACACTCCCATCTGTTGCATGCTTTACCTTGTAAAGCCACCTGGAAGTCACCACTGATTTGCACTCTGGCCTCAACACAATCTCCCAGACATCATTCCTCATGATGGAGTTGTGCTCCTCCATCATGGCATCTCTTCACCTCTGCTGGATGGCTGCCTCCTCAAAGATGGAAGACTCTGAGTCTATGATGTTGGTCATCAGAGCCATGTATGTCAGAAACTTCCTAGGAGGCATGCTCTCTCAGAATGTGGTCCTGGGAGGCTCAATATGCTCCCAAGCATATCACAAAGTCTTCTCTAACTACTTGTGATCCAAATTTACGAGCGGAACGAAATGAATAATAGACTGAATACAATAACACATGGATATGGAGAACAACAATAGATATCCTATGAACAATAACTTCTATTAAATAAATAAAATAGGCTGAAACTGTAAAACTGCAGAACTGGAAATAAATTGCTTGAATGGTGGTAGCTATCTATGAGAAGAGATGTGTCTTGCTACGCTCATTCGTCTAAGCAAAATGATTACAATGAGGCTCTAAAGGCCTTTTTAACATTACTCATGAATGCCAAAACCCTAGACATCCAAAAACTTAACCCTAGGAGATGAAACACCAAAAATTATGTTGGCCCCGATGGGTAAGTTGGTACCTCAACTTCCTGGGGTCTTAACTTTTGCATACGACCTCCGTTTTAGGCGCGTGATAGCCCGTTGGAAAGGTCTTTTCGAGAAATACACATTATGTCATCAAAGTTTGACTGTGGCATGCCAAAAAAACACTGTTTAAGGCCCCAAAACGACCCTAGAAGTACAAAAAGATGTGTTGACATGAAAACTTAAAAAATAAGCCACTTGGTTTAGGTGGGCGACCACCAATCTCCACCTAGAAACTGTGTAGGGATTCAAACAACCCCAGAAGTGTAGAACCCACAATTACAAATGATGACATAAGAACGTGCTGAACTAAAAACTGTCAAGAAGAGCCTATTGGAATAGGTGGGTGGCCACCAATATCCTCCTGGATCAGTCCTACCCCCTTAGGAAGCAATGGTCTCCATTGCGTTGAGTGCCCCCATCAGGTGAGGAAACTTATGCTGAATTTGGCCCCGGGTGAGCCACTTGCCTTGGTGTAGGCGCTGCCTTGCCTTGGCAACCCGATAAAGCCGGATCCTCTGTTTGCTAGTTCCCTTCACCTGTGTGTCCACTATCTGATTAGTGGATGCCTGTTCCATGCAGTCAGGGTTGATTTCTATTGGTGTCAATTGTTCTGCAATCTCTGAGGTGTCCAATAATGGTGGAAAATATGGCCGAAGGAAGTCCACATTGAACATTAGGTGCAATTCAAGGAAGGGTGGAGTGTTGAGCTCAAAAGCATTGCTACCCACAACCTTGGTGATGGTGTAAGGCCCATAGCGAAGTGGGAGGAGCTTCTGATGGGGTCCTGTAAGGTGCTCTTTCTGCAAATGTAACTGGACCTTGTCTTCCACCTGAAACTGGTGCGATACCCGATGTTGATCACGACGTTGCTTGTACTTAGTATTGACTTTCTACAAAATCTTATGGACATGTGGGTGGATGTGCTGAATCCGCTCAATGAATCTGGTACCTTTGTCGGCCTTGGACTGAACATGGAAAGATTCTGCCTGTGTGGTTGCAAGAGGTAGTGCATCATCAATAGGACCCAAGGGTTGGAATCCTAGCCCTACCTAAAATGGGCTATGGCTGGTGGAGCTATGGAGAGCCTTGTTGTAGTTGTGCTGAACATAGGGAATACTCTCATCCCATGTACGCGGATGCTTAGATTTGTACATGCACAGGATGTGCACAATCATCCGATTGATGACCTTTGTCTGGCCATCGGTTTGGGGGTGGAAAATAATTAGTGCGTTCGGTGTCTAATAGTGACCAGAGACTCTACCAAAATGTGTTGAGGAACCTGCTATCACGATCTGAGGTGATGGTTTGTGATATCCCAAAATGGACCCACACCCGTTCGAATAAGAGCTCGATAGTATCTGTTGTTGTGATGTTCTTCTTGCAGGTTGTGATAATGGCCATCTTCAAAAACCGATCAACCACCACAAATACACAATCATTTCCATGTTGGGTGGACAGAAGGTCAGACATGTAATCCATCAAGATGGATTCCCAAGGCCTCTCGGGAGTAGGAAGATGGGTGTATAAGCCTTGCTTCTTGATGGCTGGCTTGGCAATGGCACAAGCAGTGCAAGATCTAATATACTTGCTGATGTCTTGTCGAAGGTTTGGCTAATAAAAATGTTTATGTAGAACAACCACAATTTTCTCCATGCCAAAATGTCTTGCCATCCAATTGTAGTGAGCCTCCCAAATCAACTTTGCACGCTCTCTTGTGAGAACACAGAGGTGGATCAGATGGCATAAAATTCCATCCTAGATGTGAAAATGGGTGACATTCGCTCCTGTACCCAAGAGATGATAGGTGGTGGTGAAGTCAGGGTGACACTGATAAAGTTGGGGCTAATCAGATACCTCATGCCCGCAGGAATGGAGCACTGTGGTGAGTGCAACAACAAGAGGGCCACTGAGGTAGTCATCGACATGATTGGTGCTCTCTATTTTATACTTGATGTTGAGATGGAACTGTTGTAGGTATGTGGACCACTTTTGATGGCGATCATTTTGGAACCTCCCCTGTGTCTGTATGAACTACAGAGACTTGTGATCAATGTGGATGGTTGTCTCCTTTCCCAGAATGTAATGTTTCCACTGACGACATGCTTGCACAATGGAATGCATTTCTTTATCATAGGTGGGGTATTTTCGGATAGTATCTGAGAGTGTCTCACTATGGTATGCTACTAGATGACCATGCTGAGTGAGAAATGCGCCAACAACATAGTCAGAGGTATTAATCTCAATATCGAATGGTATTTGCAGATTAGGTAAGGAGAGTACAAGAGCTAAGCAGAAGCGATGCTTCAGATCATCAAATGCTCATTGTTGTGCTTTCCCCCATGCAAACTTTTCTTTCCCACTGCCCTTGGTTACTTTGCTGAGGGCCCATGCAATATGGGAGAATCCCAACACGAACCTCTGGTAGAAGTTGGCAAGTCCCAAGCAGCTCCGAAGCTCGGTTAGTGTGGTTGGGGATGGCCAGTGACGAATGACTTGGATCTTAGTTGGATCCACATGTACCCCATGCTCATCAACAATGTAGCCCAAGTATTGGACCCTGTTCATGCCAAAGGATCATTATTCTATGTTGGCATATAGCTTGTGTTGCCGCAGAGTGCCCAAAACCTGCTGAATATGCTGCATGTGCTCCTCCCAAGTTTTGCTGAAGATGAGGATATCATCCATATATACCACCACAAAAGAGTTGGTGAAGGGTCTCAATACATCATCCATCAATCTCATGAAAGTTGCTGGTGCATTTGTTAAGCCGAAGGGCATGACCATCCATTCAAAGAGACATTCTTTAGATTTGAAAGCTATCTTCCATACATCCGTTGGTTCGATGGGAACATGGTGGTAGCTAGACTTTAGGTCAATCTTGCTGAAGAACTTTTCCCCCTTGAGTTGGTCAAAAAGGTGATCAATTCGGGGAATTGGGTACCGGTTCCTGACTATGATTTTGTTTAGTGCTCTATAATCAATACAGAGCCGTCAGGTCGCGTCTTTCTTCTGCACTAACACAATCAGGCTTCCGCAAGAGTAGGAGCTGGGTCAGATGTGCCCCTTTTGAAGAAGCTCTTGGATCTGACGCTTGATTTATTCATTTTCCATCAGCGAGAGACGATAGACTGGTCCATTAGGCAGTGGGGCACCGAGGGTTAGATCAATTGGATGCTTGATTTGGCAGTGCGTCAATGCCCCGGTGGGTGAGGAGAATATGTCTCTATACTCTTCCACGATCCTATCCACTTGCTTTTGCTGCAAAGAGAGGCTCTGTATAGAGGTCAAAGATGTGGCAATGACCTTATGCTTAATGTGAGCATGGATCACAAAGAAGACGAAATTCCCGGTCTGTGAAATGACCTTACTGCATTGTTTAGCAGAGATTAAAGAAATAGCGGTAGACAATGCTACCTATGGTATCCTGTACAATTGTCTACCTAAAGTAATAATAACATTGCGGGGTCTAGACTCATACACAACATGTATCTTCCACAAATATGGCTGTCCTAAAAGAACATCACAAACTTCAAGGGGAGAAATATCACACAATACCTTGTCTTTGAAGGGCTTGATGCTTTAGGGCTGGAAACGCTATTGGCCGACGCAGAGATCTTGTCCTTGGTGAAGCCAACCGATGGTGTAGGGTTGCAAGTGTAGTGTTATTGATAGGTCCAACCACTCGACGACCTCTGTTGAAATCAGGTTCTTTTGACTGTCGCTATCGGCAATGAAATGCAGTGGAGTTCCCTTTATCCACATTTGTGAGTGAAAAAGACGTTCCCCTTCCTCTTGTTCTTTTGGTTCACTTGGTTGGAATTTGGTGGTAGCGACAGTGGCAATGGGTTCGACATTGATGATCCGCTTCCCACTTTTTGGATTTGATTCGAAGTCAAAATCTGCCTCTGACTCGGAAGCTGCCAGCTCGACCATCAGTGACTGCTTGGAGTGACATTCTTTGGTGTTGTGCCAAGAGATTTTATGGTAATCACACCATTTTCTCGTGTCCTTCTTCATCTTCTCATTACCCTTCTTGGGTTGCGGCTTGGGTTGGTTGTCGTGAGAGCGACCATCTTTGCTTTGTCCCTTGTTTTGTGGGTTGGGGCTGCCTTTCCCCTGCTTCGGGTGTGAGGAGTTTGCAGATCCAAACTCTCGTATCTTTTGCTTAAATTTCTGCTCGATCTTGAAAACATATCTACAAGCCACACCTAATGATGCGACGTTGAGAAAATCCATTTATGTTTAAATGTATCTATGCAAAAAACCACGGTATTTGAGCACCAGATGTCGTTCAGAGTCTTTGATACCCAATTTGGTGTGCAGGGTATGGAAAATATTGGTGAAATCTGGTACTGTCTGGTCCGTTTACTGACGCAACGTGGTCCATCTTGTGTACTAGTCCTTGTAGCTTCCAACATGATAGTACTTTTCTTTAATGGCATCCATGAAGGAATCCCATGTGGGGGAGACAACAAATATTGTATATTCCTCTATGACCCTTTGTTCATAGTAAGTATCCCACCAGTCCTTAACATGGGGGACGCCCTTGAGGAGTGCGAAAGTAATCTTTTTCCTGTCGAAAAAATTGTGGACTGAAAAATACCCTTCGAGCAGATTCAACCATTTATCTACAACATCCGCATCGATCAATCCTTCAAATAATGGAATATCAAAATTTACTTGTACCTTGAAGGGGGTTGCATGGTCGCTTGATGAAGATGCGTCTTTCGTGGGCAGCTGCTGAAGGATCTTTGCAAAGTTGTCCATGATTTCCTTCCTTTGTTGTGTAAGGGCTTCCTCGAGCAACATTTTAAAAAGATCTCCTGCTCCATCATTTTTCTTTTCGTCCCTTATGGGTTATTGTTGGGCTTGGCGTGGTTGATCTTGCAAAGGCTCAACTTGTTCGAGTCCCAATTTCTTGTACCCAGATCTTGTCGGGGACATGCAGGAAGAAATATAAATGAAGAGTAGACCGCTCTGATACCACTAATCCGGATTTATGAGAGGAACAAAAGGAATAAAAATCTAAATACAATAACACAAGGATATGGAGAAAAACAACAGATATCCAGTGAACAATAACTTCTATTGAATAAATAAAATAGGCTGAAACTGTAAAACTATAGAACTGGAAATAACTTGCTCGAATGGTGTTAGCTATCTCTGAGAAGAGATGTGGCTTTCTATGCACATCCATCTGAGCAAAATGATTACAATGAGGCTCCAAAGGCCTTTTTAACATTACTCAGGAATTCCAAAACTCTAGACATCCAAAAACCTAACCCTAGGAGATGAAATGCCAAAAGTTATGTGGGCCCTGATGGGTAATTTGGTACCTCAACTTCCCGGGGTCGTAACTTTTGCATATGACCTCTGTTTTAGGAGCATGATAGCTCGTTGGAAAGGTATTTTCAAGAAATACACATTATGTTGTCAAACTGTGACTCTGTCTACAATTTGATTGTGGCATGCCCAAAAAACACTGTTTAAACCCCCAAAACGACCCTATAAGTACAAAAAGATGTGCTGACATGAAAACTTCAAAATTAAGCCAGTTGGATTAGGTGGGCGATCACCAATCTCCACCTGGAAACTGTGTAGGGATTCAGACAGTCCCATAAGTGTAGAACTGACAATTACAAAGGATTACAGAAGAACGTGTTGAACTAAAAATTGTTGAGAGGAGCTAGTTGGAATAGGTGGGTGGCCACCAATATCCACCTGGATGAACCTGGGCCTCCTAACTGAAGTTGAAGGGGTTGAATGCTCCACTTCCTATGGAGTCTGGCTCCCTTCCCTAGAAGTCTCTGCTCCTGGCTCATCCTTTGGGTCCACCTCCTGTGGCCCCTTTGCAACTACTGGAAGGTCCTGAGATTTCTTAGATACCAAGTTCTCCTCAAACTTGAAATCTCAACTCACCACTCTCCTCCACTGCTCTGTCAGGAAGACTTTATAAGCCTTCCAATCCTCGTTGTATCCCACCAAGATGCCCCTCTCTCCCGAGGGATGCAACTTTTTCCTCTTCTCCACATGGATGTGGATATAGACTGGAAAACTAAAAATCCTGAGATGTGTTATCTCAACTCTCTTTCTTGTGAAGGCTTCCTCTGGTGTCTTATCCTCCAGTATCGTGTGTGGGCTCCTGTTATGCAAATATACAATTGTATTGCATGGCTCGACCCATAGTAACAAGGGAAATATTTGATCTTGGGTCATGACCTTTGCTGCACTGATGATTGTCCAATTCTTCCTCTCTGCAACCCCATTCTGCTGCCGGTTGTAGGGCACTATCTTCTCCCTCTTGATTCCCGTCTCCTTGCAAAAATAAGTGAACTCTATAGAGGTGAACTCACCCCTGTTATCTGTCCTCAATGCCTTGATATTCCTTCCTGTCATGTTCTCCACTTAAGCCTTGAAGGCTCGGAAGTGACTGAATACCTCATCCTTGGTCTTCACGAAGTATATCCATGTCTTCCTGGAGATGTCATCAATGAAGGCCAGATAGTAGGATGCACCCTTCACTGAAGCTGCTGACATAGGTCCTCCCACGTCTAAATGGATCGGATCCAAGATGCCCTTCGATAGAGTCTCGCTGCTAGGAAAATGTGTTTTGACATTCTTCCCAAGTGAACAACCTCTGCACACCCCCTGATGATCCAGACAGAATTTTGGAAGCCCAGTAACCATTTGTCTCAATAATGGTAGAGCTCTGTGATGGAGATGCCCCATATGTTGATTTTTCATAAGAGATGATATTGTATATGTATATGTTATTACAATGATGTGTGTTCCATATATATAGAACATATGGTGACCATCCATAAAATGATGTGTCCCTTGTATAATAAATAACTACATATTTATTATATATATATATATATATATATATATATATATATATATATATGGAAGAATGTCTTCCCGATGTTGTTCAAACATCAACACTCTCTCTCAACAAGGGATACATTCTTCATCATGCCATAGCTTGTCTCTGAAATATACAAACTTCACTCTATACTCATCAAATATCCATAGTACAACATGACTTCACAACCAATGCATTCAAGGTCTGTGGGTAGCTTTCAAATAGCTTCAACAGGTCACCATGACATCCACTACCTTGCAATGCATATGTACCTCATCATGTGTACCTTCGGTCTTAGTGCCAACTCTTTTTCATGTTGAATGAGTTCCACCTATCTCAGTGCCACCCCTTTCTCATGTTGGACGAGAACACTTAGTGCCAACCCTTTTTCATGATGGATGAGAACACTTAGTGCCAACACTTTTTCATGTTGAATGAGTTCCAACTGTCTCAGTGCCAACCCTTTTTTTTTATGCTGGATGAGAACACTCAGTACCAACTTTTTCATGCTGGATGATTTCCACCTGTCTCAGTGCCAACTCTTTTTCATGCTGGATGAGAACACTCAGTTCCAACCCTTTTTCATGCTGGATGAGAACACTGGATGAGAACACTTAGTGCCAACCCTTTTTCATGCTGGATGAGTTCCACCTGTCTCAGTGCTAGCCATTTTTCATGCTGAATGAGAACAATCAGCGCCAACCCTTTTTCATGTTCGATGAGAACACTCAGTGCCAACCCTTTTTCATGTTGGACGAGTTCCACCTATCTCAGTGCCAACCGTTTTTCATGCTGGATGAATTTCACCTGTCTGAGTGCCAACCCTTTTTCATACTAGATGAGAACACTCAATGACAACCCTTTTTTCATGCTGGATGAGTTCCACCTGTCTCAATTCCAACCATTTTTCATGCTGGATGAGAACACTCCCTTTGAAGAGGGACCATGCCAAACTTGTCCTTGAAGTAATCAAACTTTGTTCTCGACAATGGCTTGGTCAACATGTCCGCAACCTTCTCCTCGATAGTCATGTATTGGAGCCTCACTACTCCCCTCTGTGACTCTGTGACAATATTTCCATTTTCCAAAACACACAACATCATGGTAACCACCACATCAACACATTGACACAAGCTTCATGTGATCTCAACTACAGAGGGTTTGTCATTGCTTCTTGTCTTAGATGAATTCCTGCAAGAAACTTCTGAAGCCACGCTACTTCATGAATTAGAATACCGGGTGCTATATACTTTGGCTCTGTTGTACTAACTCTCTCTTAGATCAGAGTCACTTTTAGTCTGCATGCTCCGTCTTAAGCTTGTCTCTCTCTAAGGCTATATAGTCTTCGGAGTCACCTGCTCCCTTTGCATGTGATTACCTCCTCATCTTCTTCATTACATGGATGTGCACAACTCTATGTCTGGATAGTCTTGATTCATGTTGCTTCCTGTGATCATAATTATGGCTCATTCTTAGATCTATTACCCATGACCTGCCCGAAACAAGAAACAAGAACAACCAAAAGCATTAGATTCACCGAACAATCCAAGGAGACAATTCACATTCTGTCGATGCAATGACAAACATGTCTTTACACAACTATATACGGTGACCAAACATTCATTGTCTTTACACAAACATGTCTTTACACAACTATATACGATGACCATGTCTTTACACAAATATATTCTTTACACAACTATATACGGTGATGCAAACAACTTGAATCACCTTGTCCATTGTTTAACATTCATTGCCATTAGTGGCCCCATAATCCAATCCCTTCCCCATTAATTCTTAATAAATTGAAGTGGAGTTTTTTCTTTCCCTTTTCATAGCCATTGGGAAGGGTCACCTCTTGAATGAATAAACTGTGGGTGCATTGGTCAAAACCCTTTCTCATGAATGCCAAAACCCTAGACATCCAAAAACCTAACCCTAGGAGATGAAACACCAAAAAATATGTTGGCCCCGATGGGTAAGTTGGTACCTCAACTTCCCGAGGTCTTAACTTTTGCATACGATCTCTGTTTTAGGCGCGTGGTAGCCCGTTGGAAAGGTATTTTCGAGAAATACACATTATGTCGTCAAACTTTGACTTTGTTTACAATTTGACTGTGGCACGCCAAAAAACACTATTTAAGGCCCCAAAACGACCCTGGAAGTACATAAAGATGTGTTGACATGAAAACTTAAAAAATAAGCCACTTGGTTTAGGTGGGTGACCACCAATCTCCACCTAGAAATTGTGTAGGGATTCAAACAACCCCAAAAGTGTAGAACCCACAATTACAAATGATGTCATAAGAACGTGCTAAACTAAAAACTGTCAAGAGGAGCCGATTGGAATAGGTGGGTGGCCACCAATATCCACCTAGATCATTCTCCCCCCCCTTAGGAAGCAATGGTCTCCATTGCATTGAGTGCCCCCATCAGGTGAGGAAACTTATGCTGAATTTGGCCCTGGGTGAGCCACTTGCCTTGGTGTAGGAGCTGCCCTGCCTTGGCAACCCGATAAAGTTGGATCTTCTGTTGGCTAGTTCCCTTCACCTGTGTGTCCACTATCTGATCAGTGGATGCCTGTTCCATGCAGTTAGGGTTGATTTCTATTGGTGTCAATTGTTCTGCGATCTCTGAGGTGTCCAATAATGGTGGAAAATATGGCCGAAGGAAGTCCACATTGAACACTAAGTGAAATCCAAGGAAATGTGGAGTGTTGAGCTCAAAAGCATTGCTACCCATAAACTTGGTGATGTTGTAAGGCCCATAGCGAAGTAGGCAGAGCTTCCGATGGGGCCCTATAAGGTGCTCTTTCTGCAAATCTAACCAGACCTTGTCTCCCACCTGAAACTGGTGCGATACCCGGTGTTGATCATGACGTTGCTTGTACTTAGCATTGACTTTCTACAAAATCTCATGGACATGTGCGCTGATGTGCTGAATCCACTCAATGAATCTGGTACCTTTGTCGGCCTTGGACTGAACATGGAAAGATTCTGCCTGTGTGGTTGCAAGAGGTAGTGCATCATCAATAGGACCCAAGGGCTGGAATCCTAGCCCTACCTAAAATGGGCTATGGCCGGTGGAGCTACGGAGAGCCCTGTTGTAGTTGTGCTGAACATAGGGAAGTCTCTCATCCCATGTACATGGATGCTTAAATTTGTACATGCACATGATGTGCACAATCATCCGATTGATGACCTTTGTCTAGCCATCGGTTTGGGGGTGGAAAGCAGTTAGTGCGCTCGATGTCTAATAGTGACCAGAGACTCTACCAAAATGTGCCGAGTAACCTGCTGTCACGATCTAAGGTGATGGTTTGTGGTATCCCAAAATGGACCCACACCCATTTGAATAAGAGCTCGACAATATCTGCTGCTGTGACGTTCTTCTTGCAGGTTGTGATAATGGCCATCTTCAAAAACTGATCAACCACCACAAATACACAATCATTTCCATGCTGGGTGGACAGAAGGCCAGACATGTAATCCATCAAGATGGATTCCCAAGGCCTCTCGGGAGTAGGAAGATAGGTGTATAAGTCTTGCTTCTTGATGGCTGTCTTAGCAATGGCACAGGAAATGCAAGATCTGATATACTTGCTGACGTCTTGTCGAAGGTTTGGCCAATAAAAATGTTTATGTAGAACAACCACAATTTTCTCCATGCCAAAATGTCTTGCCATCCGACTGTAGTGAGCCTCCCAAATCAACTTTGCACGCTCGCTTGTGGGAACACATAGGTGGACCAGATGGCATAACATTCCATCCTGGATGTGAAAATCAGTGACATTTGCTCCTGTACCCAAGAGTTGATAGGTGGTGGTGAAGTTAGGGTGACGCTGATAAAGTTGGGGCCAATCAGATACCTCATGCTCGTAGGAATGGAGCACTGTGGTGAGTGCAACAACAAGAGGGTGACTGAGGTAGTCATCGACATGATTGGTGCTCCCTGTTTTATACTTGATGTTGAGATGGAACTGTTGTAGGTATGTGGACCACTTTTGATGGTGATCATTCTGGAACTTCCCCTGTGTCTGTATGAACTACAGAGACTTGTGATTAATGTGGATGATTGTCTCCTTTCCTAGAATGTAATGTTTCCATTGACGACATGCTTGCACAATGGAATGCATTTCTTTATCATAGGTGGGGTATTTCCGGACAGTATATGAGAGTGTCTTACTATGGTATGCTACTAGATGACCATGCTGAGCGAGAACTGCACCAACAACATAGTCGAAGGCATCAATCTCAATAGCGAATGGTTTTTGCAGATCAGGTAAGGAGAGTACAAGAGCTGAGCACAAGCGATGCTTCAGATAATCAAATGCTCATTGTTGTGCCTGCCCCCATGCAAAATTTTCTTTCCTACTGCCCTTGGTTACTTTGCTGAGGGCCCATGCAATATGGGAGAATCCAACATGAACCTCCGGTAGAAGTTGGCAAGTCCCAAGCAGCTCCGAAGCTCAGTTAGTGTGGTCAGGGATGGCCAGTCACAGATGACTTGGATCTTAGTTGGATCCACATGTACCCCATGCTCATCAACAATGTAGCCCAAGTAGTGGACCCTGTTCATGCCAAAAGATCATTTTTCCAAGTTGGCATATGGCTTGTGTTGCCTCAGAGTGCCAAAAACCTGCTGAATATGCTACATGTGCTCCTCCCAAGTTCTGCTGAAGATGAGGATATCATCCATATATACCACCACAAAAGAGTTGGTGAAGGGTCTCAATACATCATCCATCAATCTCATGAAAGTTGCTGGTGCATTTGTTAAGCCAAAGGGCATGACTATCCACTCAAAGAGACATTCTTTAGATTTGAAAGCTATCTTCCATACATTAGTTGGTTCGATGGGAACCTGGTGGTAGCCAGACTTTAGGTCAATCTTGCTGAAGAACTTTTCCCCCTTGAATTGGTCAAGAAGGTCATCAATTCGGGGAATTGGGTATCGGTTCCTAACTATGATTTCGTTTAGTGCTCTATAATCAATACAGAGCCACCAGGTCCCGTCTTTCTTCTGCACCAACACAATCAGGCTTCTGCAAGAGGAGGAGCTGGGTCAGATGTGCCCCTTTTGAAGAAGCTCTTGGATCTGACACTTGATTTATTCATTTTCCATCAACGAGAGATGATACACTGTCCATTAGGCAGTGGGGCACTGAGGGTTAGATCAATTGGACGCTTGATTTGGCAGTGCGTTAGTGCCCCGATGGGTGAGGAGAATATGTCTCTGTACTCTTCCACGATCCTGTCCACTTTCTTTTGCTGCAAAGAGAGGCTCTGTGTAGAGGTCAAAGATGTGGCAACGACCTTATGCTTAATGTGAGCATGGATCACAAAGAAGATGAAATTCTCGGTCTGTGAAATGACCTTACTGCATTGTTTAGCAGAGATTAAAGAAATAGCGGTAGGCGGCGCTACCTATGGTATCCTGTACAATTGTCTACCTAAAGTAATAATAACATTGCGGGGTCTAGACTCATACACAACATGTCATTTCCACAAATATGGTTGTCCTAAAAGAACATCACAAACTTCAAGGGGATAAATATCACACAATACCTCATCTTTGAAGGGCTTGATGCTTTAGGGCTGAAAACACTGCTGGCTGACACAGAGATCTTGTCCTTGGTGAAGCCAACCGATGGTGTAGGGTTGCAGGTGTAGTGTTATCGACAGGTCCAACCGCTTGATGACCTCTGTTGAAATCAGGTTCTTTTGACTGTCGCTATCGACAATGAAATGCAGTGGAGTTCCCTTTACCCACATCTATGAGTGAAAATTATGTTTCCCTTCCTATCGTTCTTTTAGTTCGCTTGGTTGGAATTTGGTGGTAGCGACAATGGCAATGGGTTCAACATCGATGATCCGCTTCCCACTTTTTGGATTTGATTCAAAGTCAGAATCTGCCTCTGACTTGGAAGCTTCCATCTCAACCATTAGTGACTACTTGGAGCGACATTATTTGGTGTTGTGCCAAGAGATTTTATGGTAATCACACCATTTTCCCGTGTCCTTAATTTTCTCATTACCCTTCTTGGGTTGCGGCTTGGGTTGGTTGTCCTAAGAGCTACCGTCTTTGCTCTGTCCCTTTTTTTGTGGGTTGGGGCTGCCTTTCCCTTGCTTTGGCTGTGAGGAGTTTGCAGATCCAAACTCTCGTATCTTCTGCTTAAATTTCTGCTTGATCTTGACAACATATCTATAAGCCACACCTAATGATGCGACGTCGAGAAAATCCATTTATGTTTGAATGTATCTAAGCAAACAACCATGGTATTTGAGCACCAGATGTCGTTTAGAGTCTTTGATACCCAATTTCGTGTGCAGGGTATGGAAAATATTGGTTAAATCTGGTAGTATCTGGTCCCTTTACTGACGCAACATGGTCCATCTTGTTTACTAGTCCTCGTAGCTTCCAACATGGTAGTACTTTTCTTTAATGACATCCATGAAGGAATCCCATGTGGGGGAGACTGCAAATATTGTATATTCCTCTATGACCCTTTGCTCATAGTAAGTATCCCACCAATGCTTAACATGGGGGACGACCTTGAGGAGTGCAAATGTAATCTTTTTCCTGTCGAAAAAATTGTGGACTGAAAAATACCCTTCGAGCAGATTCAACCATTTATCTACAACATCCGCATCTATAAGTCCTTCAAAGAATGGAATATCAAAATTTACTTGTACCTTGAAGGGGGTTGCATGGTCGCTTGATGAAGATGTGTCTCTCGTGGGCAGTGGCCAAAGGATCTTTGCAAAGTTGTCCATCATTTCGTTCCTTTGTCGCGTAAGAGATTCCTCGAGCAACATTTTAAGAAGATTCCCTACTCCATCATCTTTCTTCTCATCCCTTATGGGTTTTTGTTGGGCTTTGCGTGGTTGATCTTGCAAAGGCTCAACTGGTTCGAGTCCCAATTTCTTGTACCTAGATCTTGTCGGGGACATGTAGGAAGAAATATAAATGAAGAGCAGACCGCTCTGATACCACTAATCTGGATTTA
>JZKD02S1677325.1:0-59561 GCA_000966675.3 Picea glauca
AAATAGAAAGAGCTCCCCATCGAGGTGACAGTGGGTGGGGAAGCTCCTGTTACGCCAGTTTGAAGCCTTGACTCAAGCTAACCTAAACCCCTCCTACAAACTGTGCGATAACAGAACTAATTTCAAAGCAGGTTGTAAAGAAACCATTGTGGGGGTATTTAATGTACTATAATATGAAGTTGTTTCTATTGCATCCAAAACTCTGAAATCACGCGTGAAGATATTGTGGTGCGAGATTTTACAGTAATCTCTTCTTCATTAGAAGGCTTAGAACGTCTAGATCCATGATTACAAATATTTGAGAGATTAATAGTAAGAGATAAGGGGTATGCCTAGCATTAGGGGGGTTACCACTATACACCCTTCTACAATATCATGTAGAAAATGGTACAAAGATGACCAAAATTGAGAAATTTCCCAGTACCGCGCCATTCCAGTGGGCACCGAGGTGGCCAGGTACATTACATTTGTTGTCTCAATTTATTAAATAGTTGAATGCACTTGTTTGTTAATTATGTGCATGGAGGACAAATATCATTTATTTAGGCCTTGAGTAGCGTGAGGTTTAAGCAGAGTGGTATGGTAGCCATGTGGATACACCATAACATCGATAAAATGTATTAATGGTCTCACGTGGTGTCTAATGTTATGGTGTGTGGCATTCATGAAACAATCCCACATTTGTGCATACAACATACAATGAAGAGATAAAGATGGAATTGCTCATAGGTGTAGATAAACGATATTTAATTTTGCCTGGATTTTTCTATATAATGCATTGTACAATATAATATCAGGAGTTTTACAATATTTGTTGCTGGGTATGTTTTTTGGCACATACTCTTAATAATTATTCTCATAGATCAAATTGGTATATCAGAGCATTTGCTTTGCATTGATTGTTTCAAGGAACTTTGCACAGTGTGTGGTGAAGACTCACTCACACATAAAGAGAGACACGGTTGATGAAAAATGGAGCATGATCAAGGCAATGGAAGAGGGAATTTCTCATCCCAATGTGAAAACAGAAAATATGCATTATCAAATTAATCATATCACAAATAGGTTGGAGACTTTGACGTCAACCACTACAACAGTGCAAGTGGGATGAACCTAAATTCTTCTATAAATGTTTTTGCCTTGAACCCATTTTTTCCCTCCAACAATCCAATTTTATTTAACTTTGGTTCTTCCTTGAAATCTAAGACCAATATTATGAGAATTTTTCTTAAATTGAATGATTGACTAGGGAAGATCAACTCATTTTACAAACTGCAACAATGAAGCTCAACTCATATTACAAAGCACAACAAGACTTAGATGAGTAGAAGGCTGTTTTTGAAAAACTTTGCATGTGAGGAGAAGCTTTGTTATGGTGGGAGAATCCTTAGAGTGTCGATAGACACTTGACACCACTAAGCATATGACATGGGTTGGGTTTGTAATTGAGGTCACATATAAGTTCTGTATTATGAATTACCTAAAGGAGAAATCAGTGCAATGGGAACAACCCGAGAAGATGTCTAGCCAATCTATAGATGCCTACATCTAAGAGTTTAGCCATTTCACCTTTTAGCTAAGAGTCATATTAGAGGGTTCAAGTTTCTATTGCCGCACAACCCACAAAATAGAAACAATTGTCTACACTTTTGGAGGAATGTAATGATGCTTTTAAGGATCCCACTAGTGTCCCACTCCATTGCAAGGCTAGACATATCATTCTGTATCTGCTACCTAATGAAAAAGTGGTCTTCTGTCACATTGGAAGTGAAATTGATGATACCCTTCTGAGAACTATATAGCCAATTTGACACCTTGCCTTGCCTCTCTGGAAAGCCAGATCAGCCAGGGTGGAATCAATAAGGTGACAGGGTAAGGTAGTATTCATGCTTGACTTTGGGTCGACATATTTGCTGAAATATACAATGCATGAAGGACTAATGCACTAAATGGATCTTTGGCTTATCAGGGATGGATTGAACTATTTTATTTCTACAAGCACCTCAATTCAAACCTTCAAACTAGAAAATTGTAAAGACATCATAAGTCTTAATATACACTCTGCACATATAGGAACTCTTTGGCTCTCTGATTTCTATTCAATGAAGACCATGGTAAGTTTTACTTTGATTAAATTCTTTATCTTCTATTACACTGGTCAAGCATTGAATTAGTCCTTTACTAATCCATATTTTTAGGCTTATAAGCTGAGCTTATATTGAGCCCGCACTAACCTTTTTCTTCCATGTTTGGATTGATCTTCTATTATTTTAATTTATGAAGTTTCTGGTTGCGAGCTTTCTTCTTTATCTCGCCAAAAAAATTCAGATTTTTTATGTTGACATTGATTTCTTGTCTCCCAGGTTATAGACTGTCCTTCACTGACAGAGTTGTCTCTTGCCTTTGTGCCTGAAGAAGATGATTCAACTGACCTCTGTAATATAGTAGAGAACTTGGGCCAAGGCTGCCCAAGATTGTCCATGTTACATGTTGCTTCTCCCCGTTTAAACCACTATGTGGTGCTTTCCCTTGCAAGTGCAAACTTTAGATGAGTCTAGATCATGTACCAATAAAATGTAACCCTAATATGTACAAGCATATGTTACACCTTTTTAATGCACATGTAGTTAATAAATATCTATATCTGATGTACACTAAGACCCATTTTAAACTTGCAATCTTCCAGTTCAGGCTATATTCTCCGCTACCAGTAAACATATGGGCTTTTTAACACCTATTTGACCAAGTAAAGGGAGATTTTCACTTGCAGATTGTCTCTGACATTTGGATTGGAAATTACTGATGCATCTATGGTTTCCCTGGCATCAAGTTTTAACAATTTGCAGCTACTAGACTTGAGTGGGTAAGGGAATACCTATGGGCATTTAAAAATGTTTTCCATGTCTATCTTGTAGGTTATAAATTCAATCCATTATGAATAAATTTCAGTACTATTGCCGAAGGCAATCTTGAGATGCCTTACTTAGCATTTCGAAAAATATCTTTTAACTATTGCTCTGCAGATCAACTTCAAGCATCACCGACAGGAGACTTGGTATGCAATGCATTTTCAGGAAATCTCCTTAAGTTACTTATAGCACTCTGTCCTAACATATCTGTTGGTAAATGTCTACTATACACTTTGTCTTAGTGAATGCACATATATTTTCTTCTAACAAAGCTTATCTGTTCCAAGGTGGATTTCTCATTGCACTGTGTGGTCTTTTTGAGATCATTAAAGCTTATGTTAATTCCTTTGAACTGGGCTCCGAATTGTGCCTATGTAGTTGCCATTCCTGCAACTTTTAGACTGTGGAATGACCATAGATGATAAATGTTACACTAATGGCATTGAAGATAAAAACTATGTCGACGAACAGGAGGGATTTAGGGCCCAATAGTCTTTGCATAGGCAAAATCTCCATTCTTAGGAACATACGGTAACTAATGAGTTGGTCATCAAGCATTTGAGACTGAAAAAACTCAACCTTTGGGGTTTCTATGGTATCCATGTATGTATTGATTCTGTGCTATTTTTCTCTACCCTGAGTTTTATGCATTCAAATAACTGTATTGTTATTTTCCTAGTCTTGATTTGCTTTTGATCCCATAACTGTACTATATTTCATTCTATTCTCTGGAATCTGTAGGCTTGATTCCTTCACTTTCTCTTGCCAGTTAATTAATGATTCTGGGTGTGGTGTCTTGGTGTCTAGGCCTTGTATCTGAACTGTCCAGAGCTTGTGAATATAAACATAAAGGCCACAACAACCTTAATCCTGGTATTGCAAATCTTTGCTTAATGCATCTGTTTTATATTTATGGTTGCTGGTTCAAAAGTCAATCTACACATAGCTATTTTCATTTTGCTAATTAACTTTATAGTTTGGTTATCTGGTTCTTTTCTATAACTTATGCTAGCTAACTGGTATATAGAAAATTTATGGGTTTCCAATGTTTAGTGTTGTCATCATCCTAGTTCTGCACTATATAGTTACATATCCTATTGTTTCATTCAGAGAAAATGTTGCCGCATTGCCCTCCTCTACAAGCAGTACATGCTGCATACTGTGATGAAGTGTTAGTGAATGCAGTTCAAAGCAAGGTATGCATACTGAGATTTTTTTTTAATCCTCAATTCTGCACCCAATAATATTCTTTGTCAAATCCTTAGCTGGGTATTTGAATTACTAAATCTTCACAATTCTCAGAATTTTGTAAACACCATTATTCTGTTTCTTCATAGGAAGCATTTAATCTTAATGCAGCTTCATGAAAAAGACAACACATTTTCTGGTGTGTTCAGGTGGATTGTTCCTTCCAACATGAATCTTTGCATTTTTCCACAAAGCAAATGGCAGATGCTTCCGAGAGACTTCAAGCACCATGTTTTGGAATCATACAGGTATCTTTCGCTTTTCAAATTGAAGCCTTCATCATCTTCGATCCTTTTCAGTCCAAGAATTAGCATTTTCCTTTCAATTAAGAATCCACAACATGAAATATGCATATGTTTGAATATAAAACATGGTAATCATACTTCAATTTTGTGTGCAGTCATGTGAAGATCGGAAATTAGCGAAGAAAGACAATACACCACAACATTTGCAATGTTTAGTGCATACAATCTAAAGCCTGTTCATTTACAATTATAGAAGGTTGGGATTCCTTTTCAATATTTGGTTTATTGTAGATATTGAGGGCAATTGGTTCATTGCTCAATATACCTGCAAACATTATTCTAATATATTAAAAGTGATTTGATTTGAAAGGCCTCAACACATTTTTGAAACAAGCGATGAAACAATTGTAATCTTATGTACATCTAGGCTTTGAACAATGACTTTAGTATTCCTAACTAACCAAAGCAAAGGCATTTTGAAATAACCTTTGAAGCTTTTGATGTTTTCCATTTGAATCCCAATCCATTGACATACAGTGACCTGCATAATTTTCTGAGTAGGGAAACGTTTACCTCAGCATAGAGGGGACATGGGGTTGTAGGGTGCCTAAAACTAGTTTCCAACCCTTAATTGAAGATACTTTCTGCCTTCTAAAACATTTTACCAGTGGAGTACATTGTTGACACAGAGTAGCTTGCTGTAGAGGTGTATGTGGAAATTGTGGTTGACTAAGCACTGTCTGAAAGCATCTCTGTTGGAGTTACTTCACACACACCTAGGATTTATTTTTCCTAAGGTTTTTCCTTGTTTATTAGTCATTATCCAGTCTCCTATATTTTAGGAAGAATATTCCTCTAGGGAGAATATTCTCTTCAGTTTTCACTTCAGTTTGATCAGTTGAGTGGAGTCTAGATGCTACATTGGTATTGTCACCATGCAACATTGGGATCATCACCAGACTAGCGCATTACCCATGATTTCTCGATCTCCTCCTCACTTCACTCTGTTTCAGTCAGTTAATTGAATACTGATAGACTAGTTAACTCAACTAGGTGGCAGTTCACTCCTGCAACTGCCTGAGAGACTAGACTAGGTGGAAGTTTACTCCCGTAACTGCCGGTGTGTGTCCAGATCACTCTAGACCACCACTATGGCGCATTGGCTTCTCCTCCAGTGCGCATTGGTTGAGTTATACAAAGTATTTCATGTGTAAATTATCAATTATTCATTCGATTAATGAGAATTCTTCCATTCTTTCTCTCTTGCTTCTTCTTTCTCAATTTCTCTCTGCAAATGTGTGTGTTATTTTCTAGCTAGATCTATTCTGTGCAGGGTCAACACATTTACATGGTATCAGAGCCGACAGACTGCTAGGCAAAAGACACACCAAATTATTTTTGCAGGTACTGAAGATTGAAGACAGCGGAAAAATGCAATTCCCAAAAGAATTCATTCTTACACCTTACAACTTCTTTTCATGGAGGGAGAAGATGATCATGCATCTTCGAAGCAGAGTATTGTATAGGTTAACCATGAACACAGAGACAAAACCAACATCATCCATAGAAAAATCCAAGTATCTAAATCGAATGGATGAAGCATTCAGAACAATTTGCAGTCTCATTTCTCCCGATCTCCTTTTTCACATATCTTCCTGTAAAACCCCCAATGAAGCCTGGACCACCATGGAAGGGCTCTTTGGAAAACGGGATGAGATGAGGGGACACATGCTCGAGGTGAAATTGCTCACATTGGATCCAAAAAGCTTCAACAATCTCCAAGATTTCTTTACAAAATTTAAGGATTTACTGTCGCAACTCAAGGCTTGTGGGGTTGATAAATCTAAGGAGGAGAAACAAATGGTTCTCACCATTCTCTCCAAACTTGGTCTTGAATTCTCAGTGTTCGTATCCACATTCCATTCAATCAAATTTGCCTCTGGAGCCACTTGGAAGATGCCTTCTCTTGAGGAATATATCGAATCCCTGACACAAGAGCAAACCAACCTCATCAACATGGGAAAAATCAAAGGGCCAAAGGCACATGCACTTACTGTGCAAGATGGTAGTGGTCATAAATATAAAAAATCTAAAGATAAAGAAAAAAGGAAAGCACATGCAAATACAAAGAAGGAAGGGTACTCAAATCCCTTTAAGGATGCCTCCAGATCCAAAGGTGGAAAGGGAAGAAAAGGGGAGAAATGCACTTACTGCCATAAAAGATTCCATTCAAAATCCGCATGTATGCAGAAACAGATAGATCTAATGACCCAAATACTTCAGCAAAACAAACTCGGAGATCGCATCCCCGAGGGTGCCAAGAAGAAGAGGCCAAAAGATCAAAATCCCAAGAAAGACAATTCTAGCCATGCCTTGATTGCCATCAACTCCTCTCCCGATGCTTGGATCGTAGATTCAGGAGAATCACATCACATGGCTGCCACAAAAGCAGTCTATTCTTCATTGGATGCATGCAAAGGTCCTCCTATTTTGATGGGGGGACAACTCTCTAGTCGAGGTCATCGACAAAGGAAGGATTGAACTCACCAACGAAAGCTTCGAGAATGTGCTGCACGTTCCCAAACTTTTCTTCAATCTTCTCTCCGTGTATCAGATGACAAATTCCGACACCGGAAAGAAATTCATATTCACACCTGATGCAGTGGACATCTATGACATGCAAACCAATTCCAAGGTTGCTACCGGTGAGGTAAATCATCAATCTAGATTGTATACATTTTCTGAATTTATTGAACCAGATTATGCTTTATTGCTTACCCATGCTGATGAAAGCAGTGGGATATGGCACGAAAGGTTCGAGCATTTAAATTTGAGATATATGCAACAATTTAGCAAGCAAGGATTGGTTGATGGTCTACTAGACATCCATTTCTCCAAAGGAATCTGTGAGGGATGTGTTCTTGGAAAGCACCCTCAAGAGAAATTCGACAAAGGAAAGACTCATAGAGCTTCCTCTCCTTTAGATCTGATCCATAGTGACCTCATGGGCCCTTTTCCGCATCCATCAATAAAAAAAGTGAGGTACGTGCTCATTTTTGTTGATGATTTCTCACGTTTCACATGGATTTAGTTTCTCAGGCAAAACTTAGAGGTCTTTCAACACCTCAAAGATTTCAAAGCCCTTGTTGAGACACAGTCAAGAAAGAAAATCAAAATCCTCCAAACTGATAACGGGGGAGAGTATGTCAACCATGAGATCCATAATCTTTGTCACGAGGCAGGGATTCAGTTGCAACACACATTTCCCTATATTTCGTAGCAAAACAGAGTTGCTGAGTGGAAAAATAGATCTCTAAAAGAGATGGCATCTTGCATGCTACATGCAAAGTCACTTCCACAGAGATTATGGGCCGAAGCACTTAATTGTGCAACCTACATCCAAAACAAATCTCCCCATAGATCTATCAAGGATAAGACCCCCTACGAGGCTTGGAGTGGTCTCAAACCGGAAGTGAGCCACTTTCGTATTTTCGGTTCACGTGCATGGGCCCATATTCCCTCTGAAAAGAGGAAGGCACTTGATCCACAGAGCACAAAGTGTATTTTTGTTGGATACCCTGACGGTGTGAAGGGATACAAACTCATTGATCTTTCCTCGGACTGGCTCATCATTGAGCGTAGTGTCCAATTTGAGGAAAGTATCTCGCATGTACCTCAACAGCCGCATGTAGACACCTTTATTCTTCCACCTGTTACAGATGATGAGGATGCACAAGCTGACTATTCTTTAGATGAGAGTTCTGATTCAGAGGATTCAAATGATCCAAATACAGAGTTAATATAGTCAGATGCAAAGTCAGTGCATCCAGATGCAGATGCAGAGCCAGAGTAGAGGCCCAAGTGGGCCCAGACTACTCTTCAGGATGCATGGGATCTTATTGGTGATCCAGCTGATACTAGGAGGACTTGATCTGATTTCAAGGAGCCTCCTCTTGCACTCACTGCTACTGAACTGTTTCCACCCAGGCATCTTTTCTTGGTTCAGTCTTCAGATCCACAGTATTATGGAAAGACTGCAGGAAATCCCTTTTGGGAATCCTCCATGTAGGAGTACAACTCCCTCCTCGAGAACCAGACTTGGGATCTGGTTCCCTTTCCTTCAGGAAGGAAACTTGTCAGGTGTAGATGGGTCTACAGGACCAAGAGCACAGTGGATGGACATATTAGTAGATACAAAACCAGGCTTGTTGCCAAAGGCTTTCAGCAGGTGCATGGCATTGACTATGATGAGACCTTCGCTCCAGTAGCGAAGATGGATTCCATACGTTTGGCACTTTCCATTGCGACAACCAAGAGATGGGAAGTCCATCAGATGGACGTGAAGGATGCGTTTCTTCACGACGATCTCTCTGAGGAGATCTATATGGAGCAGCCCGAGGGATTTATGCAGGATTCATCTTTGGTCTGTCGACTGAAGAAGTCTCTTTATGGCCTCAAGCAGGCTCTGAGGGCATGGTATGCCAAGATGGACTCCTACCTGCTGTCACAGAACTTTGTACGTTGTAAATCAGACCTAAATGTTTACATGCTCAGGATGACCGATTCACTTCTACTCTTAGTTCTATATGTTGATGATTTGCTGATCATCGGTTGCTCGACTTCAGCGATTGCTGTAGTCAAGAGGATTCTGCATGACAGGTTCTTGATGACGGACATGGGTCCACTACACTTTTTCCTTGGACTCGAGATCAGTCAGGATGCATCAGGCATCAAACTGTCTCAAGCCAAGTATGCACGAGATCTCCTTGAGAGATTTCACATGACAGACTGCAAGTATGCCCCGATTCCTTTTCTATCAGGTGTCATACTTGAGGATGTCGGGGACACTCCACTGGTTGACAACACACTGTACATACAACTAGTGGGGATATTTTTGTATCTCACACACTCCAGACCAGACCTCTCCTATGCAGTTGGCGCAGTTTCTAGGTTCATGCAGGAGCCGCATGAGCTACATTGGAAGGTTGCAAAGCGTATCCTTTGATATGTACAAGGCACCATCACCTTTGGGATTCATTATGTAGCAAAGTCTACATTGGACCTCATCGGGTTCACTGATTCTGACTTGGCTAGTGATAACACTGATCGCAAGTCCACATATGGTTACTCACTCAGTCTTGGTTCTGGGCCTATCTGTTGGTCGAGCAAGAAGCATGTTTCTATTGCTCTATCTTCATCCGAGGCAGAGTACAGAGGGGTATTTAACATAACCATTCAGGCTATGTGGCTACAACATTTTCTCACTGAGTTGGGCATTCAGTTTTATCGGTCGATCATCATCTGGTGTGACAACCAGAGCACTCTAAAGTTCTGCAGAGATACAGTTTAGAGGCAACGGACGAAACACATCGAGATCAACATGCACTACATCCAGAACTTAGTACACGAGGGGATCATCGACCTGCAGTTTTGTCCTTCAGCAGAACAAACTACATACATCTTCACCAAGACCTTCACAGAGCAGAAGTTCCATTCTCTACGAAGTCGTCTTGGAGTGAAGGACACAGTTGCCTAGCAACTGTCATTTCTTCTTTTTACATACATTGTACCTTGAGGGGGGGTTTTTCCCATGAGGTTTTCCCTCTTTCCTCACTTTATTTCAGTGTATCTTTTGTATTTGGGTACCTAACATGGCCTCGTTGCCGGGACCCATTCTTTATTTCCACCATAGTGATGTTCAGGGGGGGTGTTGGAGTTACTTCACACACACCTAGGATTTCTTTTTCCTAAGGTTTTTCCTTGTTTGTTAGTCATTATTCAATCTCCTATATTTTAGGAAGAATATTCCTCTAGGGAGAATATTCTCTTCATTTTTCACTTTAGTTTGATCAGTTGAGTGGAGTCTAGATGCTACATTGGTATTGTCACCATGCAACATTGGGATCATCACCAGCTAATGCACTATGTCCTTGGGATCATCACCAGACTAGCGCATTACCCATGATTCCCTGATCTCCTCCTCACTTCATTCTGTTTCAATCAGTTAACTGAAGACTGATAGACTAGTTAACTGAGCTAGGTGGCAGTTCACTCCTGCAACTGCCCGAGAGACTAGACTAGGTCGCATTTTACTCCCGTAACTGCTGGTGTGTGTGTCCAGATCACTCTAGACCACCACTATGGCGCATTGGATTCTCCTCCAGTGCATATTCGTTGAGTTATATAGAGTATTTCATGTGTAAATTATCAATTGTTCATTTGGTTAATGAGAATTCTTCCATTCTTTCTCTCTTGCTTCTTCTTTCTCAATTTCTCTCTGCAAATATGTGTGTTATTTTCTAGCTAGATCTATTCTGTGCAGGTTCAACACATTTACAATCTCCCCAATTAGGAGAATAATGAATTGATTGCAAATAATTTTCAAGAAAATCAATGTTTATGGTGCCAACTGTTGCCATATATCTTGTTACATTTACATGCTGGCAAAATTTCAAATTAGTCTTTTGGAATACTTTGTAAATGAAAATGGGATGTCGTTTTTTTCTATGTTGCATGCAACATGATAGAATATTCCAATTCAAACATGTTTGCTAGCAATAGGTAGATACCATTGCTACTCTTGTGGATAAATGGTACCATGAGGATTATTTATTTGCCATGCATATTACATCAACATTTTGATGGGCCAACTGGGATTCTTTACTTGGAAAGAAATGGAATGGTCGAATATATAATGAGAGCAAGGTTTTAATCATCCATGGAATGTGACAAAGGTGGAGCTTCTTTGGTATTTGTAAAAAATGAACTGTGAACATGCATGTGGATACAAACTAAGGTTGCTTTCCCAAATAAGGTTGGGGAGACGATGTGGAAAACTTTGAAAGAGTATTATTATGAATGTTAAAAATGAATCACTTGTTTTTTTATTGCAAAATAACCACTTAAGTAAAGATTCATGAGATTCCTATACAATGACATCTAATCAAAGAGAAAGTGAGATGCATTCATCATATAACTTGATAACTTCTTACTAATGCCCAACAAACTTAGGCACAAAAGAAAGGTTAAGGAGAAGTAATGATACTTACTACCATGCCTAAGAAAATATATCAACTGCCATACTTTCAAAATTAAAGTTCAGCTTCTTTTTTCGCAACCTTTTCTCTCACAAAGTGATGCTAGATATCTTACGTGCTTTGTCTTTTGGGAAACTTCAAATTCTTGCTGAGTATTATGCAGCTCTAGTTGTCACACTATAAAATCATCATATCAGTTGATCGTTCCTCAGTATCGGCAAGTAATCTCTTCAACCACATGACTTCTTTAGTTGCTTTTGTTTTCAATATATACTCGGCTTCCATGATAGATAGGTCCATAGTTGCTACCTCTTGCTACTCCCTGAAACTACTAGTAGAAATCAATAATTTGCGGTAGACCTATTATTCACATCCCCTACCTTTTCTGCATCATAGTAACCTTTGAGTCATCATTCTTTTTTGATAGTGATGCCATTGAAGTTGAACCAAAATCTACTGTTCCCTTCCAACATCAAGTAATCCACTTCACTACCTATTAATGCTAAGGACATGAATTTGCCGTAAATTTACTGTACTAAATGCAAATGCAATGTCTAGTCTAGTGCACTCCAATGCATACATGAGACTTGCCTCATTTTTATATTGTATAGGTGCCCTTATATCATTGTCAATGTTAGTTTGAGGACACATCATTTAAGTATTTATTGTTCTACACTTTTCCATGCCAGACTTCCATATACGTTTGACTTAGAAGAATTATTCCTTTAGCTCCATCTCTAAACATTTAAATCTAAGGCAATAGTGAATTTTACAAAAGCTAACCATTTGAAATTTGGTAGACAATTTTTATTTTCCCTGTTTCAGTGTAAGATCACTACTAAGCAATAACGATCAGACATATCTTGACTTCTAAAATGGGTGTGTAACACATCTGACCCCCTAACCAGGTTAGGTTGGTGGGATGTCAAAATTTCCACTTCTATTACCCTTCACGTCTCGGGCTTTCACCCTTACACGACCTCTATCCCTCGACGAGTACATGGGGACTCCTTCTATGCGTGCTCCCATGACAAATCCACAGACTCTTCACCACAAATCACTTAGCAAATCCATGGTGGAATGTTGTTGCACAGACCATGGACGAATTTCCTTGATCGGATGGCTATGATTCACCTAGCGCAACCAAATTGACGGTTGGCGGTGAATCAGGTTCTTTGCCCATTGGGAAAGTAGGTTTAACCACGCACATTTCAATCTCGATCGAACTTCTCCGATGGTCCTATACCCGACAAATCCAATGGTCTTCGGGACAAGAAATCAATGGCCTTGATCTAATCGATGTCTTAAACTACACAGTGCATAACGCCTCGCCCATCCTCCATGTAACACATTGACAGGTAGGGTCTGTTAGCACTAGAAGTCACCTCCAGATTGCGTTGGAGGTAAGCCCAGTACCCATCAGATTTTTATGTCACAGGTTGGTTTTAAAGAGGTCAAATGGGCGCAGACTCAAGATGATATCGTTTTAACTCAGAAAACTGGATTGGTATGCACCTGTAGGTGAGGTCTTGATTAACTTCAGTCAGCTTTCTTCTTCCATCTTATTTGCCTTTGATACCGAGAGAGTTCATGATTCACTGATTCACATGGATTCTTGTAACTGTATTATGATAAATGTTTGATTATAGTACTGTTATGATTTCTTTCAGCTTCCTTGAAATTTGAATCCAAGAGGACCTTGTGTTTAAGTTTTTCCTCCTTAGGCTGCTGGAAAATTTGATATTCATAGACTTTTCTCACTAAATCTTCCTCGTACTCACCCTTACTCCAACTTACTGATTGAAGTTGATTCAAGACCTCAATGGCTGGTGCATGTTAGTCCAGATTTTCTGAGTTAGAATGTTATTATCTCGAGTCTTATCCATTTGACCCCCTTAAAACTCATTTACATTTACTATATAAACTGATGGGTACTGGGCTTATCCTCATTACAGTCTGAGGGTGATTCCTAGTGCTAACATAAATTCGTTGTTTGGAGATGCTGTTGTGTGGTTTAAATGTTTGGCAGTTGACTCCATTGGTTCCTGGGTTGAATTATGCAATGCATTTTTGAAGTGGTGGGGTGAGAACAAGTCCCTTGATCAGTACTGGGATGATTTTAATTCCTTGAGGAGAGGGGAAAAGGAAGCCTTGGCCGTCTTCAACAGGAGGTTTTACCGTGTGTATCATAATATGCCTGTAGAGATCAGACCCACAGAGACTGCTGCCATGGTGTACTATGTCATGGCTCAGCATTCAGAGCTTGTCCTTCACTTGAGAGAAAGGAAATCAACATCTTTATCTCAGTTATTCATGGATGCTGGGGAAGTGGAGGAGAACCTCCGAGCTTGTGGCAGGATTCAAAGTCAGTATCATCTCAACTCTGAGCGTAAGGCAGCTTTTTCTTGCTGTTCATATGAAGGAAAATTTGTGGATGATTTTGTCTTTGAAGCATGTATCAATGAACAACCCTGTATTGATAAAAATCATGTGTATGAACAGCTAGGAGCAGCAATTACTACTGTTCCTGAAATAGACATTTTTAACAGTTATTTTCCTGATAAAATTACTGATTTAAAGGCTGATCATAGATATGAAAGACAACACATTTTTGATGAATATCCTAGTGATGATGAGCAACAAGCTTATCTTGTATTTGATCACTATGAAGACAGTAAGGATGATGCAGAGGTTGGCATTGTCACGAAAGATATAAAATTTGACCAGGAGCAGCCCTTAGTTAAGGCACATGAAGAGGTCATTTATACATAGCCTAAAGTAAATCCACATTCATCAGTGGATCAACAGCCACCTATGTCCATCCTTCTTCCACTTGTACCTACAGTTCACAATAAGCAACTTTTGGACCCACAAATGCATGTGGTTGTCTTTCATTCAAGTGTGCATGTAGGGGACATTGTTAGAATTAGGGAAGAAAACAAAAACACACTTTCTTTAAAATTTTCTAATAGATAGAACAACTAGAGCATAGAAAGCTAAATCAAACTCAGAACAAAAATGTAGTAAGACGATAGATCTGAAAATAGATCTAAACTATAAATTTATTTCTGAGTAAACAAGACAATCAGATCTAAACTATAGATAAAATTCTGAGTTAGATCTGAAGAATAAATTTATTCCTGAATGATCTAAACAACCAGATCTGAACTGTAGATAAAATTCTGAGTTAGATCTGAACAATAAATTTATTCCTAAATGATCTAAACAACCAGATTTGAACTGTATTGTATTTCTGAGTTAGCAAAACAAATAAATATGGACTGTGTATGTTTAGATCTGAACAGTAAGTTTATTGCTCAGCAAAATAAAACAAGGAAACCATAGAAATATGTCTTAGCATGCTAATTGATAGATCAAAACATAAACTATAGATCTAAGTATAGACAATGAAATAAACTGAAGAGTAACTTACCTCCGTGTCATAAAGAAGAGCATGACTTACTTGAGAGATGATAGGCCACTATATATATGCTCAGACAATTCTATAGTCATGGATCTACCTCAAGGGTTAGATCTCTTATCAGTGAGAAAAGAGGACTATATGCCACCATGAAAACCTCACACAAACACAACCAAAACCCCATCAAAGAAAACTGATATCAAACCCTTATTCCGGCCAGCAATAGGAAGAGATGTAACAACAAATGAAGAGGAGGCTTGGAAGCTTCAGATTAGGACGACAGTTCTAGATCAAACCCTAACTACCCAATAGTAGGGCCGCGGCCTAAGAAGACTCTAGATCTGCTCAAATGGTAGCCTCAAGGGAAGAGACAACATAAGGAAGAGGGCCGGCTTCAGCAGTCAAGGAGGGCGACAACAAGAACACTTCACAACAACGATTTATTGACCCTCAACACACACAACAACAGCATAAATATCATAGAAGGGACCTAGCAGCAAAACAAAGAAGAAGCTGAACTGTACTGTCACAAGGAGGCCAAGCTAATATTGTCACAAGGAGGCCGCAACACTCATAGAGCAATCCGCCACTCTTGGGAGAGAAAGGAATGAATGAGTGCAAGTAAAAATGAAGGAGGAAGAATTTATATTTATACTTTTAGGCCAGGGCTAGGCTAATGAAAAATATAATTAAAAATAACATATTCAATTAATATAAATATTAGTTTAATATGTTATAATTAAACATTAATTAATATTTTTCATATTAAGCCCTAAAACAAAAATACAAACCCCAATTAAAACTCAAGCTACAAAACCAAGGGTGGGGGTTTAGGAGAGGTTTACTTAGTGGCAACATATGTCCATATAATTCTCAAGTTGACCAATTAACTATATCATCACTGCATATGGGATACATCCCTCATGTGGTCATGCCCATCTTCAAAATCTCTCCTAGGTCCTGTGGACCATCCTGGAAGAGAGGAAGATGATCACACACCAACAAATCTTGGTATTACACCAAGATCTACCTGATCAAGGACCAGGTTTCCCCAGAACATATCTGGGGTCTTATCCGCCAAGGTACAAGACCAAGGATCAACCCATGCTTTAGGCATGGGTACCTTGGAACACATCCAGGGGCCCTAGACATATCTAGGGACTTAAACTACTTGGTCCCAAACCAAGAACCCCAGTCATCTACTGGGGGCCCTCTCAAGGGTCTTTACTACTTGGTCCTAGACCAAGAACCCCAGTTATCTACTGGGGGCCCTCACAACGGTCTTTTGCTGCTTGGTCCCAGACCAAGAACCCCATTCATCTACTGGGGGCCCTCACAAGGGTCTTTTTCCATGGCACTAACTGCTTGGTCCCAGACCAAGAACCCCAGGAGTGTACTGGGGCCTTCAGTTTCATGACCCTGTCGATGAGTACATAAAGTTACACTTTTCAAATGCTTTGGAGCATGCAGGCTTGATCTTTTTATCAACATTTGAAGGTAATATGGGTGATCATAAGAATGAAATTAGTCAGCTGTTATGCTTTCCTTGTCTTTTATGGATCATTTGCAGTGAAGCGAAGGATTCAGTTATCAAACAGTTTGAATGGATATGGTGGAAATTTGCTTTCACCTAGCATTTTGTAAAAGTCAGTTAACTTAGGTTTTGTACATAAATAAGCTCCCTCAGGAGCAAGTGTGTTTTCTTTCATTTTTAGAATAGTGTATGTGTTGGCCTGTTTTCTTCAGTATGATGTTTTAGAGCATGACTCCATAGACCAACAACTAAGGCATTGGAACTACTTGTTCTTGGCAGCTCGCAGGGAGCATGCCATCCTTTGTGGAACCAAATGTTATCACATAAAGTTGTCAAGGGCTGTAGGCTGCAACCATGAGCGCAAAACACAACACTCATAGTGACTCATTCCAGGCCCGAAATCAATGGCCGAAGCCCGAAATAGATCTGGACCGTTCAATTATCCAGAATGCCACGCGTCATTAGATCCTCAACTTCAGAGGTTTTGCTTAGAGGGAAATGTGGTTTGAGAATTGAAATTCTTGAAGGCCGATTGCGAAGCAGATCTCAACCGTTGATTCGAAGAGGGAAGATCCGATCCGTCAATCTAAAGCGCAAGAGCTAGGCCGTTGATCAGGAAGCCTCATCTCAGATCACAAGATCAACAGTCACACTCCATTGCGGGGTCGAAAGGTGCACACGTTTTAAAATTTTAAGGGCGGGCCGCAATTGGAACTATGGTTTTTGGAAAGGGACGTGTGGCGGTTCATGGTGAATTGCGGAGACAAAAGTGGTTTGCTTTCAGACCACCCTTGGTAGTGCCCGCAATGACACAATTGCGTAGGGTCATGGCCCTAGGTCACATTGAGGATGGAGCGATGGAGAGGAACTGCGCCAAAGGCCAAAAGCACCTCGCTCCACATCACCCCTGCGCATACGCTATCAGACTACCACCTGCAAAGCTCGCATTGGTCACAAACAAAGACCATTCATGGTCTCAAGGCGTTAGGATGGACTCACAGAGGTCATTGGCACCGTCTGAGAACAGTTATGGGTGTTAGGCCCAATCCTAATCCCAATGAAGACAGTTATTGAAGATTGTGGGCAGTAGTTGAGACCTCGCCTCATCCCATTAATGGAAAATGTTGCAGAGAGCAGCCATGAAGGCACACTTATGATCCGAAGCTTCTTTATGGGAGAATTTTCCTGCGAAACACATAACTATGCCTGGCTCGCGTCTGACATCATGAGGTCTGCACAACCCGACAAAGTGGGCGCCGACTGAAGGCTTTGAAGGCAGTGATCTGATCACATTCCTGGTGGTTGCAGTATTTTAGTATATATACTCAGTTTTGATATTTTGTTAAGGTCGATGGGGAGCTAGGCTCCCTTATTGTAATATTTTGATGAAGAACTTTGGTTCTCTAGTTATGTAACTTGATTTGAGACTTCTTGATTAATCTAGGTCATCTTGCTTCTTCCATCTTATTTGCCTCTAATACTGAGAGAGTTCATGATTAACTGATTCACATGGATTGTTGTAACTGTATTATGATAAATGTTTGATTATAGTACTGTTATGATTTCTTTCAGCTTCCTTGAAATTTGAATCCAAGAGGACCTTGTGTTTAAGTTTTTCCTCCTTAGGCTGCTGGAAAATCTGATATTCATAGTGGATCTCTACACTTTTCTCACTAAATATTCCTCCTACTTACCCTTACTCCAACTTATTGACTGAAGTTGATTCAAGACCTCAATGGCTGGTGCATGCTAGTCTAGATTTTCTGAGTTAGAACGTTATTATCTCGAGTCTTATCCATTTGACCCCCTTAAAACTCATTTACATTCACTGTATAAATTGTTGGGTACTGGGCTTATCCTCATTACAATCTGAGGGTGATTCCTAGTGCTAACAGGGTCTACAACCCATCTACAACTATGGTCTTACTGACTACCATACTCGCAAATCGACGGTCCCTATCCACTCGGGACTTCCGCCATCGGAATGTGCCCACTTCCCACCATCGAGAGACTCCCTGATTGGACCTTCCCGAAGAGACCTCTTTGATGGATCCAATGGTTCTTGGGTTTCCACATCCAACGATTAGAGATAACTCGGATCTCACAACTGAGTGATGATGAACATACACCACTCTTCGAATGAGTTCCTTCCTCGGAATGGATCGTTCCAAATCCAACGGCTCAGAACCCATCGACATACACACCGCTATATCAACACTCCTCCTCATCCTCAACTCTCGACATCGGACTTTTCCCATCAGAAACTCCTCCTATGCCCATTCCTAGACCTTTCTGATCTCCGTTCTCCCGATAGACTAACTGGTTTAGCACTCTGGGCATCAACGGTCTAGATCTCATCAACCGAACCTCCGATATATCAATGGCTCACGTCCACTTGGGATGCTCCCATCGGGGATTCACCAAGACTTAGCACTTTGGGTTTTCTCAAAGGTTTCACCTTCCGATAGGATTTCTCCCAAAGAAAGGATCTTTGATGGACGATCGATACTTGCTCCTCATGTCGAATTGACGACTATCATTCTTCTGGGTTTAGATGAAGGTTTTTCAACATGGTTAAAGGTTTATCCAGGACTTAACAACCTCACAATATTTCCTACAAGAGTTTAACTCAACTCCATCATGCTACTAACTAGTCCTTCTAGCAAGTAAGAGACTCTATCCACACACCCAAATAAAGGTTTTCATATTCTACAAATTTTCCATTTCAAAGGTAGGGAAAATACAGGATTATCAACCTATTGGCCTTCCTCATACAATTATCACAGTTACTTTATTTAGTATTTAAAGGAGGTTATCTTACTCCATTTAACTCATAAATTCAACATTCATTCATCACATTCAACCAGTTAAAATGAGCAGAATACTATCTATGACCATTTATTGAAAATTCAAGAAAACATTATATGTACAAACACTTATCTGTTCAGTAATGTTTCCAACCAACCAACTGACTGAGGGGAAATGCCTTTCCACCCAACTGTAGGCTATGCTGCATCGTTCCTTTCTACAACATGCCACCCACGTGCCAGGCCATGATATCACCAGGGGACTATCTCAGTTGACTGCCAAGTCAAAGAAACGATTCAGGAATGTTACTCTCCTTCACTCTGCTGGCACAACAAAAGTTTCCCTCTTCCCACTTAGCTCAGGACCTACACAAGTTTATCAGGCACCTTCCCAACTGGATTTTCTCTAGGATTCACCTTCCGATAGGATTTCTCTCGAAGAAAGGATCTTTGATGGACGATCGATACTTGCTCCTCATGTCGAATTGACGACTATCATTCTTCTGGGTTTAGATGAAGGTTTTTCAACATGGTTAAAGATTTATCCAGGACTTAACAACCTCACAATATTTCCTACAAGGGTTTAACTCAACTCCATCATGCTACTAACTAGTCCTTCTAGCAAGTAAGAGACTCTATCCACACACCCAAATAAAGGTTTTCATATTCTACAAACTTTCCATTTCAAAGGCAGGGAAAATACAGGATTATCAACCTATTGGCCTTCCTCATACAATTATCACAGTTACTTTATTTAGTATTTAAAGGAGGTTATCTTACTCCATTTAACTCATAAATTCAACATTCATTCATCACATTCAACCAGTTAAAATGAGCAGAATACTATCTATGACCATTTATTGAAAATTCAAGAAAACATTATATGTACAAACACTTATCTGTTCAGTAATGTTTCCAACCAACCAACTGACTGAGGGGAAATGCCTTTCCACCCAACTGTAGGCTATGCTGCATCATTCCTTTCTACAACATGCCACCCACGTGCCAGGCCATGATACCACCAGGGGACTATCTCAGTTGACTGCCAAGTCAAAGAAACGATTCAGGAATGTTACTCTCCTTCAATCTGCTGGCACAACAAAAGTTTCCCTCTTCCCACTTAGCTCAGGACCTACACAAGTTTATCAGGCACCTTCCCAACTGGATTTTCTCTACACAATGGGGGGCCCTTCTCTACTATACAGTCCCTAAGCAACCTCCCCTTACCAGTGCCAGTTCCTGTTCAGTAAGCACCAAGTCATGGTCTTCTATTGCTCCAGTCTGGATATGGGTCTTCTCTATTCCAGGGTGACCATTCGACTCTTGGGAAAGCTTTCTATTTTCTTAAAAAAAACTTCCTAGCTTTTCTATGCTGCTTAGAGATGTGTGTGTGAGCTCCTCTGCCCATTCACATAACCATCTGTTTGTGAATCTGTGATTCATATCTGTGAATATTGGCTCTTTGTTCCTCAGTGTGATGAATTGTGTCTCTGAGTATGTGGTTTATGTGCATACACGTGCTCTCTATCATGAATATGTGTGTTGTTTTTCCTCCCTTTGCCCCTTCTTCCGCATTCCTTCTTTCACCATTGGAATGTTCTCCTTACCCTCAGGATCCCCAATGACTTCTGTCAGATGCAAGCCCTCGGTTTCAGACACCCGAATCAAAAGGGAAAATCTTGTGCATCCTTCTGGCAGAGGTCGTAGTCAATCCTTCACTCTCCCAAATACCAAATGAGACAACAATTATAACTGCTCAACTACCCAACTTGATCACCATTATCAGGTTCCGTGGGTCAAGACAATCCAGGTATGTTGGGCAGGTTATGCATTCAAGTTTTGTAAGTGTCGGTTGAATTGCTGGCGAGCTTCCTAATTTCTTCATTAAAACATCCCAGCTCCACCTCACCAGTCCCACCCGTGGTATCATGGCCAATACTCAAGGCTTCCTTCTTAGTCAATTGTCTGGTGTTTTTATTAACATAAACACAATTACATGCTTCATAAATCATAATACATGAAATCTTAAACATAATTACAGTCTTGGGGAAAAACAGGGTGTTACAAGGTGTCGGAGTTTGCCTCCCCTTTTTGCAAACCACTAAGAAGCACAAATGCAACAATTCTTTGATACCATGCATGAGGGACTCACTTTAGCACATGCAATGATCTCTTTAACCTACATACTAATCTTTCGATGCTTGTACTAATCTTCTTAGCTGGTCCATATATGTTTCCTCTTCCAAATTTCTTTAATAAAAGTTTTTATATCCATTTGAGGTATTTCCATGTCCTTCCTTGCTGCAATGGTCAATAACACTCAAACTCACATCAACTTAATTATTTGTTAAAACTATGGAAAACTACACTAGTTACCTAACAAGTATCCCTTAGTGACTAGTTATTCATTGTACCTATTGATTAGATCATTTTCTTTCAAGATTTTTTTTTTTTTTTTTTTGTATCTGACGGAATCAACCACTAGGATGGGCTTGTACTTGCGTGACATGGGGTCGATTCCGCCCACTACCACTATAACCTCCAAGCATGCCAACATTGGCCTACACGCGACACACAAGGTAAGTCTAGGTTTGAACTGGTGACCTCACATAACAGAGTACCTTAACAGTGCACTTCATCGCCAACTAGTCTACACCCCTTGGGCCCATTTTCCTTCAACTTCAGATTACAAAATTTTCTCCACTTATCTGAATCCAAAGTGTCAAATGTCTCCTCCAGGGCCCTTGACATTGTTATTATGCTAAAAAAAGCATAATTTTGAAGGAGCCTAGCTGCCTAACTAACAACTAGTTGAAGAGACTATGAAGGCCTTATGGTATCTCTTCTTTTGTCTTTTGCCTGTTGCTCTGTTAGTCTCAAACCTGGTAAAACACTATCTAGAATAACTTCTTTGGCCTCTACCTTCGGTTCTAGACATGTTTACCCATATGATTACTCATATTTATATGATCATTTCTATTTGTAAAATTATCATCCAAAAATTGTTCATTAAACACTGCACCTCTACTTACTAGAACCTTCTTTGCAATAAGATGATAGAACTTACATCCCTTCATCTCTAAACAATCGCTGATAAAATATGCCTAGACACACTTCTTCCTTTTCTTTGCTATGCCATATACATAAGTGGGAATAGAGATATACAAATATCCTTAAATGTGCTACTTATAATGTTGCGGATCAGCACCTTCCCCTTGTGGGGGTATACAAAAATTCCTCCTTCAAAGGGTTTGGGTTTGACTTTCAGGTGTCCCCAAACCTTGAGCCTCCTCACATTTTTTGCCTCTCGACTTTTGGCAAGTCATCGGAAGCCAAAATCCTTGCATGTGCCTCTAATGTGGCCCCCGTAGTTAGTCAATATGGGAGCTCAAGTTTCCAATATCCATGGATCTCTAGGTAAGTTTTCAAGGCTCAATTCTTAAGAGGTGAATTTATTGAGATCATGGTAGGTACTTATCCAACCTTTGGACTCCTCCGAGTTTTGCCCTTTCAGTTTCCAAGTACTTTTGTGAATGTTGAATCCCTAATACTTTCAATACTTACCAAGTTTTAGAACCTATGGCAAGGGTTTGGTGACAGATTTGATACCTCATGCTCCCAGGCTAGTCCTTTGTTTTTTTATTGCACTCAGTAGTGGTCAGCTCTACCCTCCTCTTTCCCCATGGTTTCTAGTAGAGATGACTGGACAGCACTAGGCATAGGAGGGAACTCGCATTGATGCCTCTTCTTCTTTTTGCTGGCAACCTCCTCATCACCAACAAAGCTTCAGGTGCTTTATTATTCTCAACATACCTTTCTGTTATTGAAGATCAACATGGGTTCTCATGTTTGTCATAGATTTTTGAAGCACAAGCTGAACTCTTTTCTTGTTCAGCAGAGCTACTTCCCATTGAGTCAACTGTGCCTCGTTTCCTTTTGTATTAAGCAAGGGAGATCCAAAGTCAAACTCTCGTTCCAACTTCATCATCCTACTTTGTATCTTTGGCTACATCTCTGAATAACATTTGAAGGCAGGGAGAGAAGTAACAAGCACCGAAAACTAGTGTTTACAACCTACAACGGGAACCTGGCATCTTTTGCATGATATGCCGCCAAATCTGGCCATAGTTCTCCTTTAAAGGCAGTAGTCCACATACTAGAGTAAGAGTAGTCAATAGACTAGTAGGAGACCACCACTTTCCCACTCATACAGTTAATCCACTGCATACAAAACCTCCTCAAATCAAGACTCTACCTATAGTGTATGTGCTCAACGAAAACCCAACTTTTAACCATTATTCATATTCTTCTCCATCCATAAATAAATAAACCATTCTCGACTAACCTCTTTGATATCTCAGATAAGTAGGCTTGAACTCAAATCTGTAGGATAGCAACTTGGGTTCACTCTCAATTTTTGTCGAGTAGGTTAAAATTATTCCTCAAACTATTGCTATTGTTGCTACTCCTTCCTCTCAAGGATGGTCAACATTAAGACTACACCAAAAACATTAACATGCAACAGAAGAAATGGACTTCGGGAGCATCTTTATTAATATTCTCAAAAAGATCACATATGCTCAATATATATATATCTTTGTAACTGATGCACCACAACCCTGCCAAAATCCATGATGGAGATGGAACATACATGTTAAGACATTTTGTACATGATTACCCTGTTTATCATTTGCTTTTATTCTTTACAAGTATTCTGTTATAAGCAATTATTTTCGCACCCGGTTGCATGAATTCACATTCAATTTTTAAGAGACGGTTCAAGATTTTAAATGCACAGTTAGTATTCTCTTCATTAACATTTTAACGAATTATATATATCTACTCTTTACCTGGGTTTTACAAGCTTCATCGCAATAATACTTCAGAAGAAACAATCATTTAATTGAGTAACTAATCCTTTCTAGGGTTCACATGGAATTAACAGCGTATAACCAGGGATAATACCAGGTCATATCAATTCATAAATTGTACTGATGCATAATTAATTGCAAATGCACAGCAAAAGTATATATATATATATATATTTCTCAGTAGTGTAGATTTCTTCTTATTTTAGAAAAAAAGGATTTAAGTTATATTTTATATAACAATAAAAATTAGTTTTTTTATAAGTAAAACTTGTAGAAATTAATAATTCAAGTATATGAACATGTGTCTATAATTTATATCTAGATAGGGGTTATATCTAGATAGGGGTGGTAGGTGTTGGGTTGTTTACATTTTTAAAGGGTAACAAGAATTAACATGTGCTTGGGGATTGAGAGAGACATTCAACAATCAGGTTGAAACTCTAGCTCCTATTACAAGATCTCATGTTACTCTATGGTGATTATCTAGTAAATGAGGAAGCTCTCAAAATCGAGATTCCTAAGGGTGTCTAGATTGATAGACAGAAAAAAAAAGAATAGCTAGTCATTTTGAGCAAATAAACTTTTTCCACATCCTTCATCGTTTAAATTTCAAGGCAGATGCCATGGCAAACAAGGGTGCACTATTGAATTAGGTTTAACTGCTCAAAATGGGGGGAAAATTATTTTTCAATCTTCCATAACTACCACAATTGTGAACTATAGTATAGACACCCACAACGAAATTATGAACAAGTGGCAAACAAACTATATCAACATGCAAAGGTGCATAATTCACACCATCCCCCCCACACTTTTGCATTCCATCGACATGCTTGAGCCTTGAATGGAGGGTGTAATGATCTTGTCCATTGATGGTTGGATAAAGGGTTTTAGTGTGGTCCTAATTAACCTCGTAACTATGTTTGTTGCAGGCAAAGGGAAACTCAAAATGTTTGTTCACCTTCTCTGGTCAATACTAGAGACTAGGACAACAGTGGCATCATGGACATTAGAGAATTGCTAGAGGTTGAGCGCAGATGGGTCGAGGCCTTTTTTGAGCTGGGAAATTGGGGTTAGGGTGTGCTCTCCTATTTGGTTGTCACCCTCAATTACAATAGAGAATAAAAACCATTGTAGCAGTGGTAATAGCTGTGACATAGCTAAATTCCGTCGAATAATTTGAAGCCAGGATCATTAGTTAGAGGGGTTGCATACATTAATTGCTTAAATGTTAGACAATGTCCATAGCTAGATGGAGAAAATGAAGTCTAATTTTTTTTATATGGAGTTGAGGTTGGACATTCAGAATACTAGATAAAACATTTGATATTTAAGCACAATATGTTACATTTGATATTTGCACACAATATGTTTGTCCATATCATCTCTGATTATGCCAGAAGTCCCAACACATCAATGACATCTCCAATAGAAGCAACAATAGATGAAGATACAATTCATCAGGTCACCAACCCCATGGAAATCGATGAAGTTAGCAAGAAGAAGCATATTCATAACCAATAGTAATTCTCCAATGGATATTTTTCAGTATTTTTATCCGAGTTTATGTTTTGCTAGTTTAAGTTTTTAATAGGACTATTTTTTAGAATTTATGGTACCCGAACCAATTTATTAGAATTTATAATACTAAGACTAGTATCTTTTTTTTGAAAATTATAAAAGCATGGTAGTTAGAATTTATAATACTAGGACTAGTATTTTTTTTGAAAATTATAAAAGCATGGTAGATTTTAGAGAGACCTCCTCATATTTTGTTTTTTTGAACTTAACAGTGCTAGATAAAATTTTTGATTGTATCAACTCGTTATCTGATTCAATCATAACTACCTTTAATATAATTTATAAATAAAATTTTTGATTGTATCAACTAGCTATTTGATTAAATCATAACTACCTTTAATATAATCTATAAATAAAAATTTTAATTGTATCAACTCATTATCTGATTTAGTCATAACTACCTTTAATATAATCTATACTCGTTTGAGTTAAATAAAAAATTATATCTAAAATCACAATTGACATGATTTTGCATGCAACCTATTTGCTCTAAGATGACTTGTATATGCCATTAAAATTATCTCTCAATAATAAAGATGAAAAATTCAACCTAAACAATTCATATAAACACTTTATATAAACACCGATATAATCCATGATGTTAAATCATAAAATTCATGATGTCAAATCATAATGTAAGTTTATCATGTCATCCCATTTGGTGGATATTATGTACAATGAGGATCTGTCACCATCAAACATAAAAATAAAGTTGTATAAAATCTAAGTCCACACCATCTATTTACAATGTTGAATTCAACTTGCCACGTTGGCACAACAATGCTGTGAAGCTTATTAGTAGGCGTGCCACGTTGGCACAACAGGACTTCTTATTAACTGGAGATGGGTCGGTGGGTCACTCACTGGGTGGTGAGTGAGGCTGCTACCCCGTCACCGCAGTCAACAAACTGGTAATCGACCATGAGATGGCCTTGGGCCACTCCTTTGCCATTGGTGTCTAGCTGATTGAACACGTTCACGTCCAAATCCAGACCTCCGTTGCTGCACTGGTCAACTATTCTCACCGTTGCCTGTGATCCAGTCTCCCTGTTGCTCACCTGCATACACAAACAATACCCAATACATTGGTAACAACAACAGCAACAACTTTAAAATGAAAATGAGAGGATACGAGAAATCTACGCACGCGCAAGCATTTTCCACAGGAGGCCTGGCCACGGGGTCCGACAGGTCCGCAGAAGGCAGTCCAACCGTATTTCTGCCTCCACCAGAGGGGCTTGGACGCATCCCAGGTGGAGCAATAGGCGCTCACCGCATTGAGATCCCAGTTATGCCTCTCTGGATAATACTCGTGATATGTCGATCGCACATTAACCGCCTTCTCACCTTCTCCTCCGCCGCCTCCACAGTTGCTCTGGCAGCCTTGGCCGCAGTAATCGTTACCGTTTCCGCAGTATCCCCACTGGCTGCAACATAATTCCCCGCTGCACACTTGCCCACTTGCTTGCCGGCCACATTGCTTAGCAACGCATACCTGCAATTGAAGACTTGCCACTGCAACGATAGCTAATATAATCACCACCGCATCCTTCAACTTGTATTCCATCTTCACCAGAACTTATAAACGAAAACTCCTCGTTGCTCACTGCACAAATGAATGTAACTGCCAATATATGTTAGAGAAGCATCAACTATATATAGCTCTGGAGAGGGTACCCTGCATTAATGAGCATTAATTATGCCCACACGACCAGAACGTGGGCGGCGGCCGCCGCCGATGACTCTTGCTCTCACCACCGCCATCGGGGTGGGGTGACGTCTCAGATCTGGATTCCTCTAGAATAAAAAATGTTGCCATCTATATCTATCTCCAGGGATGACTCAGCATCCCTGCCAGAAAGCGAAAGCCTAATACAAGGGGTGTTCGATAAAGCACTTTTTTTTGAAAATGCTATGCGCCTAGAATGTAAAGAAGAAAGTAAAGTGGGGGGCACCTTTTCGGCTCGGCGGGAAATTTGAATGTGTGAGGATGGACTAGCTCTATCGATGGCGGAGGCGTGGGCAGTGATGAACCGCTTGGCACTACTACCAGTTTGGACCACTGCATAGTTCCATTGTGATTAGGGAGCAAGAATGGACTATCGTATGGATTCTTTAGTTTTACAGTTACGGGTTTGTCTCTGCGTGTAGTCAACTAAACTCACAATCGTATTTTTGGAGGTGTCCACACTACCCACTTCCGTTTTGGCTATCCTACCTTGTTTTTTTAAAGTGGTTTTTGGATTTATTACTCTGTTGGACAACGTTTCTTTGGGTCCTGGGCCCAACATCCTGCAATAAATTTCCTTTCTAGGTAACTCAACCGGGTCTATTACTTAGTTATGTGCTTTACAGGTGGTGGTCATATGTTACCCCTAATCGGTGCTATGTCATGGCACTTATGAGTGCTGATGACGAGGTCGATTCCTTGGGAGGGGCACCACGCTCATTACTCTCCACTACATCTGACATGACTTCTGCTCCAGGCTTTACTTTCGCCCAGGTTCCAGAGCCTTCTCATAGTCATTACGTTGTTCCTCCTGTAGCTAATGACCTTACGCTTCCAGTGGGAGGGCCGAAGACTGTGCATATTGCTTAGTTGGGTGATAAGGGAGTTTTTTCGCCGGATAGGTTGAGGAAAACCCACAAACATCCAAACCCGACCGATGTCCGTAGGAAGTTATGGAAGGCAAATAGGAAGGTTAAGCGATTGGTGTTGGGTTCAGACGTGGGCCTTGAAGAGACCTGTAGGATGGCCCTTTGTGGCTTGGTCGACAGACTCTCCTATAATTATTTGAGTAAGGGGCCTGTCTCGGCTTGGATAGAAAAAAATTGGGTTCTTATACTCAGTTACACGCCATAAGTACTCTTTCTTACTAAAGGTTGGCTGGGATTCATTTGTAAAACCCCGGAGGATGCGACCCTTTTGTTGAGCTCCCTTTGGGTTTATGGGGGTAGCAGTTTGATGTTGAAACGTTGGCGGGTTGCCTTTGACCCGATGGTCGAACATTTTCAGTTTCGTCACCTGTGGGCTCTTCTGTCGGGGTTACCTATACATTTGTGGAATGAAGGGGCTTTGCGAGCTATTGGAGATGCTTTGGGGAAGTTTATTACACTGGATAAACAAACACTGGTTACTCCTAGAAAAATGGGAAGATTATTAGTGGAAATGGATATCCATTGCGAGCTACCAGAGGTCCTAAATATAGAATGGAGAGGACGCCGATATATACAGCGGCTGAACTATCTTGGAATACCCTTTCGATGCAATCTGTGTCGTAGAATAGGTCATCTCCGTCGAGATTGTACTGGTAAGGTGGCTGAAGAGTTGTCGGAGGATACTACATTACAAAAAGATCCTCTCGACTACGTTACAAAAGTAGACTCTTTCGAGATCGAGCCTCTTCATTATGGACCCAAGCCAGGGAGCTAGACAGAGCCTTCGACGACTCTTACTGGTAAGTTGAGAAATCTATGCCCTACTTTTTACTCTACATTGTCACTTTGGGAAAATGATGCTTTGGATAGTTCTCGCTGGCTTTATTTATCCACTACCATAGTTAAGGGGCATACCGAGGGCGACAAGGACACTATTGATCCTGTTTTGGCGGGTTCAGCGAGGCCGACAACCATTGATTCTTCCCCAGTCTTAGTTTCGGGGGTACTACCATCACTTTCATCTGAATCTCCTGCTCATTCCCCTACAAAGATTCAACAAAATATTTTACCTCAGCGGTTTAATACTCGGGCTCGGGCATCTAACTCTTCCCCCTCTTCTCCGGAGCTGTTAGATACTTTGATGGAGCCTAGGTTTAGAGGATTTGAGGTGGATGAATCCACTCTCAGTGCTGTACTTGACTCTTTGATTCCCTTCATTCGGGACACAAACACAACTATTAAACTGCCAACATACATGGGTAAGGCTATTCATGATCCTACTTCAGACTCGGGGGAAATTAATTCTATGACTCATACCGAGGGGAATGGGAAATAATTTGCCTGGTCAAGAGGTCTCGACATTGAACACTCTCCAATAAAGACCCAAAGCACCCCAAAAAAATTGGCGGTTTTATCCTCCCAGACATGAGACTTTGTTCCTTCCTCCACTGATAATGGGGCTCTTAGAGAAATGAAAGCCTTGGCGAGGGCTAAGTGATGTTGTTACTGTCATTAAATATAAGAGGGATTGGAGGCACCCTCAAAGCTGCCTCTATATGTCGACTACTAGATCAAACTCGACCGAATATTGTTTTTCTATAGGAAACCTTGGTTCATGAGCAGAAAGCAAGAGATTTCATGCACCTTCTACGTCCCTCCTGGGTTTCGAGTGTTGTAAACTCTGTGGGTACTTCGGGAGGATTATTAGTCACTTGGGATCCAAATTTATATGATCTGGTTCCTTATCTTACTATTGGTAGTATTTGTGAACAGGTAGGTGTATTATAAATAAGCGAGAGATCGCATTGCTTAATATATATGGCCCGTGCACGGATCATAAACTTTTCTGGAGTTCGGTGGAAGACAATAATATATTGCCTATTAATAATCTGATCATTGCTGGTGATCTGAATATTATATTTTCTTCGGATGAGGTCCGGGGAGGTTTCACATTGCTTGGATCGACAGATGAATATTACAGAGATTTATTTCTCTCCAAAAAGTTGATAGACATCAAACCGAAAAAACTGGTTCCTACCTGGCGGAATGGGCATTCTGGTCATGAGGCGATTGGACAAATGTCTTGTTTCTGAAGGTTTATTATATGTTGTTGGCTTATATAGATCCTGGGTCGAGTTTCCATATATCTTTGATCATGGTCTTGTCTTAGTACAGTTGGAGATTCCTCCTTTTTACAAGGCCTATCCTTTCAAACTAAACGCCCATTGGTTGCATGATTTAGAATACGTGGCTTTAGTTCATAAGATATGGAAGGATCCCATTTTCTTAACCAAAGGTGGCAGCCAAAACATATTAGTTTGGAAATTAAAGGTCTTAAAGTCTCATACAAAACTTTGGTATAAAGCAAGTATTGACAGAAGCAAAGCAAAATTGGTGACTTTAGAATTAGATATAAAGGATACAATTATGAGATTGGTCGGTGATTCTACAAATTTGGGAGCGGAAAAACATCTCCAACAGATCGAACTAGAAAGGGATAATATATTACGAGGAGTTGAAGAACAATGTAGACTTCGTAGCAGGGCGATCTGGATAAAAAGTGGGAACAATAATACAAAGTTTTTCCACAACTATGCAAGCCACAATAGGATTCTAAAACATGTTTGGGAGATCATCGATGAAAATGGATATACAATTACAGAACATGGAGCGATAAAGGAGGAAGCAGTATATTATTTCAAAAATTTATACAAGGCTTCGATCATCCCGAACACTACTGAACAAGTCAAGGTTATTGATCTTTTCCCCCGGATGGTAAAGGATGATGAGTCCTGTTTGTTGTTCAACCCAATTACTATGGAGGAATTAAAGGTCGTTTTATTTCACTTCAAAAAAGATAAGAGTCCAGGGCCTGATGGCTGGACGATTAAATTTTTTACTTTCTTTTTTGATTTAGTAGGGGAGGATCTCCTTGAGATGGTGGAGGAATCGAGACGACACGACTCTATTGTGGGAAGTCTAAACTCGACATTCCTGACCTTGATACTAAAGGAAAATAAACCTATTACTTTTGATGATTTCCACCCGATATCATTGTGTAACCTATGTTACAAAGTGATATAAAAAATCATTGTAAATCAGATAAAACCGATCCTTTCTAGGTCTGCAGAACAGTTGGGGTTTTTACAAGGAAGGCAGATTCAAGATGCTATTGGCACAACTCATGAGAGTCTACATAGCATAAAGAGGAAAAAATTAAAATCACTTGTATTGAAATTGGACTTGCGGAAGGCATATGATTGCATTGATTGGTATCATTTAAGATTGACCTAATTAAAAGTGGGCTTTGGGCTCTAGATGACAAATTGGATCATGAGCTGTGTTACTTCTTCTTCATTTGTTGTATTACTCAATGACGAGGCCACATATTTTTTCAGAAGCGAAAGAGGTTTGTGCCAAGGTTTCCCTTTATCTCCATTACTTTTTATCCTGGTTATGGAAGGTCTCAATCTATTATTGAAAAATAGCAATGGTGAAGGCAATATAACATGTAAAATTCTTCATTTACTGTTCATGGATGATGTCCTAATTATGACAAAGGCTACTTTACAAGAATGGAGGGAAATCGACAAAATTATCAAGTTATTCTGTAAAGCTTTTGGACTATTGGTAAATCAATCAAAACTACTGTACATTTTGAAGGCCTTTCCAATGCTGAACTTGCACCATTCAAGATGCTTCTTCCATATACCTTTACCGATCTCTCTATCGGTTTCAAATATCTGGGATACTTTCTAAAGATAGGGACTCATAAGGAAGACGACTAGAATTGGTTAGTGACCAAATTGGCAAAGAAGATCAGATTGTGGTGTAACAAGTGGCTTTCTTTGGGTGGTAGATAAATTTTAGTAAAAACAGTGTTGGAGGGTCAGCCTGTATATTGGATGTCTATGGAAACCATCCCTATCTCTGTATTGAACAAGATTCAAAAACTGATGTTTCACTTCCTCTGGAGCGATCATAAAGATTCACAACAGTATCACCTCTGCAGGTGGGATGTTCTTTCCAGACCAAAGAAAAATGGTGGTTGGGGGTTCTGAAACCTTGTTCTTTTTAATACGACCTTGACGGTAAATACTTTTTGGCGTGTATTGACACAGGATGGAATATGGCATAAGGTGTTATTGGATAAATATTTTCCAAACTCAACTGTTATCAATTGATTCAGGCTGGCTTCCCACAAGCAATTTTCTGCGTCCAGGATTTGGACTAGTCTTACTCGATCAGTTCATGTAATCACCCATTGGCTAAGTTGGCGTCTAGGTTCAAGACATCTCATATCTATTGGAAGAGATCAGATCTTAGGTATGGGTGACAGATCCCTTCTCCCGGATGTGATTATAACACACTTAAGACAGAAAAAGATCATTGTTATGGCACAAGCCACTGTCTCCCGGGATCTCGTTACTTTATCTGAGATTTGGTTAAGCAACGAGGAATTGGGTTTAATCGTATTTTTAGCTTCCGATTGGGACATCTATTGTAGAGTGCTTATAGGCATTGGTGTATCGCTCCATGATTCAAATGATACATTGTTATGAACTGGAGGTGATTCATTAGGGATCATTTCAGTTAAAAATATATATTATGCTCTTATATCTACAAAGGATTATCCGATCTGGTGTGGATGGAAGGTAAGTTTATGGAAATGGTATTTCCAACTAAAGATAAAATTATTCATATGGATGGCAACGGAAAACAAGATTCTGTCTTGGGACGTCCTTCAAAAAAAGGTTGGGAGGGACCTGGTTTTTGCTATCTTTGCAAACAAAGTACTGAAGATATTAACCATCTTTTCATACATTGCACTTTCATAAAGACAGTTTGGGCCAGAATTACACTTTTTCTGCAGATTAAAAAAACTTGGGAAGGATCTACACTTAATGAATGTTTTGCTTCTTGGACAAAGGACAAATCCGTTTCTAAAAATCTGGCTGCTCTTACTTATTGGTTCATATGGCTTGAGAGAAACAAAGTAATATTTGATGAGAAATCTCCTTCTGTATGGGAAGTGGTATATAAGACACTTGGATCGCTCAACAAGATACCCTAATCACAAAAATCTATCTCCATAAGAGCTTGTCTGATCACACATAAATATGGTTTTACTATTGCATGTTTTGATGGGGCATCTATATCAGGTGGCATGATATGTGGAGCTGGTGGCGTCATCAAATTTCCAGAGTCGACTGTATATAGATGGTATATCAACTGTGGGGAAGGAACTAACACAAAAAATGAGCTTATGGGAGTATGGGCTACTCTTACTCTTGCCAATCTTTGGACTATTCAAAATTTACAGATTCTAGAGGACTCAAAGGTAGTTATTGATTGACTAAATCATAAAGGTAAATTACATGCTATTGACATCGAATGATGGAAGCATAGAGCAATGGAATTGACCACTTTATTTCAAGGAATTTGCTTTCATCATATATTCAGGGAATTCAATAAGGAGACAGATCAATTATAAAAACAAGCTCTCTTGGAACCGAAAGGTAGATTAACATATTTCAAATGGGAAAGAGGGATTGTAGGTCCTCATACTCATATAAATCTTTTTTGAATCCTCCTTTTGTTTGAATCTGTTCAAGATACCATCTTGTTGGTATTTGGATCAAAAAGTTTGTATTGTATTTTGAGGAGATGAACTAGTTATATATGCTAGCTTTATAACTTTGCCCAATGGGTTTTGTAAGGACCTTTTTGGATAGTCATATGTGACAGAATAGTGCCTAGCTGGATCAGAAGTGATCAATTTTGGTCAAGGATCCTTGAAGATGTAAAAAGAATTATACAGTAATATAATTTTGAGCGAATTTTCTATTGGAAAAAAAGTGGAATCTTCATCTAATTTAATTAGAGAGTAGTCTAAACATTCTAACTTTTGTCAGTTTTCAAGCGATTTTTTCCATTTGATTTTGCCCAAAATCCGGTGAGGAATGGTTGGATCTGCAGATTTGAGTGGCTAAGTTTGTATAATTCAAGTGCCTAAGAGGTTTTTCAGCACGTTGAATCCATTTATGAATTCATAAATGCAATTTAAATACCATTTAATTAGTCGTAAAGCGCAACTCCTATGTGTGTGACGTGAGGATTTTAACTTTAGGAACATAAGACAAAGATTCATTTAGAAACATAATTAGAATTGTGTTTACTAAATGTATTGGTGTATGATTAAAATTGTGTTAAATAAATGTATTGATGTATTGTTGTTTCCATTTATTAGTTCCGCTTTAAAGGATGGGGACTATAGCAATGTGTTTTAACTTTGTGCATATGTGTTTTACCTCCTTGCATTTGTTGTTGTGTTGACTAAAAATTTATGGGTTTTTTCTATAGTTTAAATTTGGTGCTAGAAATTCAATTTTATTTCCTAGCTTGTGATTGGTCCTTTGAAACAAGATCTTATTATTGGGTCAATGGTGGAAATTTAATAAGCAATTTAATTATGCAGCTGTAGCGCATGGTTGGAAGGGGTGCATGTATGAGTGTCAAAGTTCGAAGACAATATCGATTCCCGAGGCTTGGCATTGTGTCAGCTATTGAATGAAGACATTGAAAACTGTAGTCTAGAGAATATGCGAATGTATTTATTATTATACAATGTATAGGCAGATTTTAATAAATGTAAATATATTTCTATGTACTGTATAACAAGATTTTTTGGGGTGATTTTATGGATTGCAAGGAGTTTTTATTGAGTTTTTCTGTCCAAAGTAAATGATGAGTTCTTTGCGTTTTTACATGATGTAGTGTGCTACGAGCCAGAGAAATTTCATTTTTCGGAAGTTGCAAGTGTTGTAACTAGCGACTTACTAGACAATGAATTTGGGGTTATACAAATCAATGCGAGAGGGTAAGAAATCATGTGTATCCACTTTCTTGCTTCGACCTAGTTTGGTTGTATGCATAGTGTAGTTAGCTCTATTATGTTGTTGGCACAAAGTGGGTACGCTGAAAATTTGACTCTGTCTACAATTTGAATATGGCGCGCCCAAAAAACACTGTTTAGGGCCCCAAAACGGCCCTGGAAGTACATCAAGATGTATTGAAATGAAAACATACAAAAAAATCTAGTTGGATTAGGTGGGAGGCCACTAGTATCCACCTAGAATATGTGTAGGGATTTAGACAACCCTGGAAGTGTAGAACCCACCATTACAAAGGAGTACAAAAGAACGTGTTGAACTAAATTTTTTCAAGAGGAGCCAGTTGGAATAGGTCGGTGGCCACCAATATCCACCTGGATCAGTCCTGCCCCCTTAGGAAGCAATGGTCTCCATTGTGTTGAGTTCCCCCATCAGGTGAGGAAACTTCTGTTGAATTTGGCCCCGGGTGAGTCACTTTCCTTGGTGTAGGAGTTTCCCTTCCTTGACAACCCAATAAAGTTGGATCCTCTGCTGGTGAGTGCCCTTGACCTGTCTGTCCATGACTTGATTAGGCTTGTTCCATGCAATCAGATTTCAACTCTGTTGGTGTCAGTTGTTCTACGATCTCTGAAGTGTCCAATAATGGTGGAAAATATGGTCGAAGGAGGTTGACATTGAATACTGGGTGCAAGCCAAGGAAGGGTGGAGTGTTGAGCTCAAAAGCATTGCTACCCACAACCTTGGTGATAATGTAAGGCCCATAGAGAAAGGGGCGTAGCTTCGGATGGGGCCCTGTAAGACGCTCATTCTGCAAATGTAACCAGACTTTGTCTCCAACCTGAAACTAGTGCGGTACCCTTTGTTGATCATGGTGCTTCTTGTACTTAGCATTGGATTTCTGCAAAATCTCATGGACCTCTTGGCAGATGTGTTGAATCTTCTCAATGAATCTGGTGGCTTTGTCAATCTCAGACTGAGCATGGGAAGAGTCTATCTATGTGGTTGCAAGAGGTAGTGCAACATCAATGGGACCCAAGGGTTGTAATTCTAGCCCCACCTGAAATGGGCTATGGCCGGTGGAGCTATGGAGAGCCATGTTGTAACTGTGTTGAACATAGGGGAGACTCTCATCCCATGTATGTGGATTCTTAGAGTTGTACATGTGCAGGATGTGTACAATCATTCGATTGACGACCTTTGTTTGGCCATTTATTTGGGGGTGGAAAGCAGTGGATTTAGTGAGCTTGGTGTCCAACAATGACCAGAGACTTGACCAAAATGTGCTGAGGAATCTGTTGTCCTGGTCGAAGATGATGGTTTATGGTATCCTAAAATGGACCCACACTCATTCAAAGAAGAGCTTGGTAGTATCTGTCACTATGATATTCTTCTTGTAGGCTGTGAGGATGACCATATTTGAAAACCAATCAATGACCACAAATACAAAATCATTGCCTTGCTTGGTGGATGGAAGGCCAGACATGTAATCCATCGAGATGGATTCCCAAGGCTTCTCGGGAGTAGGAAGAGGGGTGTATAAGCCTTGATTCTTGATGGCTAGCTGGGAAATAGCACAGGCGGTGCAAGATTTGATATACTTGTTGATGTCCTGTCGAAGTTTTGGACAATAAAAATGTTTCTGTAGAATGGCCACAGTTTTCTCCACATAAAAATGTCCTTCCATCCGATTGTAGTGGGCTTCCCAAATAATCTTTGCACACTCGCAGGAACACAGAGATGGCCCAGATGGCATAAAAATCCGTCTTGAATGTGAAAATCAGTGACATTCACAACTGTACCTAAGAGATGATAGGTGGTGTCGAAGTCTAGATTGTGTTGATAAATATGGGGCCACTCAGATGCCTCATGTCCACAGGAATGGAGTACAGTGGTGAGTGCAACCACTGGAGGTCATCTGAGGCAATCAACGACATGATTTGTGCTCCCTGTTGCATACTTGATGTTGATATGGAAATTCTACAGGTAGGTGGATCACTTCTGATGGCGGTCGTTCTACAATTTCCCCTTGTGTCTGTATGAACTGCAGAGGCTCGTGATCAGTGTGGATGATCATCTCCTTTCCCAGAATGTAATGTTTCCATTGAAGACAAGATTGTACAATGAAACACATTTCCTTGTCATAGGTGGGGTATTTTCGGACAGTATCTAAGAGTGTCTCACTATGGTATGCCACCAGATGACTGTGATGAGTGAGAATTGCGCCTAAAACATAGTCGGATGCATCAGTCTCAATTTTGAACGGTTGTTGCATATTGGGAAAGGAGAGTAGTGGAGCTAAGCATAAGCGATGCTTAAGATCATCAAATGCTTGTTGTTGTTCCTTCCCCCACACAAACGTTTCCCTGCCACCGCCCTTGGTCACTTGGCTGAGGGCCCATGAAATATGGGATAATCCCAACACGCACCGTCGGTAGAAGTTGGCCAATCACAAGAAGCTTTGAAGCTCGGTTAGTGTGGTCGAGGCTGGCCAGTCACGGATGACTTGGATCTTAGTTGGATCAAAATGTACCCCATGCTCATAAAAAATGTAACCCAAGTATTGGAGCCTGTTCATGCCAAAGGATCATTTTTCCAAGTTGGCATATAGCTTGTGCTGCCACAGATTGCTCAAAACCTATTGAATATGCTGCATGTGCTCCTCCCAAGTTCTACTAAAGATGAGGACATCACCCAAATATACCACCACAAAATAGTTGGTGAAGGGTCTCAATACATCATCCATCAACCTCATGGAAGTGGTTGGTACATTTGTTAAGCCAAAGGGGATGACCAACCATTCGAAGAAACCTTCTTTAGATTTGAAAGTTGTCTTCCATACATCAGTTGGTTCGATGGGAACCTGGTGGTAGCTAGACTTTAGGTCAATATTGCTGAATAAATTTTCCCCCTTGAGTTGGTCAAGAAGGTCATCAATCCTGAGAATTGGGTATCGATTCTTGACTCTGATTTTGTTTAATGCTCTGTAATCAATGCAAAGTCGCCAGGTCTCGTCCTTCTTAAGCACCAATACAATCGAGCTTACACAAGGGTAGGAGTTGGGTTTGATGTGCCCATTTTAAAGAATCTCTTGGATCTGACACTTGATTTCATCATTTTCCATCAGCGAGTGATGATAGACTGGTCCATTAGGCATAGGTGCACCAGGGGTTAGATCAATTGGATGCTTGACTTGGCAGTGCGTCGGTACCTTGGTGGGTGAGGAGAAGATGTCTCTGTATTCTTTCATGATCTCGTCCACCTGCTTCTACTGCAAAGATAGGCTCCGTGTAGAGGCCACAGAAGTGGTGGCGACCTTCTGATTACTATGAGCATGGATCACAAAGAAGACAAAATTCTCCGTCTGTGAAATTACCTTACTGCATTGCTTAGCAAAGATTAAAGAAATAGTGGTAGGCGACGCTACCTCTGGTATCTTGTACAATTGTCTACCCAAAGTAATAATAACACTGCGGGGTCTAGACTCATACACAACATGACGCTTCCACAAATATGGTTGTCCTAAAAGAACATCACAAACTTCAAGGGGAGAAATATCACACAATACCTCGTCTTTGAAAGGCTTGATGTCGTAGGACAGACAACACTGTTGGCTGACACAAAGATCTCTTCCTTGGTGAAGCCAACCGATGGTGTAGGGTTGCAAGTGCAGTGTCGTCGGCAATTCCAATCGCTTGATGACCTCTACTAATATCAGGTTCTTTTGACTATCGCTATTGAAAATGCAATGGAGCGGAGCCCCCTTTACCCACATCTGTGAGTGAAAGAGGCATTCTCTTTCCTCTGGTTCTTCTGGTTCACTTGGCTGGACTTTGGTGGTAGAGATAGTGGCACTGGGTTCAACATCGATGATCCACTTTCCTCCTTCTGGATTTGATTCGAAGTCAGAATCAACCTCGGACTCGGACAACTTCAACTCGACCACAAGTGACTGCTTGGAGCGACATTCTTCAGTGTTGTGCCAAGGGTTTTTATGGTATTCAAACCATTTTCCCATGTCCTTTTTCATCTTTTCATTGCCCTTCTTGTGTTGCGGTTTGGACTGGTTGTCCTGAGAGTGGCCATGTTTTCTTTGTCCCTTGTTGTATGGGTTGGGGCCGCCTTTTCCTTGCTTCAGCTATGAAGAGTTTGAAGATCCAAACTCTCGCCTCTTCTGCTTAAATTTCTGCTCGATCTTGATAGCATATCTATAAGCCGTACCCAAGGAGGCGATGTCTAGAAACTCCATTTCTGTTTGAATGTATCTATGCAAACAACCGCAATATTTGAGCACCAGATGCCGCTCAGAGTCTTTGATACCCAATTTGGTGTGCAGGGTATGGAAAATATTGGTGAAATCTGGTATTGTCTGGTCCCTTTCTTGACGTAGGGTGGTCCATTTGGTGTACTGGTCCTCGTAGCTTCCAATGAGGTAGTATTGTTCTTTAATGACATCCCAGAAGGAATCCCATGTAGGGGCAACCACAAATATTGCAGATTCCTCTATGGACCTTTTCTCCCAATAAGTATCCCACTAGTCCTTAACATGGGGGATGGCCTTGAGGAGTGCAAAAGTAATCTTTTCTCTATCAGAAAAATTGTGGACCGAAAAATATCGTTCGAGGAGATTCAACCACTTATATACAACATCTGAATCTATAAATCCTTCAAATAATGGAATATCAAAATTTACCTGTACCTTGAAGGGGGTTGCATGGCTGCTTGATGAAGATGCTTCTCCTGTGGAAAGCCGCCGAAGGATCTGCACAAAGTTGTCCATCATTTCATTCCTTTGTCACACAAGGGATTCCTCGAGCAAAATTTTAAAAGGATCTTCTGCTCCATCATCTTTATTTTCATCTCCCATGGGTTGTTGTTGGGCTCGGCACAACCAATATTGCAATGGATCAATTGGTTTGAGTCCCAACTTCTTGTATCCAGATCTTGTCGGGGACATGCAAGAAGAAAATTAAATGAAGAGAAGACCACTCTGATACCATTGATCCGGATTTAGGAGTAGGACGAACTGATTAATAGATTGAATACAATAAACACAAAGATATGAAGAAAAACACACATATCCAATGAACAATATCTTCTATTGAATAAATGAAATAGGTTGAAAATTTAAAACTGCAGAACTGAAACACTTGCTTGAATGGTGGTAGCTATCTCTGAGAAGAGATATGGCTACTATGCGCATCCATCTGAGTAGAATGATTACAATGAGGCTCTAGAGGCCTTTTTAATATTAATCATGAATTCCAAAACCCTAGACATCAAAAAACCTAACCCTAGGAGATGAAACGCCAAAATTTATGTGGGCCCCTATGGGTAAGTTGGTACCTCAACTTCCTAGGGTCGTAACTTTTGCATATGACCTCCATTTTAGGTGCGTTATAGCCCGTTGGAAAGGTATTTCAAAGAAATAGACATTACGCCGTCAAACTCTGACTCCGTCTATAGTTTGAATGTGGCGAGCCCAAAATACATTGTTTAGGGCCCCAAAACAACCCTGGAAGTACAACAAGATGTGCTGACATGAAAACATACAAAATAAGCCAGTTGGATTAGGTGGGAGGCCACTAGTATCCACTTGGAAGATGTGTAGGGATTTAGATAGCCCAGGAAGTTTAGAATCCACCATTATGAAGGAGTACATAAGAACGTGTTGAACTACAAACTGTCAAGAGGAGCGAGTTGGAATAGGTGGGTGGACACCATTATCCACCTAGATCATCGACCCAAGCAGAAAATTCACTAGACATATTAGTATAAATAGAGGACGTCTTGGTTCATTTGTTCACTCACTCTCAGAACTGCATAAGGACAAGTGGTGCACATGACTGGAGGAGAGCTGTAGCTGCTGCAATAGTGACTTGGTCTTTTGGTTATGGTTTGGACTCTATGCTTGGTGCTCTAGATTTGGGGAGAAGTACGCTACCTTGGTTGGCTATTGGTTCTAGGGTTTGCTTATGGAATTATTTTATCTGTCAAGGTTAAGGTGTTGGGGGTGGCTTCGACCTATGTTTGGGTGACAATATTGCTATATTGTCTATGGAAAAATGATCACAGGTTATGGGCCCACACCACCTTCAAGACAATCTAACCAATGGAAGGTAGTGCGACAGTTCTTTTTTATGGTCGTTATGGAACCAATTACAACTGCAGTTAGGTTTTCTGATTATGCAACTGCAACAAACCCTAACCCTTGTGTTCAGGCACTTATGGTAAAGCATTGGACCTAATTCCTTAATATCCTAGTGCACCCTAGCATAGCACACCTCTTGGTACTCTCAGCTAGCAAAAACATCATGCTTAATTTTTTTTGGTCAAAGTCAAATTCAATGGTTGACTGGTCAAAGTCAAAGGTTGACTTTTGGTCAAAATTGAAATTTTAGAGTTTCTAGCTTGTTTTAATCATTGAATCTTCTGATTGAGTTTCATCTATTCTTGTTAATATGGTATCTAGTTTCATATTGGAAGACAAGCTAGACGATGCTACAAGGTTTCAAAGGTATGCACTTGTATATGTTATCTAAGTTATATCATCTAGCAAAACATGAGTGTGTTTGTAGGGAAAGTACTAGAGATATTGTCCAATCTATAATCTTGAATTCCGTGCATTCATAAGAGCAAGCTCACCCTGCATAGCAAGTGGGGCTTCAGGTTCTAGGTTGGATTAAATTGTTAAAATTTATATATATCAAGGGTGATAGTAGCTACATTACAAATTGTGAAAGAAATATTTAAAAGATTCTATTATTGCTAGGTGCAATGAATACTTGATTGCATATGAATACTATTGATATAGATGCTTATTGTACTTGTTCGCAAGATGAACTAACATCTACTCTAGATAGATATTTCTTGTTTTCTCTTGTTGTTGTTGTTCCAGGAAGGTATCCTTGTGATGAAAAATCATTGTAGAAGCTGTCATAGAATAAGTTTATAAGGATGATACAACTTCTAGATGGGTAGCAATCAAAATAGATAGAAACAAACTTAAAGAGACTCAGAGAAGTCAAACTTGAAGGAAGTCAATAATCAAAAGAAAACTAGAACATGCTTGTGACACTTTGTAGAAAGAAAAGAGAGATGCAACAGATGGAAGCATGGACTCTCTCAGATGGAGGGAGCTGATCACAAAATTCCAAAAAAAGAGCATGCATATTTCTCATTCAAGCATGAAGTTTGGATTAGGAGGGAGCTAATCCCCAACGATATGATCCATTGAAGAAGAATCTATAAAGACTATGAAGTATCTATTCATGTTCTTCATTAGAAGTAGCAGCCATGATAAGCATCATGTGTTCGATTTGAATCTAGAAGAAGTCTTCTTCGAAAAGAAGCCTTGAATATCCTTGGTTGTCCATCTACATTTATGTTCCTACGGTGGAAGGAAAAAGTTGGAGCCTTTAGGAAAGAAGGGCATGTAATCTATAGAAGATTCCATGGACTCCAACATTGAAGAGAAACATGAGGAAGAACATGAATATTCCAAGAAAGAAAGAAAAGTCAAAACAACCAATTGAACCAAGTTTGGACCCACTAGAAGCAGTTAAGCAGAAGGAATGGAAGGAAGTTGTGATGAAGAACAATGTATGTGAGAAATTGTGAAAAATACTTAAGCATTGATAGATACAAGGCGAGACTCAGGGATAGAGGGTTCTCCTAGAAGGAGGGAGAAGACTATGATGACAACATGTTCCTGTAACTAGACATATCTCTACCCGAGCCATTATATCTCTTGCAATATCCATGGGTTGGAGTTTACATCAGATGAATGTAAAGACTGTTCTTCTCAACATATTAATTGAAGAAGAAGCATATGTAGAGCGACCTCAAGGTTTTGAGGTATACTAGAAAGAGATCCTTGTATGTAGATGTAAGAAGACCTTGTATGTATTCAAGCAAACTTGGTGCAGAGCCTCTCATATACATCAGAAGCATAGTGAAAACTTCGTATGACAAAGGAAGTATATTGAAATGGTTCTTCAGAAGTCTGGGATGATGGATTGCAAATCCATGGAAAAATCCCATGATGACATATCTGAATAAGTTGAGAGACTCTAATCCATTAGACCCATCTTTGTATCGACAATTAATTGACTCATTAATATATTTGGAGAATACTCAACTAGATATTTGTTTTGTGGGACGTTTAAGTTATGATATACACCTGCATGGATTTAGCAATTCAGATTGGGTAGGGAGTGAAGATGATATAAGAAGTGCTACTTAGATATGTTTTAGTTTGAGCTTTGCCACGATGTCATGGGCTAGCAGGAAACAAAAGTTTGTTGCACTCAGCACTGCAGAAGCAGAGTATATTGCAACTTGTGATGCTTGTATGAAAGCAATGTGGCTCCGTAAGCTGGTTTCTGGACTATTTGATCAGGTATCGGATTCGACCATGATATATTGTGATAATCAGAGCTGAGTGAAGCTTTCAGAGAACCCAGTGTTCCATGACAAGTCGAAGCACACTGAGATTGAGCATTATTTTCTCCATGATAGAGTTTAGAGGGGAGAAGTGGTTCTCCAATATATCTTCATAGAGGAGTATATAACATATATTTTTGTAAATCCTCTATCCAAGATGAAAAGTTTGCGTACTTAAGGGACAAGCTGGTACTCATGGAGATTACTTCCTTATTGGAAAATGAAGAGATTACTCCTAGGTTGGGAGAGAGCACTGATATGTTATTGATTTATGGGTTGTCATTTTCTAGTTTGGAAAATGGTCCAGGTTGGGTAGTCACCTTCCAATCCAAAAAGTGGCCCAAGATTTCTGACGAACAAGCATTTTCCAGTTCGTAAAATGGTCCAAATAGAACAATCATTTTCGTAATGAAAATGGTCTGATAGATTGTTGATGTACCATAGACAACAATTCCCCTTGTGGCCAGTGTGGGGGAATGGTCTAGGACAATCATTCTTCTTGGAAATTACTCTGAGTAGTGGTCAAGCATAATGGTCCGCCTCTCTGGGCATTCATTATTTCGAAGTTCACAGTTGTGAGTAGTTTCTAAGAATGGTTCATTATAGGAGGTTGGTGCAGGATAGTCATTTCCATAGGAAATGGTCCGGACAATCATTCCCTAGGGCAGACTCATTCTCTCCAGGTTGTACTGTGATTAGTGTCGGAGGAATGGCCCAGTTAGGTGAATGGTCCAGGTTCAAAAATTAGGGACATGCATTCCCTAGGGAAGACTCATTATCTCCAGGTTTCACTATGATTAGTGTCGGAGGAATGGCCTAGTTAGGTGAATGGGCCAAGCTCATAAATTAGGGACAATTATTCTTCTATGCTTGGGAAGAATAGTCCAAATATCCCATGGATAATGTTTTTACTTTCCGAGGGCAAATGTTCTTCCATATCTCATAGATGTGAGTGGAAGCATGGCCCATATGACTTAGTTTGTATCATGATATTATTTATGTAGGTTGATATCAGATGATATGATTGTTGTGGAGACTGTATGTCTCTAGACTGTAGCTATATGCTATTGTGGTTGATGTGATCCACTGGTAGTGATTGTGTGTCACTGGTTAGTAGCCATGTGCTACTAGGATTGGTTGTGTACCACTGGATAGTAGTTGTATACTACTATGGATAGACATAGTTGTGCTCTATTAGATGGCATTATAGTAGCAGTATGATACTATCTGAGTGCCATGGAGACTACCACTAGTGTTGGAGTTGATTTCTAGCTAGATGGATAGTTAGTGTGTTGGTGGACAGACATTCCCCAGGCGGAGAATGGTCCAGATAGAACATATTGCTGGTGGATAGGAATTCTCTATGTGGAGAATGGTCCAGGTTGACAGTTTGCTGATGTATCATGGATTAGTATTTTCCTAAGTCACAAATTGTGGCCCGATTAGGAAAGTGGTTCAGGACCGATATTTTCTAAGGAATATGGGTAGAGATTGATCTCTATGGTACATATGACCCGATTAGAAAATAGTCTAAGACTAAAATTTCTGTAGGAATGGTCTTCGTAGCCCATAGGGTGGATTTTAACATCTAGAAGGACTGACATTCTTCTAGGACATAGGTCCAGATTAGAAGAATGATCCTTTTAGCCCATTTTGGAGCTTTCAACATCTATTGGGACAATTATTCTTCTAGGACGTATGTCCAGAGAAGAATGGTCCTTGTATCACTCTGTTGAGTGAGTGACCTTTTCAACATCATGCTCGATTACTCATATGGAGTATTGCCTCAAGAGATGATGTAGTTGATGCTATGAGATGATACTGATAGTGGTGATGGTGCTCGTGATGTGATCATGAGATAGCCTGTGTGGCTATGTTGTTGCTACCGGTTGAATGGTTTTTTTGTGCTCAAGACCATTTCCTTTAATACCTCCCTAGCTAGGATGGAGTGTTGATATTATGGTAGCTGCGGGAGGTATTAATCTCTACCTGTAACCTTTGACGAGACTAGAATATTCTGAAAGAAAGAGAAACCCTAAACATATGTGCGAGAACCCTAGAAGACATGTCGTCTCAGCAAAATATATAATATTAAGGTATTATACTCTAGGAAGACAAGTCGGCTCCACAGGAAAAAGATAAACATAAAATATAATTACCAGAAAGTTAGGTTGACCTAGCCAGAAAAGTCACTGGACAAATTAGTATAAATATAGGACATCTTGGTTCATTTGTTCACTCACTCTCACAACTGCATAAGGACAAGTGGTGCACATGATTGGAGGAGAGTTGCCGCTGTTCCAGTAGTGAATTGGTCTTTTGGTTATGGTTTGGAATTTCTGCTGGTTATGGTTTGGACTTTCTGCCTTGGTTATGGATTGGACTCTATGCTTGGTGCACTAGATTTGGAGAGAAGTACACTACCTTAGTTGGCTATTGGTTTTAGGGTTTGCTTCTGGAATTATTTTATCTGTCAAGGTTAAGGAGCTCATGGGTGGATTCAGCCTATGGTTGGGTGAAATATTGCTATATTGTCTATGGAAAAATGAGCACATCTCTTTAATTCTAACAATAGGTAGGGGAAAACCCTATTTAACCCAAATTTCATCATTTTTTATTTGGTATTTTTTTTTTCGTAATTGTTAAATGAGATTCTTTACAAAATGCATGATAAGTGTTTGAAATAATGTCTAAATGAGATGTTGTTGTAAGGGTTCATAAGCATGTTTGAATATGTAGGTATGGGCCTTGAAAATGCTATTTATTTTTTCGAAAGGGTTCTTAGAATATTTGAAACTGATGCAAAGGACTCTATTAAAATATTCCTTGCATAGATTTAGATGTTATATAGGTTGTTGTTCCTTGATATTTCCTTGACTTCTTAGGAACTATGCCAAGGCATTTGAAAACCTATTTAGATCACAAATTGGCCCTTGGATCAGTGTGGAATCCCTTAGTAATAAAATAAAAACTCACAGCCCACTATCACTAAGCAACAACTTTCAACATTAAGCACAACATGTCATATTTAAAGTGGTAAAAGTATGATAAACAGAGTTAAGGATAATAATGACAACAAACTAGAAATAACACTGTAAACCTCTCATAACAAAGGCCTTCCGATTGGAACAAAGTCTTAAATAGCAGAGCACAATTATTGATAATGGAAGGTGGAAGAAAAGGAGAAGAACATTAAATCTCACGATTAACAGTTCCCTACTAGCCTGGGATGAAGAAAAATGGTTTTGTTGGGCATAATTAAATGAATCCAACAAATGGAAAAATGAATATCTAGGCATGATAATGAATATCTAGGTGTATGTATCTATTCTTCAAATAATTGAATGCATAGTTAATTCTTCAAATAATTGAATGCATAGTTACAATACGGAAAGTAGTACCAAATTGTTGTCTTATATAGATCTCGACTGCAATTTACAATAATGATTGAAAACGAATGAGCGTGAAATAAAAGGGAAGCTTAATACAGTAAAATGAAAGAGAAGTAGGGTTCTGCATTAAAAAAGAGGTGAATTCATGAATGGTTCCCTCGAACCCAGATATTTACAAGGTATGGCCCCTCAAGCTTATTACAGAAAAACAGTCTCCTCACTGCGAAAATTTGATCCCTCCTAAGAATGTCTTCAACTGGTATTTTTATAGTATTTGAATGCTTCTTTTATGCTTGAAAATGCTAGAATTTCCTGATTTGTTTTACCAAAACTAAGAATGCTTGGAGAAAATTTGATACCTCAATGCGTTCGTTGTTCACCCTTTCTAAAAATAAGAATCTGTTGTTTTCTTTTAATTTTCCAATTCATTTTCAAACACCTATTCTGTCATTAGTTGTCCTTGGATGTGAAAAATTAAAATCGAAACATCTGGAATTGGAATATGTCGAGCAAACTATGCAATATATCGACAAAAAGAAAAACAATTCTACCCCATCTGCAACGTCTTCATTCTCAATCTCATCACGTTATCTGTGTGTCCACTAGATCAATGCATATCATTTATTTTGGGTCAATGATCACATGGTTTGGCAAATCCACTTTCAGGTGTTGAAATGAACAAGGTTTTGACGTGTTAACACTTTTCAAAACCATGGTTTTAAATTTATGGCCCCCGACCTCTTTTATCTACCGTGCATTTCTTTCGGCCTAAATGATATGAGCCCTTGGTATTCTTCTTTAAGGATCTTTGGATCTCCCATGATTTGAGCCCGAGGTCAGATGCCTTCCAGCCTTACTCATAGACGTTAGGATTTTCATCATTCAAACTTTGACTTGCCTCAAAAAACTCCTTAAGTGGATTATGAATTGTTGTAGCAGAAATCATTGCTGTAGAGGTTTCAAAATCGAATAGTTCTCCAAAAGAATCTATCCATCATGGAATCTTATCTGGGATTTCTTGACACTTGGTGTAGAGCTAGCTTGATTTGACTCTTGGATGCATTGATTTGACGCATTGTGCAGAAGACTCTTCCAGTGGTCTCATTCATGAAGTTTCTCGACACTTGGACATGGGCTTGGCATTTTTTTACTGAAAGATGATTTGATCGAGACCATTTTGAGGATGACATCACCTAGTGGTTTTCAGGGGGTCCCTCAACGGTTTTGAAAAACCATCGGGAGGGGGGACGAACCCAATATATGTTTTCCACATTGCACCTTTGAAATATTGTGGTATCCATTTCGGCACCCCCCTTTTTGTTATCCGTCAAACACTTTATGGGGGTTGGAATGAATACAAACTGTCGATCTCTATGTGAATTTGAACCACTGAGGTCCATCACCATCATTTTCCATGCCACATCTTGAGCCACAAATACACTCCCAACATACAATGAAGGCCTAAATCAACACTGGGGTCACTATCATATTGAACTATATAATACTTTAATGAATAGAAATACCAACACCCAAATTTTGGCATTAGCATCACTAATTGCACATTTTCAGAAATCAACTGCTTGAAATCCTTGTCTAGAGATGCAATAAAATTTTTCAAATGGGAATCCCTTTTTCCTACACATGTTGAAATATATCCTACGCAAATTCATGTGCCCACATCCAACAAATGAATACGAGAATAATGGTTTATATAGATAATGCTATGAAATTCCTTCTAGTTACCCTCCAGTTAACTAGGATTACATTAGCCCTGAAGGATTAGTCTAACATTCCCCCCTTAATTTGAAGAGATATCCGTCATGCCAAGCAACATTCAAAATCATTCAATTTTTTCATGTCCCAAAACTTTGGTAAATATATTTGTGATTTGTTCTTAAGTGGAACATTGTCTCAGATGAATGGTTTTGGCTTCAACATGATGTTGAATCAAGTGATATTTGGTGTTGATATGCTTGGTTCGATCATGAAATATGGGATTCTTGGCCAATTGAATTGATGATGTGTTGTCAACAAGTAGAGGTGTTGAAGTCATCTGTCTCTCCTGCAAGTCTTCAAGAATTTTTCTAAGCCACACAATTTCTTTTGTGGCTTGAATTGTTGCTACATATTCTGCTTCAGTTGTAGAATCAACAAGAACTGAATGTTTCCTTGATCTCCAAGTGACAACTGTTGATCCAAGACACATCAAATAACATGAAATAGACACCCCATGTTCTTTCTCTCCATCAAAGTCGCAATCAGAATATTCAATAAGATGAAAGTATGGTACCTTTGAGTATTTCAGACCATAAGTATGAGTTCCTTTTAAATATTTGAGCACTCGTTTTGCTGCTGCCCAGTGTCCTTCACACGGTTGATGCATAAATCTGGAAAGAATTCCTACTGCAAAGGTAATTTCAGGACAAGTAGTAGTGAGATAAATCAAACTTCCAACAGGCTGTCTATACTTGGTTGCATCTTCAAAATCATTTCCTTCATTGTAAGAAATCTTCAGATTTTGCTCCATTGGAGTAGAAACATGATTACAATCTTGCATTCCAAATCTACACAATAACTCTCCAATATATTTCTTCTGAGAAATAAAAATGAAATTAGGATTTTGAGTAACCTCAATTCCTAAGTAATAATGAAGCAGGCCCAAATCATTCATATCAAAAACCTTTTTTAGTTCTTTCTTAATGGAGGCTATATAATCATCATTGTTTCCCGTGATCAACAAATCATCAACATATACAACTAGATATACAACTGATTTACCAACTTTCTTGACAAATAGAATTAAATGCTTGTAGTTTAATTTCATAAGGTGCTCAGTTAATTTTTCATACCATGCACGTGGTGCTTACTTCAAACCATATAAATATTTTACTAATTTACATACCTTCTGCTCCTGACCTTTGAGAGTAAAACCTTCAGGATGAGTCATGTAAACATCTTCTTTTAAGTCTCCATTCAAGAATGCATTCTTAACATCCATATGATGTATTTTCCAACCTTTCTATGCTGCTAAAGAAAACATAGTTCGAATAGTGCCCCATTTTGCTATAGGAGAAAAAGTTTGTGTAGTCAACACCTTCTTTCTGAGCATATCCTTTTGCTACAAGTCTTGCTTTGTGTTTATCAAGAGAGCCATTAGTTTTATACTTGTTTTTATATACCCACTTGCAGCCAATAGGTTTGACTTCAAATGGAGGGTTATCAAGAGAGCCATTAGTTTTATACTTGTTTTTATATACCCACTTGCAGCCAATAGGTTTGACTTCAAATGGAGGGTCCACCAACCCCGAAGTTCCATTTTTTATGAGAGCATCATACTCTCTCTGCATTGCACTTCTCCATGCATCTCTGGTTGCTACTTCTTGAAAGTAAGAAGGTTCATCAACAACAGATAAGTTCAATTCACAATCGTAAGAACTATGGGAACTGTTACTTAAGCTTGAAGTAACATCCCCTGCATTTTCTTCATTCTATATGGAAGAACTTTTTGCCTCTGTTTTTCCAAATTCATCTGCATGAGCAACATGTGTGACAACTTCATCATACTTTCTTGGAAATGTCTTAATCTGTGTTGATCTATGTACTGGTTGCTGCAATGATTGCTCAGTTTCAAGAGACTTTGAAATAGGTTGAAGAACAAATTCTTCAAGAGTTGGTTCTGATTATTCAGAGTCTCTGTTGTCATTCAAATTATCCTCATTCTCTGATGGAGAATCAGAAGAAGAGGAAGTTGTGAAAGGAAACTGAAATTCCAAAGATTGATCTAGAACATGAATCACCCCTTCAAGATTTGGAAGATCATTATCCCATTCATGATATAATTTCTTAGAGTGAAATCTATCAAGACGAGCAGGTCGTTTATCAACAGTGAGTGGAGCATTGTCAAATTCAAGAAATATAACATTTCTAGAAAGAATAAAATTTTTGTTTGCTTCATCATAGAATCTATAAGCTTTTGAAGTAGTAGAATATCCCAGAAAAATACACTTTCTACTTCTTGCTTCCAATTTATTTTATTGTTGTTCAGGAATCGAAGCATAACAGGTGGAGCCAAATTTTTTTAAATGCTTGACAACAAGAAGATGGCCATGGCACATTTCACAAGGAGATTTGTTGTGAAGTGTAGCCGAAGGACTTCTATTTTTTATGTAGATAGCACAAAGAACTGCCTCTCCCCAAAACATTAATTTAACATTCTTAAAAACCATCATTGATCTGACCATATTCAACAAAGTCCTATTCTTACGTTCTGCCACACCATTTTGTTGTGGATTATAAGGAATAGTGGTTTGATGTTTAATACCATTGTCCATTAAATATTTTTCAAAAGCCTTAGATGTGTATTCACTATCATTATCAGATCTAAGGATTCCAATATTTAGCTGTGTTTCATTTTTAATCCACAAATGAAAATTTTTGAATGTATCAAAAGCTTGAGATTTTTCTTTTAACAAATAAACCCAACACATCCTCGTATAGTCATCAATAAAATTCATTGAATATTTGTTGCCATCTGTTGATGAAACATGCATGGGTCCACACAAATCAAAATGAATAAGACCGAGCTTTCTAGAGGCTCTAAACGTAGAGTCATGAAAAGATTGTTTATTGTGCTTTCCCAAAATACAAGCATCACATTGGGAAAGTTGTTTTGGAATTGTAGGAAGCCTTTAAATTCCTTTCTGTTTCATAAGTATGAGACTATCATAATTAATGTGACCATATCGAGCATGCCATAATAGGTTGTAAGACAAATTACCACTTTGCTAAGCCAAATTTGCATAATTCTTTGCATTAGATGATGTACCTTTCAATTTTAAAAGCTTGTCATCCTCCACTCCAATCATAACAACCACATGGTCAGAAGCTCTTCTAATTTCAATGATGCCATCAAACACATGTATTGAATGACCTTGTTGTCTTATATGGACAAGAGATTAAATTTCTCTTTAACTGGGGAAGATAAATAACGTCATTGAGTATATAATCAACAAATCCCGGTAATTTCAGGAAGGTTACCTTTGTCTGATGGTTGCTTATCTTTGTCTTTTTTTTGCTCTTTCTTGTCACAAATATTTTTCCAAGGAGTTCTGTAATTATTGGAAGTATGACCCGCTTTTCCACATCTATGGCACTGTGGAATTTGCTTGTGTTGGTGTTGTTGTAGAGAATGTTGTAACTTGTCTGTCACCTTGATAATATTTACCCCCCTACCTCTAAATTGTTTTCTGCAACGACCTTTGCTGCTAGTGTCAAGTCTAGCAGATTCATCATTGATCTGTTGCCCTTGTTGTGCAAGACACAAAGTCTCAGCAGTGAGAAGCGACTCTTTCTTCCCAAAGGCTTTTTCTCTCTACAAGTTTATCAAATGTCATGTCTTTCATCTTTTCACTAACTTGAAGAGATTCAATATAATGTGAGTAGGTAGGGTAAAGAGCTTTAATAAAAGCAGTTAGTTGTAAATCAACCTTTACAGCATGGCGACAATATCATGAAAGAGTGCTCTAATTTCAGAGGCTAGCTTCATTGGATCATTATCCTTCATCTCTCAATTAAATAACTTCTCTAAATTAAATAACTTCACTAATAGTTGAATAATCTCAAATTCTGGATGAGAATCATAAAGATCTCTGAATTTCTTAAGGATGACAAAACAGATTTACAAGAAATTATATGTCTGCTTACCTCTTGACTGATGAGGCAAAAATTAGAACATAAGCCTTTTTGTCTTTACTCTTCCAAATTGAAAGCTCATTATCATTCATTATCATATGTGGGTTCCTTTGGCTCAGTGTCATCTTTGTTATCATTATTGCTGTCATCTTTGACTTATTTTTAGTTTCACAAATATCATCCCACATATTATTAAGTATTTTTTACTTTTCCGAACCACTACTGATAATTTTCCTTGTCAGAAAGCACAATTCCAACTATTAAAACTAATGAATACATTTTAATTGTTAAATTTCAAATTCTGGTTGCAGCTGGTTAATAAATACCAGTTTCTGTACGTTCAGCTTCAACGTAGGAAGCCCATTCGATTTTAGAAAAAATCTGTTAAGAAACTACAGTGGAGTCTGCAGGAAAAGTCGAGACTGCTCTGCGCTAAATTGGAAAGCGACAGGTCAGATCCTTCCAAGTTTCTGTAACAGGAGTCGATGTAACAGGCATATAGCCCTTGTGAGCAACGGGTTCTTGCTCTCTGCAACAAAAGTCTATCCGAATAACAAGCAGAAAACGCCACCTCTCAATCAAAGAATGCTGGAGTCAGGCGTTGCTTCCTTGCTCTCAAGGACGCCACCTTCATGAAACTTGATGAAGACCGCTCCTTAACTGGTTTCCGCTTCTATAATCGGTTTCGGATCCTTGCTGTCTGGAGTTTTTCTTTAAAAAATACACTCAATCAAGATCTGATACCAATGTAACAGGCCAATGAGAAAAAACTCCACGATTTTGAAATATTACTCATGAACAATAAAACCATACAAATGCAAACATTGAAAAAAAAAAAACTGTTAGTCCGGGATAGTTATGTCTTGGACTGTTAAACCACCAAAAACTAAAAACTGCCTCTAGTTACCCTCCAGTTAACTAGGATTACATTTGTCCCGAAGGATTACTCTAACAAATGGCTCATTTCGTGGCTGGACATTGAAGCTCCAACTTTTGTGTAGGGAGTCAATAATACATGAAATGTTGCAATAACCATCAACAATATGTCCCATCTTGAACTTAGGACTAGAGATGAAGAGGAATAAGCAAATCTTTGCATATGTTAAAAAAATTTGCGAGGACATTTTAAGTTACAACATAGCTTGTGCCTGAATTAGTGATAGTAATGCCTACACATCCTTTGATAAAAATGAAATGGTTTTCTGTTCATTATTTCAATTCAAATCCACTGTTTGATTTACTTCGATATCTCATCTTTGATTCTTGTGAATTGTTGTTATATATATATATATATAATTTTGAAAAAGAAATTTGGGAATCTAATTAGGTATTTACAATTATGTTGCAGTCGTAGTTTGTTATATATTTTTAAAATTGAAAATGAAATTTGGGAAATCTATTACAAAGTTATAATTATGGATGTCATCATAGTTGTTATATAATACTTTTTGGAAACAAAATTTTGTTTGTGAGAATATTACTTCCCACTTAAGGACTACAATATACTTTAGCACTTTAAATTTCAAAGTGACTTTTCTATAACTTTCATTGGGTGAAATAAAAAGTCATAGCCTAGCCTATAATTCTATTTTAGCTGAATTGAATTGATCCCATATATTTTTTTCTTTGAGATTATGGCCCTTTTAGTATTGGATGACCCTTGTGGATCTCTTTCAAATTGAGGTTTTACCTGGGGTTTAAGCCTTGTATTTCTCTCCTTCCTGTATGAGCATCTAGTGGCATTGTCTTGGAGTCAAATGCATGCATTTGTTCATGAGAGGATTTTGGTGCCTCACATTGCAAGTGGCAATGAGCTGTCGTAGGTATAATAATAATAATAATAATAATTTATTTTTAAGGTCACGGCCAAGCCAGCACACCAAATTGGTGTATGAGACCCTCTTGTTTGTGGGACAAGGGACCTCCCTTCGCTCAGCGATTTGACTGGTAAAGTCTACGAAGGTATACATACCCTACCCCCCTCTGGATTTGAACCTGTGACCTCTTAAGAGGAAACACATGTTCTTAACCATTAGGCCCACTCAGGCTGTATCATTAAGCCCACTCAGACTGTATAAAATATTGGGGTTTCAAGCAACATTAGAATATTGGATTTGTAGAAATACGAGAGAATTCATGGGGAAACTAAAGAAAATCTCAATGAAAAACGACTACCAAAACAAAGCAGCAGTGGGATTAACTCGTTTCCAACATTAAGCCCATGTAGACATTACACTCTACTATCCCAACACAACTCTTTCCACCGTGTTCAATGCGAGAATCAACATTATCAGTGGCAATTGGAACATGCCGATCTCTTCTTTTCATAAAACCTGTTCCAGTACTACTGTAGTTCCCTCTTACACTTTTCAATTTCTTTCCTGAAACTGATACTTTCACATCATATTGAACATGAGAATTACATGCCTCTGACATTTTTTGTTTTGATTAGACCTTGTCGACTATACCTGGCCTTTGATGGCCTGATTTTATTCACACAGGAAAATACTTTGCAGGCTTCTTATCATCTCCACTAACTTGGTCCTCTTGTCTGTACTTTATACTTACTGGAAGAACATCAAAAGTTGTTGCCTGAGGACGGGCAAGGATTTTTGGAAATGAACTCTATCTACCACTAGGGTCAATTAAGTTGGTTTCTATAGGTTCCAACATTTTTGAAGGGTCAAATAACTCCAGGTCATGATGAGCAACAGTGGCAGCCATCACTAACAATGACATGTTCCCACAGGAAGGATTCTCCTTATGAATGATATCTTCCAACCTTGACTTTGTCATCCTCATTTGCTTGTGAATCTAACAAAATATGGAAAACAAGTAACTCAAGGTTTACTTATTATGCTTCATTTAATTTCTCTAACTAGTACAATCTTAAATGTTGTAGATCACTCAGGAAGTATGCCTTATGAAATTGTTGCGAAATATGTATCTAAAACATTTGGAATAAGGAATGTTGCCTTGTAAACACAACACAAAGAAAATATCTTGAAAACCTTCAACAAAATATTAACATGAAATGAAATAACAAAACTGAGTATCTACTCCATATTACCAAATGGATTAAGGCCATAAATTGAAATCATGAATAAGGATGGAGGAAAGAACCTAATGTCTGCAATGCTAAGGGACACTGCAAATCTACATCTCTATCCACTACTTGGCACAATAAAGTCACACTGCTTAAAAGGAGCTGAAGGATCTTCTAGTATATGAAGCATGCAGTATCGGAACCCACAAAATACATATTCTGAGAACTTTTCCTTACTCAACTAAGAGAATGAAGCAGCATACTGACGCCCACCAGTGACGGTGTGTTGAAATCCAAAAATAGAAGAGAGAGGATAATGACAGGGTGACAAATTAATTCTGGAATCTTCTTTCTCTGACCCTGATAGCACCCTCTTATGAAAAAGCAAAGAAGAATCAATCTATTGAGATCCAGCATCAAACAGTTTCCTGTCCACAATAACCTCAGCAGGGCCCAAAGGAGTTTCTTGTTCTTTAGGGCATATTTAAAATGTTGTGTTTATGTACACAATAGATATAACACTATTATATCATAAAAGCTATACATCTAGATCATGTAACAACCTAAAAACAGTTTCCAAATGAAAATGATCAAAATCCTTGTTTTCCTTGCTTGTTCATCTTTTATTCAAGTGTTTTTAATTGCTCAATTGATGTCGAATGCGTATTTTGCAAAACCCAGTGTTGGCATTTCATATAACTCTACATTTCCAAGTATGGAAATATTTCCTCTCATCCAAGATGTCCTGAAATGTAGTTTGAAGAAATCAATGGTTCCTTCTCTGTTATGTTTGACATGAATATAGAATGTTTATCAATTTTTTAAAGAGGCAAAATATTGTGGTGATTTTAGAGGAGTCATGGTACTTATTTGGACCCTCAAACTACAGTTGAAGCTCTAATTTGTTAACTGTGAACGAAGTTTATCCTGCAGAGTGCAGTTGATAACCCTCTTACGGTCTTGCAATTGGTGATTTATTAAATCCACACCATGGATAAATCTCCTTTGGAAACTAGGAAGGTCTTCTCTTTCCTTGAGTGTTGCATGTTTATTAAAGTAGTGGAAATGATTGAGCAAGGCTGAGTATTTAATAAATTGTTCCTTACTTGATCTGATTTCTTTTAGCTCTAGAGTATCTTCTTAGAATGTCAAGGTAGTTTTGAAATGATCCTCTTAAGGGGGTACTTCTGTTGTATGAAGATTAAAATGATCTAAAGAATTCCCTTTTAATCCATAATCTGGAGAGTTATCTAGGCCCTCCTATGATTGTTAATTTGGGTCTACATCCTTTTGAGGGGATTCTCTTCTTACCTACATGGTTGGTCCCTTAATCCATAATCTAGAGAGTTATGTAGGCCCTCCTATGATTGTTAATTTGGGTCTACATCCTTTTGAGGGGATTATCTTCTTACCTAGATGGTTGGTCCCTTTTACACCTCTTGGTGCCCAAATAATAAACTAATACCTTTCACCTTCCCTGTTTATTTACTAATTAGACTTTACTTGATTTAACCATCAAGGATAGAAGGAGAGGCCAAATGGATAGACGTTTGGACATCCATACTATGATGTCTAAGCATGGATAATGACCTTATCAATTAATATCTTCAGAAAGTGACAAACTTCAAATCAGTTATGTGCTCTTATTTTCCTGGACTGCCTTACTGAAATTACAATTCTTAAGATAAGAACATATGGAACTAAGGAAGGATCTTCTAAATCAATTGATGGCAATGAGACTATTTTTTCTTCTCTTTTCAATATTTTATTTACTTCTATTCTTTTGTTCTAGCATTAACTCATAGCTAAGTCCTAGTATGAGCTATCTTTTGGTGTTTTTGTCGCAATTACATATGTGGAATTAAATTAGAGTATTTTGCAGGTCCTAGGGAGGAAATCAAATCCCGATGCTTCTTACATTGAAATTGAAAAACTATGAAAAGAAAGAATGGTTTCCTCTTTATCTCTTTTTGTGGGGTAACATTAGCATGTTTCTCTACTTTAACAGAAAGTTGTTGCATTGCAGATTGCACCTTAAATAGGTTTTTAAGTGAGGTAGAATCGAGCAGGTCAGTTTCATGTTGCAAATTAGTTTTATCTTGGAGTTCTGGAAAGTTAAGAACCAAAGCAACACCTAAACCTATTGCCTTTTGGTCTCTTGCATGAGAAGCCTCAATCATATTATCATACATGCCAACATACAGATTTTCTTCATATTCCTATCACAAATACTTTCTTCAAACCTGCCAAAAGATGTTTTTCTCACACCAAAGAAATGTGAGTCGTTCTCAATATTTCAAAGACTTTCATTTTCTTGAGGTGAGGAAAAATTGTTCTCACTATCAGTTGCTCTCTTAGCTTGACTAATTTCATCTATAAAATTTTCACCTAGCTCTGTGCCACTTGCTGAAAGATCAATGCTGTAATAACTTGATTCCAACTCACAATCTGCTTGTTTATCCTTATCAGCTGAATACTCAGGAGGGTTATCCTTGTTTGGAATTCCAGCCACTGCGATTGAAATGCATCTAAACTTCTTTCTCTCATTGCTTCCACAAAGAAATGAATCCAGAGTTTCTTCTTCACCCAATATACCTCCTGGTACTATCACACTTGGTGTTGAATTGTTCAAGTCAACAGTTTTCCTCAATTTTGGTTTCTTACTGTACACTCTTGCAAATATCTCAGTCAGTTTTGATCCCTTTTCACCACAAAGCTCCTATATGTGTTGTTCTTGAGTTGTAGTTCTCTCAAGATCACGAGAGATTAATGTTTGGTCTCCCACTTCATGATTATCAATCATAGTAGCTGGACTAGATCTGTATCCACCAGGGCTTGTGTTATCCATATTGATGTATTTAGATGTAGGATTAAATCCAAATATTGAAGGGGAATCACCATCAATCAATTTTGGAGGGCTTCTCCCAGGAGTAGTAAGATCACACAAATTATTTGTTGCATTCTCATATGATAAGAGTTGATATCCATTTCTCTTTTTGTTATTTGATGACCTTTTCCTCTTTGGTGCCCCTCTAAACATACTTGTCTGACCTTCTAGAAGATTTCGAAATCAATCCAAAGGAGTTGCCTAAATGATTTAATAAATAGAGAACGCATAGGTTTATCCTAGGAAATATGTTTCTCAAAGACAAAATAGAAATTTATGAGACCAGATATTGATACAAATACTATGGTAGTATGTCATTTAAAATTTCATCTTGGAAAACACAGGTTCTTTGTTTTAGGAATTATTGGACAAATTTTGTGCAAATGAGTTTAATGAGTATATAGTTAGTTTTCTCATTATTTTTTTGGGTTAAAAATAACATATAATCCATAATGTTCTAATAATTTATTATTTTTTATCTTTTGTAGAACATGCTATCAAGTTTGATCCTCCAAGAGGATATCTTTCAAGAAGTCTCACTTTGGAAAAATCCATAGATACCGTATTGTTTTGCAGGTCTATAGTCCACAACCTTTCCTACAAGGTTATATGACTACAACCATGGAGAAAGATAATCGACCTATTGAAATGCCCCAACATATGGTTACCATCGTGGGGAGGTCTAAAGAAAGGAAGTTTAACTCATGAGTAGCCGTTGAAATATTTGGAAAAGTCAATGATGTAGATGATTTTCATGTACTTGTCCCAAAGCTTGATGTTGTTGAGAGTATGGAAACATTTTTTGTCATGGACTAGATGATCAATGATCTTCAATGGATCTTCAATTGGAAAATCAAATGTATTGTGATAGTACATGACTTTTCATATATATATATATA
>JZKD02S1677325.1:59611-80416 GCA_000966675.3 Picea glauca
TTTATATATAATTTGTTTCATTGATATTAGATCAACATCAACATTGCATGGTATTTTAAAAAAAATATTCATATCATCTTAATTTTTATTGAATAATAATAATGAAAGAAAATAAAATGAATATAAAACTACTAAATTAGTAATAAATATAATGAATATGAAACTACTAAACTAAAGATACTACTATTATTTTGGTCACATTATAAGGGACTAGGATTATAATACTAGCATAATGCTTTATAACACGCTAAATATACAAATAAAAATAATAAAAAATGACTAAATAAACTAATAAATATGCTACAAGATGACAAGAATTAATGACTAATTAAAAGTCTAAGCGAGATACTAGTGGGGTGTAGGGTACTGATTTTTATAATAATTTGTCTTGGATGACAATAACATCTTTATTCAATTTCAAGCTGGTCTTTTTTGTATTTATTGCAATGCAATTTCAATGAATATATTCAGTGACTCAACCTTCTTGTTCAATTTTTAAAATTTAATTATTCGAAGAAAAATGTCCACAACCCTTAGTTTTTTTTGTTGAATTGATGTCTTATTTTTTTGAATGAAAGTTCTTATGTATTTTTACCCCATATGTATCATTGTATGACAAATTATAAGTATGATTTCAACATAACAAAACTAAAAACAAAGTAAAAATCATGAGAATCCTTAGATCCTCTTATTCAAATTTCAAAATAAGTCTAAGATAAGGAGAATAAATTTGATTTTATTGTGATATCCTCTTTTCATATTAATGGTCACATTTGAGGAAAAGTACTCAATGATTTTTCATGTCTCAATTTGGACCATTTCACACCAAATATCCATATTCAGTAAAACCCAAGGTTGTTTTTCTCCTTTAACCAATATTTCCTTTACACAATGTGTGCTCCCAAGTTTCCCTTTTTAATTTCAATTAAGGCATAATTACAATTCTATAATATAATAGTAGGCAAGATATTATTGAAAAGTTATTTCCTTTTTATGAAGAAATAGTCACTTTATAAAGAATACGAGGTTAACTAACCTCTTGGCAAGATATTATTGAAAAATTATTTCCTTTTTATGAAGAAATAGTCACTTTATAAAGAATACGAGGTTAACCAACCTCTTTTTTCACTCTCTTTCAAAATATTGAATTATTATTTTCGTGTGAATTGTTGACCCTTTTAAAATCTTTGAAGAGTTGAACACTTAGATTTCACAATTTTTTATCAAAGTTATTTCATACATATTTACTTTAGTATGAAGAAATAATCACTTTACAAAGGATACGAGTTTGACCAACCTCCTCCTTTTCACTATGTTTGAAAATTTTGAATGACTATTTTCCATTGAATAGTTGTACCCTTGTGAAATCTATGAAGAGCTGAACAATTGAGATTTCACAAATTTATTAACAAGGGGATACAAAAATCCAAGTGCTTTCACATAAATTCCTTTGAATAGTTGTACCCTTGTGAAATCTATGAAGAGCTGAACAATTGAGATTTCACAAATTTATTATCAAGGGGATACAAAAATCCAAGTGCTTTCACATAAAAAAAAAACCAACAATTCTATGATATTTTAATTTTAGCCATATGCAATAAAATGAGAAAAAACCAACAATTCTATGATATTTTAATTTTAGCCACATGCAATAAAATGAGAGCCATTGATGTTTACTTTTTACTTCACTACAATATATTTTTGTTACACATTATTTTTGTCAACCTTATGACCATTAATGATGTAAACCCATCCTTTGTATTTAGAAGGATCAATAGCCTGAATTCCTGAAGAAAGGAGGGAGAAGAACTTTCCTTGAGAGAATTTGTATTTTCCTTTGTAAAAACCCTATTTTAGAGGATTTTCGTAGGTTGCTATATACACAGGGTGCAGAAATGCCTGATTTCCGCAGGTTGCTCTATAGCTAGGGTGCGGAGTTTCCACAAGTTGCACTATAGCTAGGGTGCGACGGCCTCCTGTACGTGGGAAAAACGAGCATCTTCTCGATGCTTCTAGAAGGAGAAGCTTCTATGGCGAGGTGGCCTCTGAACGGTTTAGATATTACTCGCTTTCATGATTTAGTGGGATCGTCCTAACCTCCTCACCTTATCCTCTTCAGCTTATAAAAGGAGGGGAGCTCTCATGGAGAAAGTTAGCTTTTGAGATTGACTTGTTATTGAGTTTTGTAGCTTGGAGTTTTTGGAGGTTGTATATTGGCTTTGAGCTTTGCTTTGTCAAGATAGATTGTGAGTAGCTATCAGATCTATGGTTTCAAAATCCTTGGAGCAAGAAGTGTGTGGGAAGCAAGGAACTGTTGAGAGGAACCTTATGACATCAAGGCATCTGGTTGTAATCTCTCTTCCTATTATTTAATATAATACAGTGGCATGCTTCTTTCCCATAGAATTTTCTTTATTTTATTGCATAATTCCTTGATCATATGCATAGGTTGTCATTGAATATACTTCTACTGCTTTCACTTTGGTTGGTTTGTGTCTCACTACAGGATCAATATCACAAGAGCACCAGAGCGAAACAAGAACAACAAAGACATAAGGAAGTGACACTTAAAGGTATGTCTTTCGTCTTTTGTTTGGTAGTAAATTCAATGATTAGAGCCTAGGGAAAGCGCCATGTTCTGTCTTGTTTTTTTCTAGATCTAGGTGGATCTAGGGGGATTGATTTGTGTCTGCACTTAACAATTAACCTGATAACAAAATTGGCGACTCCACTGGGGATCAAAATGTTTTCCTAGTTTGTCTTACTTTCTTGCTTTGATTGCTTGGTTTTTGTTTTCTGAGTCACTGGGAGATCCAACTTGACTCTCTGACTGTTAAAATTCACTGGAAAACCTTCTTAATTTTTAATTTTTTCCATTTTTGTTTGATTTCCGCACCCTGCTTTGAGGAATAGTGCGACGACTTAAGATTTCCGCACCCTACCTTTTTGACATAGTGCAGCGTTTCCGCACTGTATTGGTCCTCTGACCTGCGAAAATCAGGGATTTCCACACTGTAATAGTCTACAGCTTGCGAACATTTTGATTTTTGATGTTTTTTTTCTTACCCATACCTTGGATTTGGTTTTAAGGTGAATTTTTGGGTTTGATTATGATCTGTTTACAGTCTGCTTGATAGCTTTGAAACTACTTTTAGCCATTTTTTCTTTGTTTTCTTTTGAAAGATTTAGTTTCTTGCTTTGAGTGTCTTTCAGTTACAAAGCACTATCTTTTCTTTAGAATTGTTTGGTGAAAGAACTTCTTTTTCTTTTACTGAATAGTTCGTGTTAAAAGAGAAAATTGTTTGGGTTGCTTTGTTTCATGTTGATTTGCTATTGCTTTTAGCTATCTTTGAAACATTTTTTTTTTAATTTCTTGCTTTATATTAGATTGGGGGCATCCTTGCATTTTTTGGGGGGGGCATGAATCATGTATTGGTGTACAATCTCTTTCTATCATTTCTTGAAGATATTAATATTGATGAGTTTTAAAATTTCCGGACATTGTGCATATGGGAATGATAAATGTTTTCTCCTTCTCGTAGCATAGCTTTCATCAAAATGAAAAGATTACATCTTCATCTCTTTGCATAACTTTCGAGTCGATCAAAATACCATATTTTCCACGCCATTTTTCTTTTGAGTAACAACAACCTTAAAAAATAAAGCGCTTATAAAAGTTGATTAGACATTTTTATATTTTATGGTAGCAAACCTACATTAGATTAGTTGTAGGGCTTTGGAATAGGTGTGAAAGATAAATTTCCAAAGCTGCAAACAAACATATAATCTTGCGTTAGGTAGTGGTGAAATCCACTTGCTATGTTTTGTCCTACGAAGCCCTTCTCACACAAGGGTCAAACCTAAGGTCGCATTGAGACTAACAGAGGTTACTCACCCTGCTTTGTTGGTCTTGGTGTAGAGATTGCGCGTATTATGGGGGTCGCTTGAAAGGTATACCCACAATGATGAGTGGAAGCCTTTCAAGTTGATTTCGGGCTAGATACCCTGCCTTTGTGCATGGATCGAACTATCGACTATTTCCCCAGGCATTACTGTAGTAATTGGTAACCTTAGTGGCCTATATTCTTAGGTTCTTTACACAAGGTGACTTGGGAGGGGAAAGTCTTTACGGTACCTAGAATCGACGTTGACCTAACTCACTTGGACTCCTTGGAGGGTATACCCATATTTATGAGTGGGAGCTTGCACCAAGGCGTAAGTCCGTTAAGCAGGTCATCAACGTAAATTTTCCACCCGCTCTATCTCAACACCTTCTTACTTTGTTCCCACGACATTGGATTTCATTACCAACTAGTGTGTTCATTGTGAGAAGGTTTTGTTTGCTTGCTTGCATACTAGATTTTTAGCGTGCACTGTTTTTTCTCCCTAGAAGACTCTAGGTTGGATCTTTATTTAATGGCATCCATTCCTGGAACGACCAATGAAGGAACCCTTGTTCCAGAGGAACCTTTTGTTTTTCCTTCTTACGGGAACATTGGTCCTCCTCACATCACTACTTTGATCCTTCCATGTCTCACAATTGGATTACCCGTATGGTTGTTTTCCACTCAGGTAATCCCGAATGCAGTTAGTGCTTTGGTTGTAAGCACTTCCCCCCATGAACATCAACCTCATGTTGATCCTTCGCCTTCTTCACTAGTAAGATCTTCTTCGCCTTCTTCATTTGCAAGGTCTTCTTCCGTTTCATCTTCTTTGTTGAGTGAAAGCCCTGAAGTTAGTAACTCGGTGGATAAGAAGAAGAAGAAAAGGAAGAATAAGAAGAAGAAAAATAAACAAGGATCTAAACTTCCAACCACTGTTGGACATGTTGGAAAGAAACCAGTTACTGTTAATCGTGCTGGGAGTGTTGATGATGTCAAGATCACCCAAACAACCTGTAAGCCCAAGTACCATTGCAGGCTTTTTAAGGGTAGCCATCTTCTTAAGGATTGCCTTGGTATATCCAAGGTTATAAAAGCATGGTCTACACAACCTCACCAACCCATGTCATCAACCTCTGAACAACATGCTGATGACCTCCCGTCAACTAGTCAAGATATCGTTGGGAAGAAGAAAAGTAGAGTCAATTTCCCGTGTATGTTATGCAGAGGGAGTCATCTAACTCACTTTTTCCGTCGTATGGACGAAGCCTCGAAATTACTAGAAGACATCACTGTTTCACCGCCTCAACTTCCAGCTGCTTATCGCAATCTTTCTCTCAACCCACCTGTAGTTGATGGAACGATCAATCTGGTTCCCCCATCGGTCAGTCTGGTTGATTAGGTAGTCAATTTGGTTACATCCTTAGTTGAACCAGTTGACAAAGTGGTCGATCCGATTCCATCCTCGGTCGATCCCACTCTCCCATTAGAGAGTGTAACCCAAGCGATCGATTCGTTTCCACTCGTCGACCCCATTCTCACCTTAGAGAATGAAACCCAAGTGGTCGATCTGATCTCATCATCGATTGATCCTACTCTCTCACTCGAGTGTAAATCTGATACTGCCCACATTTTTATTGTTGATACAAAATCTACCGTGCCGGGAGGCATTCCTCCTTCTCCCGTGGAACCTCCTCCAAGTAATGAGGCCATGTTTTTTAATTGGGGTGTGCTAACTGAACCTTGTCTTCCCTCTCACATTCCTTTCAAGATTACAATACATGTTTGTGGTCGGGACGTTCCTCAGATGTTAATAGACGAAAGGTCATCTGTTAGTATTTTTTCCTTTCTTGCTTGGAAAGCTTTGGGTTATCCGCAGCTTGTGCCGATTACCCAGACTTTGTTTGCTTTCAACAGAAGAACCAATCACCCTTTAGGGATCCTTCCTCGGTTTCTCATAACTTTGGGAGGGAAAACTGTGTTTGTTGATGTCATGGTATTCCAAGACCCTTTGGACTTCGATTTACTCCTTGGGAGAGATTATGTCTATGCCATGAAAGATATTGTGTCCACTCTTTTTCATGTGATATATTTCCCGCACGATGGAAGAATGGTGACTATTGATCAACTTTCGTTTGTTGGCCCTGACTAGACCATCAACTCAATGACTTTCCTAAATGGTTTGTATATGCAGTTGGTATCACCCCTGCCACAGGTCAATTATGTGGCATTGTCTCCCATGCCTTTAGCTGTCGACGCAGATGAGCCTCTCACTATAAGCTTAGTCTCTTATGACTTATATCTGGTATTTGACATGGTGATCTCTTCGATAGGGCTATTGGAGCATGATCTCTTTACCCCTATTGCGACCCTCGACATGTGTTCCTTCCAGAGTGTGTTTCTTCCGTCAAGTGAGGATCTCTTGGAGGCCATGACCGAGTTTTGTCCTTTGACATGGTGTCTTTCCAGAGCACTGTCCTCTTGGAATTCATGATCAAGAAGACTTTGAGCATGGTTTCTGATTTCAAGCTCATTAAAAAATGAAACCATCATTGAGCACGGTTTTAGGCTTTCAAGCTCATTAAAAAATGAAACTAGCTTGAGCATGGTTTTCTGATTTCAAGCTCATTAAAAAATGAAACCAGTTTGAACATGGTTTTTTGATTTCAAGCTCGTTAAAAAATGAAACCAGTTGTGAGGATAGTTTTTGCATCTCTGTAGCAACCTTGTTAAAAAATGAAACATAGCTTACGAGCGTAGTTCCTATTTTTGTGTCAAGCTCGTTAAAAAATGAGACAGAGGTCTAGGGATTGAACCCAAATTCTCGAGCATAGTTCCTATCTTGTGTCAAGCTCATTAAAAAATGAAACAACTTGCCCCTCTCTGTTTGAGTCAAGTCCTTTGTCTAGTATTTGAAGCTTCTTTTAATCCTCCTATGTCGTTGGATGAATCAAAGCTTGGGGAGGCAATGCTTTCAGCCTCTGGATTTCATGCTGAAGTTAAAGCTGCTAGTTTCTTAAACTGGGGGCTAAGTACCAACTATCCATGTGTTATGTGTTGGGAAGTCCAAGCATAGTTTTATGTGGTTCAAGCTTGTGTAAAAATGAAACCACCTACCTCAAGCATAGTTTCCTCTGGTTCACGCTTGTCAAAAAATGAAACCAGGTCCAAGCATAGTTTTGGTTAATTTTTAAGCTTGTGTAAAAATAAAATCTATCCCAAGCATAGTTTTGTTTTGTTTTAAAGCTTGTGTAAAAATGAAAACAATCTCGAGCTTAGTCTTTGTTCTTTCTCATGCTCGTAAATACATGAGAATAAGTTACCGAGCTTAGTCTTTATTTTTTCTCATGCTCGTAAATCAATGAGAATGTAACCGAGTAAACTTTTATCACTTTTTCAGACTCGTAAAGGTTATATGAAAAAGGAACCCCCTGGAGTTCCCTTTAAGCTCTTTTCAGACTCTTTAAACATGAAAACATTGTCGAGCGACCTTGTTCTTTTCACGCTCATTAAAGTATTTGGAGAAAACGTCTATTGAGCGATAGTTTATCTCTTTTTCGGTCTCATCAGACTATACGAAAAAGGAACTGAGAGAGTTCTCTTTAAGTTTTTTTCAGACTCTCTAAACATGAAAACCCCATGAGTTTTCTTTCTTTGGACTCGTAAAACAAACATCGAAAGGCCTGTATGGGACCGAACCACTCCTTCTTAGGGTTCGTTAAACATACTCTGAGGGACTCATCCAAAAGATGAGATTACATTACAAACATATTTTATCCTCCTCAAGATTGTGTAAAAATAAAGAGGTACTCGCCAGTAATGGTGGGGGAAAAATTGGGAAAGAAATGTGTCTAAAACTATATTCCATGGAAGAGTCGTTTTTGAATATGACACCCTTTCACTCGCCTTATGTCTAGGTTGGAAAATCCACTTGTCTCTTGATCATACTCCTTTATAAAATTACAAATTGGTCTATGATCCCTATTGTTGAGTCAGTTTTTCCAAGTCAGTTGTTGTGTCATAAATATGTTCAAAGAAAAGTTCAACCCTGAAAGCCTTCTATTGTGTCGGCCATTTCTGCAGTCCTTAAGCCTTCTATTGTGTCGACCATCCCTAAGTCAGTCCTAAATCACTTATTACTCTGATCTACTTCAAATCTTGTTACCCGTTTCGTGTCATTGATGGGGGATACATTAAGGCCCTCCTATGACTAGTCTTTTCTTGTCAAATTCAACTCATTATCCAAGAATTAGACTTAGAAACCAGTTGGTACCTTGGAACTTGCATGCCTCAATGGCAAGTTTCCTCACTCTTGACAATGGGTTTTCATTATTGACCCCTGATTGGGAGATTCCACCGAATGTTCAACTTCAGCTCATTAATTCACATTCGTTGGATTGTACTAGTGTACCTTGGGAGTCATTGACATTAATGGTGATTTCCCTCGCACTTGTTAACGGTATTAATTAATGACCGATAATCAAGTAGTTTCTACCATGTTCGACTTCATCACATGTAATCACATGGCTAGATTCGTACTATAGAGTGATGGAGATGAAGACCCTGGATCTTTTCTCACAGATTCAGGTTGCATTGGAGTATATTCAGTTTGTACTATTGCATAGATCCACATTGTATGTCACGTGGCTATGTTCAAATTTGAGTCTTTAACACATAGATCCACAGTGTATTTTTGGTGGCTATGTTCAGATTTGAGTCATAATGCCATGGATCCACAGTGTATGTTTGGTGGCCATGACCTATATTACTCGACATGGATCTTCGCATGTCGACATTTATGCTTTGAGTCATTTGTATTCTAAGTATGGGAATGCCTACCTTAGAGATGATATATTATTGTACTGTATTTCCTTGTTTGTTGGCAGGTTTCCGACCGACATGTTCCTTGTTCCCTACACACATTCGACAAAGTATTTCAGCTATCACTCTTTTCTAACTTCATACTTTGGGGGGATCTATGTTACACATTATTTTCGTCAACCTTATGACCATTAATGATGTAAACCTATCCTTTGTCTTTAGAAGGATTAATAGCCTGAATTCCTGAAGAAAGAAGGGAGAAGAACTTTCCTTGAGAGAAGTTGTATTTTCCTTTGTCAAAACCCTATTTTGGAGGATTTCCGCAGGTTGCTATATACATAGGGTGCGGAAATGCCTAATTTCCGCATGTTGCTCTATAGCTAGGGTGCGACAACCTCCTGTACGTGCGAAAAACGAGCATCTTCTCGATGCTTCTAGAAGGAGAAGCTTCTATGGTGAGGTGGTCTCCGAACGATTTGGATCTTACTCGCTTTAATGATTTAGTGGGATCATCCTAACCTCCTCACCTTATCCTCTTCAGCTTATAAAAGGAGGGGAGCTCTTATGGAGAAAGTTAGCTTTTGAGATTGGTTTGTTATTGATTTTTATAGCTTGGAGTTTTTGGAGCTTGTATATTGGCTTTGAGCTTTGCTTTGTCAAGATAGATTGTGAGTAGATATCAGATCTATGGTCTCAGAATCCTTGGAGCAAGAAGTGTGTGGGAAGCAAGGAATTGTTGGGAGGAACCTTACGACATCAAGGCATCCAGTTGTAATCTCTTTTCCTATTATTTAATATAATACAGTGGCATGCTTCTTTCCCATATAATTATCTTTATTTTATTGCATAATTCCTCGATCATATGCATAGGTTGTCATTGGATATACTTCTACTGCTTTCATTTTGGTTGGTTTGTGTCTCATTGTAGGATCAGTATCACAAGAGCACCTAAAGGTATGTCTCTCGTCTTTTGTTTGGTAGCAAATTCGATGATTAGAGCCTAGGGAAAGCGCCATGTTCTGTCTTGTTTTATTCTAGATCTAGGTGGATCTAGGGGGATTGATTTGTGTCAACACTTAACAATTAACCCGATAACAATTTTGTTTCTCATGCTTTCACTTCAATACACATTTTGCTTCAAATAGTAATATTATATTATTTGGCTTTGTCTAATTGTTCTACATTTTAGTCTTTTTCGTTAGAATCCAAGAACATAAATCTCCACAAAATTATATTTTTTTGTTATTTAAATTGCATTTCTAAATGTAGAAAGGGATTCAATGTGCTGAAAAACCCAATGATACTAGAATTTTATAGAATTAACCACTCAAATTATCCCAGGACCAAAAAGTTATTACTTGAAAAATGATTTAATAAAAGCTAATTACGTCCTCTTTAGGACAGTGACATAATTCATTTCCACCTAATGAAATTTTCAATGTAGGCTTATTTTGATTGCAAAGACATGGAGATCCTTGGGGACGCAGGTTTCAAGGTGTGAATCTCCTTTCCGCCGGACACGATCAATATTGAATGCCACAAAGCCATCATAGGAAACTGATTTCAAGTCCCCAAGAGAATCGTCAATCTCTTGACAGAATTCCAACGTTCACATGCACTGGCTCTGTTTGGTTATCACAAACTGCAGTAACAATGACATGGGGACCATTCTACGTCGATGTGCCACATTAAATGAAAAAAGGAAATCAAGGGATCATCTTGATCACGAGATCGACTCCCCCTACCTTGTTTTCCCTATGCCGGTTCCAAATCTCTGTTAGAATTTGGATGGGCTTCCAAATTATGTAAATTTGAGGACAATGGGAATTTGCAAATGAAGATTTTCTTCAGGGACAAAGGAATGTTTAGAGGCTGGGGAAACTAAGTTGAGACAGTCAGATTTTGAAGTGGATAGATCGTTGTTCCAAATTGAATTGAATGATGACCGTTTAAGTGCAATCTCTGTAGAATAATATCATAAATCAAAATCGCACTAGATGGATGATGAATATGAAGATTGGTGGCTTTCAAATGGCTCAAAGGTTAATAATTTTTTTTTTGATTTCCGCTGGAGAAATAGAGCCTCGGGCTCAATATCTGTGCAGTAGATATTGTGTGGTTTCTTTAGTGATGAGATATATCATATTTTGGTTCCATTAATCTTAGCACTTTGAATTTGAAATCACAACGCCATTTATTTGTGTCGAAATTCACATATAAGGGGGTCTAATGGTTAAGAACGTGTGCTTCCTCTTAAGAGGTCACAAGTTCAAATCCAAAGGGTTAGGGTATGTATACCTCTGTAGACTTTATAGATGATTATCACGAGGATATGTCGTGCCCTTGATTGCATTGTATGAAAGTCATGGTGAAGAGATTTTGTTAATATTAGATCTCCTCGAGTCTTAAGGGGCCTGGTAGTTCCATGGAACTATGCAATGAGACACAACATAAGAAAATTTTCGGAAAATACTTTAACCATCTGAACAACATATTCATCCAATGATATCAATATATAGTACATGGATGTAATCACCTCGTGAACTGAAGAGTGAACACACTAACAACTCATTAATAGATAAGGATGAAAACTCATAAATAGGTGATCTTAGAATTTGTGATTGTTTAGAGACTCTTAGGCTAACAATTTCCAGTCTTAGTTTATTTTAGTGTTTTGTTTGTTAAGCTTGTAATATTAAATATCATTTTGAAGTAAAACAAAACATAGCAAAGAGTTTGTAGAAACTTGTAATACATGTTGTGACAAACTACTCCAGTGGAATATCCACAACAATTTACAAATCATATTGGTATCACAACAATTTTATTTGGAGTTTTTGTGGGAAATTGTAGGATTAAGAAATTGGCTTAAAGAAAAAACTTTGAAACCCCTAGCCATGGCGGATGAGTATAGAAACAATCTAATGGATGATTTGGAGTGATTTTCAACGTTGGAAGCACGAATCACCAACATCTCTCACAACCCGATGATCCACATGGAAGCTCTAGAGAGCAAGTTTCAACTTTTCAACAAGTTTGGTAGCTCTAACTTGAAAATCGGATTAGACAAGAAATATGGAGACAAAGGAGACCCAAAAAATGAGCTAAAAAAGGAGCCAGAAAAAGAAATACCATGTTCCAATGCCACTTCTTCCCAATTTATGTTCAAAGTTGAAGTGAAAGAAAACATCAAACCCTATCAAGGTGAGGTTGATATTGTTAATTAGTTGAATCAATGGTTTCCATAGTTAGAAGTCTATTTTAGTGTTCATAACAAAGAGGAAGATTAAAACGTGTCATTTGTCCAACTGAAGTTAGAGGGCCATGCCCAAACTTGGTGAGAAAGCCACATGGAGACACTTACACTAGCGATGATGCCCTCGTAACTAAGTGGAAGATGTTTAAAACCCTCATTAAGACTCAATCCTACCCTATCATGTACAAAGTGGACCAATGGATCCATTGGCATCACTTCCAATAGAAGCTAGGGAAAAGTGTACAAGAGTACACCACTAAGTTTGGAAACAAGCCATTATGGTGGGAATATCTCCCAAGAGCCCAAATGTACTCCTAAAGTATATGGGAGGTCTCCACAATCATCTATGGAGTCAAGTGATGTTATTTAAACCTAGGACCATTGACGAAGACTATGTGTAAACATAGTATCTAGAGATGGAAAAGAACATAAGACAACCAAATGGTTCCAAGAATAAAGACCAACATAATACTTCTAGGGAGGGAAAGAAGAAGTGGAAAGGAAAGGATAAGAAAACAACATCCATTGCATATCAATGCAAGGATCCAAGAAACCATTGTAATATTGATGGCCATATCGAAGATAAGTGTTGAAAGCTACATCTAGACCTAAATCCAATGCACTGCAAGAAGGAGGCCAAGAAGAAGAACATTTTAGCGATGCATTCAAGCAACCAGGTCAATAAAAACTTAGATGTAGGAAAACATATTTTCTACACTAGAATGTAAAAGGAGGTGAACCTACATAGCCTCCACCTCAAGGAAGAGAAGGAGATGATTGAACTCTTCCATATCAAGAGCTAGGTCAAAAAGATAACCATCCTCACCCATATCTATATGGATAGGTAAATAAGGACATAGAGCACAAGGTCACTAAGTAGTGTAAGATCAAATTTGTTATAAGTGCAAGCTATATTGGTGAAGTGGAGGTAGATGTAGTACCACTCGATGTGTGTAGTGTAGTGTTCGGAAGCCCCTACAAGTATGTGAGGGATGCGATTTTCATGAGGGAGAAAAACAATACCACCTGATCAAGGATGTAAAGTCCTTCATCATTAATGCACACAAAGGTAAGTCCAAGATCTCTTTAGTAAGTGTTAAACAAGCCAAGAAACTCATCAATTCAAGTAGGAAGTTTGAATTTTTCTTCTTAAGATAAAATGAACGAGGAGATAAATCGGTAAAGGTAAAAGCATCTCTAAAGGGAACACAATTACCTACTTTTTTTTTTTTTGTAAGTAAGATTCTATAAAAAGCCTTCCAAAATAAAAAATTACAACATCAACAGTTTAACCCAGACTGTAATAACGGAATTGCCCTGAGGGGAAACCAGTTCATCCAACCTAATAGGTCGAGAACCAAAGTATTAAGATAGCAGTCATAGGACAACGTCTAACGACAAAAGTAACATCGCCCCATGGGGGAAACCGATTTAACATTTTGGCTAATATTGACATAGGTTAAACCAGACAAAATATAACTAAAATCTACAAGTGGAAAAATAGAATATAAACATCCAGCTGACCATGCAGAGAGACACCTGTGCAGTTTAGGTTGTAGGCTTGTATTATGGCCACGCGTCCTAGGAGGTGGCGTTGGGCGTTGGAGCCATGTCTGGTGTTGCTTCCTCCTTTGGAATCTCGTGCGCAACTGGTGCAAGGATTGACTGCTCATTCCCTGATGCATTTGGTTCCACATCTAAGGGGTGGAACACTCCCTGCAATGTTGAAAGAATTTGCATGAATTGTGTCCCCTTCCCATCCAAGATTTCTAAGGGAAAACACAGGTCATCCAAATCCTGTCGTAATTCGAAAACCAGGCCTTGCAGAATTGCAATGCCTTCTTGTAACTTTGTGCAGGAGACACAGTCTGCACAAGAGTGAGGCTGCTCTTGTTGATGTCCATGGTTGGCGCTGAAACCTTCACTTTGAGCTTGGGCTGGGGGCGAATGGACTGGTGAAGGATCATGTTTCGAATACGCAGGAGAATTGGGAGGAACAATTGGAGTTGGCTGCGAAGTGGAGGCCAAGTCTGAGATTGGCCCTAGGTTGAAACCCAAAGAGTTTCCCAAGAGATCAAACCATTCGATCCTGCATGCATACGGCGAGGAGAGGGGCAAAAGACCGCTGAGGCTATGGCTAGACTGCGCCGAGGAGGTTGGTGAGGAGGGTGATGAACTGTGAGAGGGTGCAGGCGGGGGATGGAGTGACAAGTGCGGTCGATTTGGTTGCCAATCCGAGCCATGTTTGGATTTCCCTCTCTGTCTCGGCATGATTGAGGTGTGGCAAGGGAAAGAAAGCACAGAAAGAAAGTTAAGGAAGCCAAGGAGAAGCAAGGGAGAGCACAGTCTGCTGGAGGACTCGACCAATAGCGAATAAAACTATGAACACGCCTGGTGAGGTTCATTGTGCAAATAGTGCTGGTGGAGGAGGACACACACGACCAGATTAAAGACTAATCCATTGAACTGATCCATCGAGGGGACGGGAGGCCAAAGCAGGGCACACTAGAAATAATGGCATCTTGGTTACATTGGAGTTGTGTTAAATGCATGGCACTGGAGGGAGGGGAGGGCATGTGCCTGTCACGCCATTAGCTCCATGTTGTTTGTTGCCTGTCCTTTCCATTTGACACCTGGGTGACACTATCACCCCATCCAAGGAACTGTCGATGGCTAAAGCCTTTTCCTTGCATCTCTGGAGGATGGGATGTGTCTGGTGGATGGAAGCTTGGTAGAGAAAGTTCGGTCCCTCCAAGGTTGTTTCAATATTGGCGAGATCGTCAACAATATGATTCGATTTCCGTCTCACATGCTAGGGGATTTGATTGGGTCAGATAAGCATCGCAATTGTCTTGAGTCCATAAGATAGTCGCCAACAAGGTGAGATTTGATCTGGATCTGCCCCGTTCAGGATTTTTCGAAACAGATTGAGTATTACTTGCGAGTCACCTTCCACTATTAGTTTATGGAAATTATCTTCTAGAGCCAATTGCAAACCTCTTGTGAGCCCCCACAGTTTTGCAACATTGTTTGTGGTATGGCCTAAGCTTCTTGTAGTGATGAGTAAGATGTTCCCTTGATGGTTTCGAAATACCACTTCGGAGCCTACTGCACCCGGATTCCCTTTGGAGGCTCCATCAAAATTCAATTTGATAAAATCATCAGGAGGAGAGGACCAATGAGAGGGGTTGTTCCTAAAGGAGTGATTCTGAGGAGTGGAGGGAGAACTCTATTTTGTAGTGAGATTCCAGTTTTTCAGGATGCTTTGTTCTTGAATTGGATAGGTTAGGTCTGTTTCATTCCAATGTTGCATGCTGATTGTTTCTATTATGTTGGTGCAACTTTGGGTCTAACAGTGTTGCCAATCGTGCTAAATGTTTCGGAAGATTCTTCGATTCCTTTCCTTCTAGAGTTTCCAGAGGATGAAACTAGGGAGGAACTTCCGTATGCGGTTTAATATGGGCGATTGGAAGGCCACATCTCTCCACTCTTCGATGGTTGTGCTTATGCCATCCTGCTTGCGATCTGAAGTGCACATGATAGACACGCATTGATCCCAAACTTGGGTGCTGAAGGGGTAAATGTTTAGGAGATGATTCATTTTTTCTACCTCCTTCATGCACAACATGCATATGGATGGCCTTGTGAACCCCCTTTTTATGAGATTGTCCCAAGTGAGAATGCTACAATGCGCCACCAACCAAAGGAAGATACTTGTTTTGGGCCAATGATTTAGTGACCAGATTTTGTTCCAAACTTTCCCAGGAGGGAGGTGATTGAAATTGGCCTTGATGACGTAGGCTTCTTGGATGTTGAAAGTTCCCCTTGAGGAATATCCCCATCGCAAGATGTCCTCTCCTGGAAGAATGGGAATTTTCCTGGCGCTCGTAAGGTTGTACTAGGGTTGAAAGTCCATGTGCGCTTTGATGTGAAGGTCCTCTCCTGTGGATTTCCAGCATCGCCAGGTGGCATCCAAGGAGTTGTCCTTTCAGTAATCTGCCATTTTTTTCATTCCCGCTTGGGTAGCTGGGGTGCAGAAGGTGTCAGCCCAGGCCTCTTGCGCTAGAATAGTTAACTGCTACCACGAGTCATTCCAGAAGAAGGTTGTTTGACCATTACTGATTTTTCAGAAGGCGTGATTGACCACTAAGATTCGATTATGCTTGGAAACCATCTAGATCAAGGAGCCTAGGGTGTCTTTGTTCCATATGATGAGGTTTATTTCCACTGTGTTGGGTGTGTACTTTCTTCTCCAAAGCTTGGCCCAGAGATCTTGAGGTCTCTTCAACCATCTCCACCAGATCTTAGCACTCGGGACTTTGTTCATAGTTGAGGGGTCTTTTATTTTAGCTAGACACCCTTGAGCCTTAGGTATGCAAATCTTTTCCCAGCTGATCATTGCCAGTTTTTTCCCTGTTTTGAACCCCTGCCAAAGAAAGTTCCTTTGCGGGGTTCTAATAGCATTGAGAACGAAGTTAGGGGCTGCAAGGGTTGAGAAGGTGTAGATTGGCAAGTCTTGCAGCACGGACTTGAGAAGGGTGAGGTGACTAGGAATATTGAGAGCACAATAGGTCCAAGAGGAGAGTTTTTTTGAAAAAGAGGTGAGGAGACTTTCCTAGGAGCTATTTTCCAAGGGCTTTGTCAAGGAGGGGGATACCTAGATATTTGGACGGAAGGGAGCTTCGAGTGAAACCCAAGATTCCTGTAATGTGTAGTTGAATCGACAACGGGGTGTTGAAGAAGAAGATCTAGGATTTGTCCTTATTAATGTCCATTCCCAATGCCTCACAAAAGGTTTGAATGATGGAGATGATTGTTTGGGCCTCATGGACCGTAGGGGAACCCATCATTAGAGTATCATCAACAAATTGACTATCAGAGATCGAAGGATCTATGCCATGCAAGGGTAGTCCTGCCAGTGTCTTATTTTCTATAGCAGCTTGGATGGAGCAGCTGAGACCTTCTACCATGATAATGAAGAGGAACAAGGACATATGATCTCCTTGTCTGATTCCTCTGGTGGGAGAGAAGAGGCGAGACGAGACTCTGTTGATGAGGATTGAAAATAAAGTAGAGGAGGTGAGATTCAGGATCTAGTCTACCCAGGAGGGGTGAAAACCAAAGGCTAGGAGCACCGAGCGCATGTAGCCCCAACTTAACTTGTCAAAAGCTTTAGAAAGGTCAAGTTTTAAAAGCATACCTGGTGTGCGAGTCTTTTGTAAAGAGTGGATCACTTCATGCGCCAGGATGACGCTATCCAAGATTTGTCTTCCTTCCACGTACCCTGATTGCTCTGGTGAAATGATTAAGGGGAGGATAGGCTTGAATCTCCTGGTGGTCACCTTAGTTAAGAGCTTGTAGATGACATTGCAGAGAGCGATTGGTCGGAACTGTTTGGGGTGATTTACTAGCTCTTCTTTGGGAATTAGGGTGAGGAAGGTAGCGTTAAGGGCTGGAAGGACTTGACCTGAGACTCTAGAGTCTTCAATGATTTCCCATACCTCCTCCCTGCCCATTTTCCATCAATGATGAAAAAAGTCTGAAGTGAAACCATCTGGTCCCGGAGCTTTTCCCATAGGGGTATTGTGGAGTTCCTGATCCACTTCCTCGAGCATGATGGGTTGTAGCAGAGCTGCATTCTATTCCTCCTTGATTGTAGAGGGTATGTGCTGCGTGACTTGTGCTATGTCTTGAGATCTTCCCCCCTAAGGTTCCGTCAAGATATTTTGATAATAGGTAACCATCTCCGCTTCCAGATCCTCATGAGTGGAGTATTTTCCCATTTTCTATGATCAGTTGCGTAATGCAATTTGCATGTCTTCTTTGAATGGTAGACCTGTGGAAGAACTTGGTGTTTCGATCACCCTCCTTTAGCCATTGGATGCATGATTTTTTCTTCCATAAGATCTCTTCTTGGACTTTTCTTTCATCCAACTTTTGGCTTATTGTCGCTTCTTGTGTTTCGAGATCCTTAGAGATGCCCTTATCATAGATTTGGCTTTGTATGATGCCCATTTGATCTGTTATTTTCTTTTGGGCTTCAAAGATATTGTCGAAGGTTTGTTTGTTCCAAGTCTTGAGCTTTTGCTTAAATTTTTTGAGTTTCTGTTGGAATCTATACATCTTGGATCTATGTGGAACTGACGCCTCCAACCACCAAGTGTGGGCGTTTTGTTGAAAGTCCAACTGATAGAGCCAAAACCGCTCAATCTTGAAGGGCTTACATCCTGGAGTGGTAGGGATGTCAAGCCAAAGTTGGATGGGCCAATGATCTGATGCATGGACATCGAGAATGCGTGCTTCCAGTGTTGTGCCTTCCATCATGAGAGAATCAGAGAGAAGGAAGTGGTCCAACCTGCAAGCTATCTAATGAGAGCCAATTCTTCGATTTGTCCAGGTGAAGATGCCATTTGGAGTGTCCATGTTAATGAGGCCTAGTATGTCGATTAGGCCCTGAAAGTTCCTAGACTCCACTTCGAGTCAATGCGTTCCTCCTCTTTTCTCCTCCATATTTCATATCATGTTGAAGTCCCCTCCAAGAATCCATCTGTTCCCTGTAGTTAGGATGGCCAGTCTCTCCAGATTCCTTAAGAAGGCATTTTTTTCCCTTGGTGTGGCTAGTCTGTAGACGTTTGTCAGGTATCCAAGTTTGTTGGAGCCAATGAGTCGGTATGTGGCATAGATGGACCATCTGGTTGTGAAAAAATTGTCCAGGGTGACTGAGCTTGGGTTCCAAAGAAGTTCCAGTCCCCCTGTTGTGCCTATAACATCAGTGTAGATACCTTTCCCTTGCTTCCAACAACTAGGGATAAGTTTATCCATTTCTACAGTGGCACATTTTGTTTCTTGAAGCATCATTATGTCTGGTTTTTCTGCTATGATAATCTCCCGTAGTAGCTTCTGCTTACTACGACAATTGAGTCCCCTTATATTCCAAGAGATGATCTTCATGATGAGGATGGGGAGGGGAGAGGGGGAAAGTTGTCAGATATGAGATGGATCTGACCGGAGTTGACCATAAAAGCCTGATCTCTTGGATGAGCTTGCTGGTTGATTTCCATCCTCTTTTCTTTTCATCTTTCTGATATTTGCGTTGCTCTTTTTTTGTGTTTCCTTGTATGCCTGAATTCGAGCTAGATCTGGCGGTGGATCCTACTGTGGAGTTGAGGAAGATCTCGTGGAATTTTCTCAACTGGTCCAGAGGGATGGTATAAATTTTATGGTTCCGATAAGATTGTTCCATATGATCCAAGTCTACTCCCGCCAGATCTTGCTCATCTAGATCCATTTTTGAATCACCATCTTCTATCTCTGAGGGTTCTATGGCTGTTGTGTTGGAGCTGGGTGGAGAAGTGGTTTGGGTCTGACCTGGGGTGTCCACTGCTTTCCCTTTCTCCAGGTTTTGATACATTTTATCTGTAGGAGGGACTTGTGGGGCATCCATGCTCTCTGAAAGTGGTTGCAAAACCTCAAATTGGTTGTTGGAGGTCAACTCCTTGTTGGTCGGGGCTGCTGGTCTTCTTCCTACTTTTCTGCGCCTTCCTGGTACTTAGATAAAGCCATATTTGTTTTTGCTTGCTTCTAGGTTTTCATCGTTTCTTATTCTATTGAGGGGTCAGTCCCTAAAGAGGTGCCCATGCTCATGACATTTTCTGCATCTAAACAGGATGTGCTCATAGTCAATGGTTTGCAGCTAGTCCTCATCATGATATTCCAAAGCAATGGATCCTGGTAGCAGCTTTGAAATATTCAGATAAACACAAATGCATGCATAGGAGGTATATCTTCGTTGCTTTGTGGCCTCTGAGGATTTAACATAAACTCCAATGGTATTGCCAATGCTAGCCAATACCTCTTCCAACCAGAACTTCTGCGGCATAGAATATATTCTTATCCACACTGGGGCATGTGCAAAGTCCTCTTTTCAGGGATAAATTTCTCCGTCCAAAATCTCAAGAAGAGTCCCGCTGAGTTGAAGAAATAAGGTCCTCCATCAAAAATGTGATTCCTGTCCTCCAAAATGTGCAGGATAATAGTGAAGAATCCTTTGGATCCCAGCTGGAGATCATAATGGCCTTTGGGGTTCCACCATTATTGTATCCATTTTACTAGCTCGTGTTTAGAGGAACAAAGCCCTAAAAATTTCGCCACTAGCACATAATCTCTCATGCATTACTTTTGTTCTTCGATCATGGGTGTGCTTATGATGTACTTCAGGGCTTGCAACGCCTAGGGAATACATTTCCCAGGTATCCATGGACGTGCTGCACTTGTTGGTGTTGGTGTTTTCCCTGAATCTATGTCCATTTCTTTGTCCTTGAATGTGCCCTCAAAGAGGAGTTGCGAGCGTAGATCTGGCGGAGGTTCAAATGTTGGGCACCTGGAACCCCCTCCATTGTTTCCATGCGTCGTTGCTTCATTGTAGGAGGTGCGTCGCGACCCTCCTTCGTTGGGAATCATTGAGCCCTTGCAGGGGCGACCAAGTGCACCAAAAGCTGAAGCAACCCTAACCCTAGCAGACATAGCAACCCTATTCCTGCTTGTTGATGTTATTCCTTATCCACTTGCTCCATTTCCTTGTCTACCTGAGCTTGTTGCACTGTTTCATCCTTTACAGAGTTGGTTGGAGCATACCCAAAAACACAATTACCTACTTGACAAGAACCCTTAGAGTTCTATTTTTTAGAGGTTGCATTAAGTGTTTTTTCTACCCCTGTTTCAAAAAATGGTGCTTCAAAATCGCCCCCCTTTTTCTTGAGATAATGTTTCTGACATTTTGAATCTTCTAAGATATCGACACTTTTCTAAGTGTTTTTTTTTTCAAAATTTCTTATTTTTGTTTAAAAA
>JZKD02S1677325.1:81452-94952 GCA_000966675.3 Picea glauca
GATATTAAGATTTTTGTAGCAATGGTAATGATTTTTAAAGCCATCGTCCCAAATTTGTTGCAATTTTAAGCTCGAAAAATCAGGTGCTACTAACTTAGCACCACTTTTTGATTTGAGGGTAACTGATTCTAAGGTTTTGGTCACAACAATACTGGTTGTTAAGGTTATGGTTTCAAACAAGTTGTAATTTTAATTATGGATATTAAAAGAAAAATGTGCTACTAGTAGCACTACTTTTTGGTTCGATGATTTATTTTTAAGGTTGTTGTTAGCAACAATAATGGTTTTTAAAGCCACAACTGCAAAAAGTTGTACTTTTAACTCTGAAAAAATGGGTCCTACCAATAGCACCATGTTTCAGTTCAGGCCTTGATTTTGACATTTTTTACACAAAAATATGGGTGTTTAAGGCTAGAGTTCTCACTTTGATGTCACAATTCTTGTCAAGTTGATAACTATGTTAGGTATGTACTAAATCATAGAAATACCAGTATGAGGAACTATTATAGGAATATATACAATTGTTCCAAAAACCTAAAGGGTAACCACCTATGAAGGAAGTGGAACACAAGATACAATTTTTCTTTGACTCTGTGTTGTCAAACATAGGGTTGTACAGATAGTTTACCTTGGGATAAAATGAAGTGAAAAAACAATTGTAGCAACTATTGGAGAAGAGAGTAATTTGACCAAGTACCTCACCTTGTGTATCACCTATCATCATAGTTCCATCGAAGGATGAGACTTAAATAACATGTATCGACTGTAGAGATTTGAATAAGACCACCCTCAAGAATTGATACCCTCGACTATGGACCAATTACGTATTAGATCCATTACAACATGCCGAGTACTTCACCAAGTTGGATATCAATTCAATGTACTACGAGTAAAAGAACAAGACACCTAGAATATTTCCTTCAAAATAAGGCAACATCTATATGAATGGCTGGTAATGCCTTTTGGTTTGTGTAATGCACCATATATATTTATGCATTTGATGAATAATGTATTAATCCCTTTCTAGATTCATTTCTAATAATTCACTTAGATGATATTGTTGGAATACTAAGAGGGGGATAAATCCGTATGAGTACTTTATTATCAATTTTAACCACAATATGTAATCATTAATTTCATCAACAATATATCATCAATATATCATGAGCAATATAAATCAACAGAGCACAATCCACAGAAACACAATACACCAGAATTTTCGTGGAAACCCAAATGGGAGAAAACCATGGAATGCTTTTCTTATATATCAAAAGAATACATTCATTGGAAGCACCAACTTCCCAATTCTCCAGCTACTACTGGAAGGAGGCTAAAACCTCCTATTTGAAGGATCCAACCTGAAGGAATATACAACTCGTTCAATTCTCTGGCTCCAACCAGAAGGAGGCTACAACCCCCTGATTCTCAAGCTCCAACTCCCTGTGTTCTCCGACACCAACCTGAAGGAGGCTATGACCTCCTTTCCTTGCCCCATCATGCTTCCCTAAAATATAAGTGTAGACCAAACTATCGCTTCCACAATCATTTCCACTATCATTGTTACTGTCATTGACTTTGTCACTGTCACATCAACCTGTAACCTATCAACCTATCACTATCACTGTACCATCAACCTGTAACCTATCAACCTATCATTGTATCCAAAATGTCACTATCATTGTACCATCAACCTATAAATTGTCAACCTGTCATTGTATCCAACCTGTCACTATCACTGTACCATCAACTTGTAACTAATCATCAACATATGCTATACCAAAAATTGTACCATACCATGCATCAATTGTGTACCGTTAAATGCAGTATAACATGCATTAATAATAACATCAATCATGTACCATGTACTAAGCATCAATCGTATATAAAAACAGTACCATATACCATAGCATTGGTCATGTATAGACCTGTACCATATCATTAATGAAGTGCCTCAAAGAACCAAAGCATGTGCCTCATGCATATGCCACCATACCTAAAGTGTATACCTCAACCATACATCCACATCTCAAAGATATGTCTCTAATGAGGAACCATAGCAATCATGTCATAACCAGATAAAATAACATACCTCAATCAACCATGTAGCCAAGATGTACCTCAATCATGTGCCAAGCTAAACATACCTCAAGCATGTACTATACCACAACCAAGTATAATCTTCAAAACAAGAACATAAACATACCAATACCTTTGTAGCTGACTTGATACACAATAGTGTTGACCTATAATATTTTCTCTGACCTCAGGGACCTGGTACACACATTTCTCCCAAATATTTCTTGTCCTCGCGGGACTAAGACATGATGTCACGCGGGGCCTTGCATGACAGGTACTGTGCAACCTGCAGGGATGCCTCACGGGAAACTCATAGTTTGACCCATGGGGTTTGACCAAATTGGGGTTTCCTCAGATAATTTCACCCTCCTTTGCAACCTCGAAACTCCCACACTTCACACTTGTCATTACCTTAGATTTTCATCACAAAACTTTCCAAATAGATCACTAGTTCACTAGAAGATACTCAATATAATATGTGAGTGAATGTACTTGTGAATGATTCCTTAAGGTGTATTTATATTTTTTCTTAGAAAACTCTCTCCTTATCTTAGGGGCTTCTAAAATTTCTTGTTACATCCACTTTACCATTTCATTAATGGACTTGTAACTAACTAGGGGATTCTTTACCATTCTTCAGGGCCTCTAACTTCACAAGGCTATAAATACTCAACCGTGAGGAACCACGTGGTGTACCACCTATAACCGGGAATAACATGATGATAAATATCCATCCATGAGTGAGTTACTTGCATTTACACCATCCGTCATGACCTTTTCCCTTGATCAACAACAGGTTCCATAACCATACCTTTGGGTCTATTGGACTTCTTCAAGGGTTGAAATCAATGACAACCAATCTTTCAAAAATATCCCCATTTGGCATTGATGGAAACACTGATAGCATGGTAACACTCATGCTCATGGTCATGTTCCACCTATGATCATTGCTCCCCCTGTGACCATCGCTCCCCTTGTCTCCATGCATATGTTCTTTCTCTTGATTTTCATTCATCTGTTCTTTCTCTCTCCCCCTTTTGTTATTGGACTAATCGGTAAGTGTGGACACAAACTTATCTCCCTAAATTTCACAGGAAACTAGAAAAAAAAAAGACAAAATACAAACTTCACCTTATACTTCATTGTCATATAAACTAGTTTGGAGAAGTACAAGTGACATATCTTTTAGATGACGCTTTATTCTCGCTCGTATCGTCCTTGCAAATCCTTTTTTGAGTTTGCGAGATGGTGAACATATTTAAGAAGCACAAACCAACAAAGAGAGAGAACATATATATATATATATATATATATATATATATATATATATATATATATATATATATATATATATATTCCAATGAATCCTATGTATTTTTTTTTGTAAGTGAGTGTAGATTCCTATATTGCTAAAAGAGATTATGGTACAAAAAGAGGGGGGACTCTCAGATCTACCAAAATGAAAACCGGACCAGGGGTTCCAGAGTTGCGTTTTCTAAGAAAGTAGAGGGGTATGGATGGGCTGCCACCTTGGGAAACCGACCCAACCCTATCATATATGTTTTGAAGAGCTAAACAAAAACATATATGTAAAACGACACAACATATAAAATGAGGCTGACCCTACACTGAGCAACATGACTTGACTAGTTTCCGACCTGATGCTAGTCCAGGATGATGATATGTTTTTTTCTTTCATCCTTCCTATCCTTATTCTCATCCCTCTGGACCACCGTGTGAGTCTTTCTGATACAGGCTAGGGCTCCATTTCCTGTCCGCTGGCGTGATGTCCATGTGATGGATGTAGAGCAAGTATAGGTGGAATTGGGCTTCCATTCGCTCCATCTTCTCCTTATGGTCCCTCTGGTCCTCAACTAGCTATTTTGTACTGGCCTCTAGGTTGCTGATGTAACTCAAGATCTTTGTAAGCAATTTTTTGTGCTCCCTGTTATCCTTTCAGCTAGCATTTGTCCTTTCAGAGCTCATCTTGCCTATTAACATCTTTGTTTTCCATGCCTCCTCCATCGTTTTGTGGTAGAGGGTTACTCTGGGATGTGTGGCTCCTGGGTCCCTTATCTAGTCTTCTTCCTGAATCAGTGCCTTCCAGGCTTTACCCTTGCATTTAGTGTTGATTTCTTTCTCCCACCTAGTGATGATCGCTTTTCCCTTTGGTTCGACCAGCATATGAAAGGTTCCCTTGGATTCTCAGGCCGCTTGTTCCATCTTTGTAATCCTCCTGGGGCTTGTCGAAGGTTCTTTCCCCTGGGGGCTTCTCTTACTGTGAGTTTTCTTCATACGAACCATCTCTGCTAGTTTGTGGTAGTTTTTTCCTTGGAGTCTCCTCCTGTTCCTATCTACACATCCCCAATTTATGTAGTAGTTCCTGCAGTTGCTCTTTTCCTGTCTGTATATGTTCCTGGTGCTTCTTCTCTTATGTGGTTTCCCCAACTACGAGCTCATCCTAGCAATCATGGTCTACCCATAGTGGTGTACCTTCCGGTCCTTATTCCCTGTCTCGGTATGTGTGCTCATGATGACCCGACCGTAACCCCTACGCCATCCCTTTCCGCTGCACGTTGTACAAACAACTGTGCTACTCCTCATACCTGTACTTGGGTGAGGTGTATTCATACTTGTACATGGTAACACCTTTTTCCCTTCGTCATTAGCGACCTGCTGATTACCTTATTTTCCTTCCCACGAACTACCCCTGTACTTCCTCCTATTGACAGGACCTTAGTGTCGTACCCTTGTCTGCTGTGTGGTCTGATTCTGCATTGTAACTTGTGATCGAGTGATGGGAAATCATATTCTTCCTAGATCCTTCGTGCCCGACAGTTAGCCTTGCGTCTCCTTCCTTGGTGTGGCTGTCCGTACTTAGGCTGCCGTCACGGTATTTTGTTGCAAGTTGGATGCAGTCTGTTCTGAACTGACTATTTGGGATGTTACTCCATGTAGTGTCTAGTTCTGGTCCTTCCTTGCTAACCCCCTCATTTGTGATTATGTCCACCAGTCCATTTTTTGACTTGTATACCCAACACAACTCCACTGTATTCATCGTCCATAGATGCTCCTGGATTGTTTGCAGGGAGTGTGCTAAGCACCAGTAACTCTGAATTTTTCCCACTCTGGTGCCATTTTGGAGTCTCTTCACTATGTTTATAACCAATGTGGAGTCACCTTCCACGATGGTGTTTGTCATCCTTTCACGACTTAGGATCTTGAGACCGGTCTCTAGGGCTCCGATTTCCGCGGCGTTGTTGGTTGATTTTCCCATACTCCCAACATACAACTGGATTGTGTTTTCATCACTATCCCTGATTACTCCTCCTAGTCTTGTCATTCATGGGTTTCCTTTTGATGCCCCATCGAAATTCAACTTGAGGGACCATGTTGGAGGGGGATTCCAGTTGCACTCACCTGTTTGGAGTTGCGGTGGCCACATTACTTGAGTTTGGTTGCGCCCGTCTTTCAGGTGAAAAACATCTAGGATTTGGGAGTCTTGGCCTACGAGTTGCACTCTTCTCGTCTGGTAGTTGCGACTCTGCACCGTTTCTCTTATCAGGGAGATTATTGTTTCCTTGAGTTTCCCTTCCGGTCATCTTTCGTTCCTGAAGATGCGTTGGTTCCTTTCTTTCCATATTTCCCATATGATCATCCCCAGGATGAGAGTCCAACAGAGGTTCACCTCTTCATTTTCACTGTAATTCTCATTCTAGTTATTGATGGTTGTGCAGATGTTACCTCAGATCCTATTGGACTGTCGAAAGATACCTACCGCCCAGTCCCAGATCTCTGTTGTGTAGTTGCATTCGTCGAGGAGATGATTCGTTGTTTCTTCCTTAGCTTGACAGAGGTGGCATCGTGATGGGCTGATAAATCCCCTTTTCCCTAGGTTTTCCCAAGTTAGGATTCGATTGTGAAGTACTAAGCATTTGAAAATTTTAATTTTTGGCCATTGGGGGTTGTTCCAAAGATTATCCCATTGTTGTGTTGGATCTTCTTAGTACTGGTCTGTGATGTAATGTCAGACTTATTTCAAGTTGAATTCCCCACCATATTTTTGTCCTCATCTCAGTTGGTCCTCTTCTTTTGAGACTGCAATTTTCCTTTTCCCAAGTTCCTCCTCCACCTCTTTCACGCTTGTTGCGATCCGTTCTTTATTTTGTGAACTGAGATTGTCCCAGATTCTCTATCTGTTGTGATCTGTTTCCTGTTTCTAGTAATGGTAGACTCTGGTTTTTCCTTGTGCGTTCATGTCCTGTTGGAGTTCCTCCCTATCCAGATTTTCCATTCTGGGTTCCTGTTGCCAAGCATCCTCCCAGAATCTAGCTATTTTTCCATTCCTCACTTCCCAAAATCCATGTGTCTGGATCTAGGTTTTGTTGGGCCAAGCTATATTCCAGATGGCTGATCCCTCCCTAGTGCCCCTAAAGCGGATTCGGTCCTGGTCATTTATGTTTGAAGCATACTTGGCCTTCCAGAGGTTTACCCATGGTGTAGAAGTTTCTTTGACCCATCGCCACCAGAGTTTCAACCCGTATGCGTCATTGGTTACTTGTGGGTCTTGTAGCCCCATGCCACCTTTGCCTTTTGGTTTGCAAACCTTCTCCCAGGCCACCATGGCCCATTTTTTATTTGTTTCCGCTCTGCACCATAGGAAGTCCCTTTGGATGGTTCTTATTTTTTGTAGCATTCCTTTGGGGGTTGGAAATACAGATATCATATAAATTGGAATTGCTTGCAAAACCGACGTGGTCAATATGAGTCTCCCCGCTATATTGAGGGATCTGTACGTCCAGTTTTTCACCCTCTCCTAAAACTTGTTGATCACTCCCTCCCATATTGACATTTTATATGCTTTGTCTGTCAGGGGAATGCCCAAGTACTTGGTTGGGATTGTTTTGCGTTCAAAACCCAAAATATTGGCCAGGTTTCTTTGGATTGTTGGGTTGGTGTTGAAGAAGTAGATCATAGATTTTGAGTGGTTGATCTCGGCCCCCGAGGCTTCCCCAAACTATTCTAAGATTCTTTTATAATCTTTTGATTCCTTGACTGTGGGTGTGCCATGGAGTAAGGTGTCATCCACGAACTGTTGGTGTGTGGAAGTAGGGCAGTTTTCAAAGGGTTTGATGCCTGTTATTTCTCCTTCTGTTGTTGCGCTTTTTATGCTTTGACTAAGACCTTCCATCATCAGAATGAAAAGGAAGGGGGAAAGAGGGTCTCCTTGTCGGATGCCTCTCGTAGGACATAAAGGTTTAGCCAAGGCTCCATTTATTAGGAGTGAGTAACTTGTTGTGGACACTAGGCTGACAATCCAGCTGATCGAGTGTTGGGTGAAACCAAAGGCTTCTAGAGTCTTGACCATGTAGTGCTAGCTGATTTTGTCATAAGATTTTGCTAGGTCCAATTGTATTATCATTCCCCCTCTCCTCTGAATTTTCAGGGTGTGGATTAGTTCATAGGCATGGATGATGTTGTCCATGATTTATCTTCCTTCCACGAAACCTGCCTGTTCTTGTGAAATCAGTGTGGGTGGGAGGGGTTTCAATCTATTGGCTATGACTTTGGAGATTATCTTGTAAACCAAATTGCATAGAGCTATGGGTTTTTATTGGTCAGGGTTCTTGGCTTCATTTTATTTGGGGATTAGAGTAATCATTGTAGCATTTAGCACTTTGAGAATGGAGGCTGTCCGTTTGGAGTCCTCCACTACCCTATAAATGTCATGTTTGACCACTTCCCAACGGGCCTTGAAAAATTCCACTGTGAAATCATCTGGGCCTGGGGATTTCTCGTTGGGCATCTCCTAGATCACTTGGTCAATTTCCTCCATAGAAATGGGTTTGTTTAAGTTGTTATTTTGTTCCTTAGTGACTAGACGGGGGATATGTTGAGTTATCCTTTCAATGACCTCCGTTCTGTCTTTGTTGGGTTCATGGGCTTTCCCATGGAAGTGATTTACCATAGTATTTTCAATATCCTTGTGGGATTCTCTCTCGATCCCATCGTGATCCTTAATTTTTAGGATTTTATCGTGGGTTCTTCTGGCAATGGTTGCTCTATGAAAAAACTTGGTGTTCCACTCACCTTCCCTTAGCCATCTGATTCAGGAGTTTTGTCACCAAAGATTTTCTTCTTGCTGGTATCTAGCTTCCCATTCCTGGGTCATCTAGATCTCTTCCTTTTTTTTATCCTCTTTGTAGCCCTCAACTATGCATATTTCCTGGAGTTTTCTCATTTTGTCTTCAATATTTTTTTCTCTTGGTTTATATTTCCAAAGATTTCCTTGTTCCACTCCTTGAGCTTATATTTGATGTGCTTTAGTTTCTTATAGAGTTTGAACATCCTTATACCTTGCTCTGGTTGTTCCTACCGCCACCACTGTTTGATATTCTCCTTGAAAGTGGGGTGTTCGATACAAAATTTCTCAAATCTGAAAGGTCTATTCTTCTGTGTGGTTTGGAAGTCTTCTTCCAGTTGGATTGGCCAGTGATCAGACCCTCTCTAGGGGAGGATGATGTAGTCTAAGGTTAATCCCTGCAAAATGATAGACTCCGACACCAAGAATCTGTCTAGTCTTGTCGCTACATGATGTTTATTCATCCGTTTATTGTTCCAGGTGAACTGCCCATTGTTGGTTTTGATGTCCACCATCTCCATTGTGTCTATGAACATTGAGAAGTCTTCCACATCTCTATCCAATATTCTAGTACCTCCTTTTTCTCCACAAGTGATGTGATGATGTTGAAGTCCTCTGCCAGGATCTAGTGGAGGTTGTTGGATTGGGATTTTAGGTATTCTAGGTCTAGAATCATTCTTCTCTTTTCCTCTAGCATTTGGGGTCCATACACATTGGTGCACATAATCACCTCCGTATTTCCAATGATTTGCATGCTAACCGAAAGTGCATGCCTAGTAGCTTTGGTTGTTATTAGGCTCATCACTTGTGGGTTCCACAAGGTGAGAATACCTCTTGCCATATGTTGTCCTTCGATTGCCACCATATTGTACTTGCTCCATTGTTTTTTGCTGATTGTTTCCATTTTTTTTGTAGTGCATTTTGTCTCTTGGATGAAACAGAGGTCCGGTTGTTCCTTCCTAAGTGTACTTTTGAGGATTATTTGCTTTCGCGGCTTGTTTAGGCCTCTTATATTCCATGTTATAATCTTCATTTAAGCATTTCGGGGGGAGTTGGTGAAGAGATTCTTGATCTTACCTGAATTTATCAGAAGCGCTTCGAGCTCCTGTAGGCCTACTTTGTTTGATTTCTTGCCTTTTTTCCTTCTCATCTGTTTGGGTGAGAGTTGTGATTGTCCCTCGCCGAATTTGATTCCTAGGTGTCTTATCTCCCCATCTGTGCGCTTGAGCCCTCTAGATTTGTCTTCCTCCCTTAGGAGGAATATGTATTGGATATGGTCTAGTTTCTCTGTTAGTATGTTGTCTACTCCCTGCCTCTTCCATTGTTCCAATATGTTTGGGAGATCTATCCCTTCCCTTTCCACAAGGTCTCTAAGAGCAGGGTCCTCTATACCTACTTCTCTTGGGGTCATGTCTGCATCTCTGTCTGCTTCCTGCATGGGGGTGTTGTCATCTCTAGTTCCTCCATCCATAGGAGTTGCGCTACCTCCCTATTTCTTCTTGTTACTTGGGCTATTTGTGGGCTCATTTGTTGCTTGTTCTCTGGATTCTTGAGATTTTGCCGATTCCTTTCCTCCTTCTTCCCCTTTGTTGGTTTTGTCCCATCCTTCTGTTCTATTCTTGGCCTCTGAGTTGCTCCCTGTTGGGGTTTTACTTGGTTTCTTGTTAGCTCTGTTTTTGTGGTTCGTCTTTATAAACCCATCCTCATCCTGTTGTGGTTTGGTGCTTTCCGCTTCTTGTTTTTTATTGAGAGGAAATTCTCTGATTTGGTTTCCATGTTCGTGGCATCTTCTGCATCTGAAGGGGATCTGCTTGTAGTCTATGTTTTGTATCCATTCCTCATCGATGAATTCCAGACTTATGGATTCTGGGAGTGCTACCGAGACATCCATCTCTATGAATATTCTTGCGTAGGATGTATATCTCCCTTTTAGGGTGGCTTCTGAAGTCTTCGCATATTTTACTAGTTTGTTCCCTATTGCTTCGAAGGTAGAGGGTAGCCAGTAATCTAACGACAGGGAGTAAAATCTCAACCAGATAGGTACATTTTTGAAAGTCTCTTTTTCTGGGGAGAAGTTTTCCTTCTAAGGCTGCATGTACAGTCCCACTGAGGCATGGAAGTATGCCCCTCCCTCAAAGACCCTATCCCCATCTTCCAAGTTCATGAATACCATTGTGAAAAAACCTTTCGAGCCCAAGTGGAGCTCCACTTCTCCGCTTGTCTTCTAGTGATATTTAATCCAATTGTGCAACGTTCTTTCTATGGGTCACAAACCCATAAACTTGCAGATTAGTGCATTCGTCTTCATCTGGTCCCTGTAGAGTTGCATTTGCGGGTCCTCTAGGATTACCTTGGGTATCATTGTTTGTTTAGGTTTACATAGGTTGCGCCCTTCTGCCCCATTGGGTTTCGCTGTTTCTTGCGCAACATTCTATGTTTATCCGGCTTCTTCCCCCATGCAATCGCTTTTTCCCTGGTTCCTTTCTTGACTCTTTTCTAGGTTTGATCCCGAGGTGTTTGTCATTGGTGCCTTGAAACCTATGCCTCTTGGCCCTTTCCCCCTATCCATCACTTCCTTCTTGTATGAGGGAGTTCCATTACCCCCCCCTTTGGTGCTCACGTTGTCCTCTACTATGGCTGCGACTGTCTAACCCTAGCTTGCAGTTGCTCCAAACCCTAGCTAGCACAGTTCGAAAACCCAATGAATCCTATGTATAAGATCAAGAAAATATACAATAAAATTTAAGACACCTTTATAGGGAAGAAATGTATTGTTGCATTATATTAAATGGAAAGTGGAGAATACAACCCATGCCTTGATGTTGCAAGGTCCCTTTCAATGGCTCTTTGCTCCAACACACRCACCTTTGCTCCAATGCCTTTGATGAAGAAGATCCATAATTTGACTTAGAGAACTAAAGGAAAGCCCTCAAGTATAATTTGTAGTAGAACTCTTCATGCATATGCAAGCCCTTGCAAACCTTAGCCTTTTCCATAAGAGATCCCTCTTTATATAGGGTGAAAGAGATATGGATGAGGGGATTATCATGATCCCACCAAATCAGAGAAGCGAGTAATATCCAAACTGATCAGAGGCCACCTCATCTTCTAGAATATTCCCTTCTAGAACATTCATGAATTTGTACTTTTCCTTTGCTTAAACATCGTCACACCCTATGCATAGGAAGCCTGCGATGACGTCACAATCCATATTTTGTGTAGAGTGTGATGATCAGGCATCGTCACACTGTATGTAGAGGAAGCCTGCGACGACGTCATAGTCCATATTTTGTGTAGAGTGCGACAATCAGGCATCGTCGCACCCCATGCATACAACAAAGTGTGACGACCTTCCTTGTTATAGTTTTTTAAAGAGGAAAAGAAAACTACTTTTGTCATGGAGAAATTCTCTTTTAATATTTTCAGGGAACATGGAAATGAGTTAAGCACATGTTGTCAATTGATCACTAGGGTGACCAAAATAATGTGTAACAGAATTCCCCCCAAAGTATGAAACTGGAACTTGTGACAACTGAAATACTTTGTAGAATGCGTGTGTCGAAAACAAGGAGCACATTGATCGGGAACCTACAAACAATGAAACATTTACATAATAACATACCATATTCTAAGGTAGGAATTCCCATGCTCAGACTACAAGTGACTCTAATCATAAGTGTCAAGTGAGTCATGGCCACTAAATATACACTATGGATATGTGTTATCATGATTCAACATAGCCACCAGAAATACACTGTGGATCTATGCTCTAAAAGAAAAATTTGGACATAGCCATGAGACATACACAATGGATCTATGTGGCAGTACAAACTTATGAATACTCTGTCGCAACCTGGACCAAGATGATGAGATCTAGGGTCTTCATTTCCATCATCTCTAAGTACAAATCTAGCCATGTGATTACAGGTGTTGAAGTCGAACATGGTAGAAACCACTTGATTATCGATCATTAATGAAAATTGTTAACAAGTGCGAGGGAAATCACCATTGATGTCAATGAATCCCAAGGTACTCTAGTACAATCCAACAAATGTGAATAAATGAGTTGAAGTCAAACACTCGATGAAATCTTCCAATTAGGGGTCAACGATGTAAACCCACTGTTGAAAGCGAAGAAACCTGCCATTGAAGCATGCAGGCTCTAAGATAGTAAATGATTTCTAAATCTTGTTCTTGGATAATGAGTTGAAGTCGACATGAAAAGACTCATCATAGGAGGGCATTGATGTATCCCCCATCAATGACACATAATATGTAACAGTTTTGAAGTAGATCAGAGTATGAAGTGATTCATAACAGACTCAAGGAAGGCCGACATGGTAGAGAATTTATAACTGCAGATGGCCAACTCGATAGAAGGTTTTTTTAGGTTGGACTTCTCTTGAACATATGAACGAAACAACAATTGTCTTGGCTGCATTGACTCAAGGAGGACCCAACATATAAACTTGTGGATGGTCAAACGAGAGACAAATGAATTTCCCAACCCAGATTCAATGATGAAGGGGGCGTCATGTTCAAGAGCAATTTTTTACGACCACTAACACTAATACATCGACACATTTCTTTCCCAAATTTCCCCCACCATTTCTAGCGAGTACCTCTTTAGTTTTATGCAAGCTTGATGATGATAACATATGCTTGTAAATGTAAGCTCATCCTTCGGACGAGTCCCTCAGAGTATGTTTAATGAACCCTAAGAAGGAGTGGTTCGATCCCGTATGAGTCTTTCGATGCTTGTTTAACGAGTCCAAATAAAGAAAACTCAGGGGTTTTTCATTTTTAGAGAGTCTGAAAAACACTTAAAGAGAACTCCACAAGGTCATTTTTCATAAGTTAGTCTGACGAGACCGAAAAAGAGATAACCTATCACTCATCAAACATTTTCTTCAAATACTTTTACGAACGTGAAAAGAACAAGGTCACTCGACTATCTTTTCATGTTTAAGGAGTTTGAAAAGAGCTTAAAGGATACTCCATAGGTTTCGTTTTTCATATTACCAATGCGAGTTTGAAAAAACAAAAAAATATTACTCGATTACATTCTCATGGTTTCACGAGCATGAGAAAGAATTAAGACTGTGCTCGAAGTTTTTCCTGAGAAACCCTAAAAGCATCCATACATAAGAAAAATATAGAAAAAAAGTAAAAAAGGGTGGACCCCTGTTCAAACGTCTCATCCCTAGACCTTTTGATTTGCAATAGTCAACACTTCGCCAAGTTGGTTAGACTTTAGGGCATGGATAAAATATAAAAATAAT
>JZKD02S1677325.1:106619-147904 GCA_000966675.3 Picea glauca
GGTGAAAAACTCCTCGCTTTCCACCATTGGATCCAACCCCTTTGGGCTTTGTCCTCTTTATTCTTACCCTTCCCTTTCTTTTTCTTTTTATTTTTACTAGCAGTTGTAGATTGAACCAAATTAACTTTAGATGTTTTTTCGGGAGAAGGGGTCGGAGGAGGAGTATTTTGTACATTAGGAGTAGTATATTTGGGATTGGAGTGACTGGCTTGTTTAGAATGAGTCTCGGCATGAAAAGTGCCAATCACGCCATCAACAACATGAGAAGCTACTAGAGGTGTTGGGGTTGGATTAATAGATGGACGAGGAGCACCGGGGATTAAGTCATATAGTGTGCCCGCTTATGAATAAACGAGATCCAAATATTGAGCACGACTAATCACCTGCTCTTCTGTGACGACACCACCCATGGAAATATCATAGGTTATAGGACCAATGAGTGACTTGGTAAACCAATCAACCAATAGTTGATTAGGAAGGGGAAATTTGATTAAACATCTTCTCCTCTTCCACTCATGAATATGATCATAAATGTGAGTAGAAAAGGATTGTTTAAATGAACTCAAAATTTCAATTCTTGTCTCGTATTGTATTGGCAATTGGTAATGCGTTAAGAAATCCATATCTAAGGTATAAAATTCAATGAAGAATGCTTGTGGTAATTCAATATACCATTTGGTTGCCGAACCTGTAAGATTTCATTGGAAAAGACACAATCTGATAGAGTCATCCATATGGGAGTTGAATGAACACCAAAGATGGAATGTCATGACGTGATTATTTGGGTCTTCTCCCGATCGACTGTCAAAATTAGGAATGTATGATGGAAATTTGGTAGGTATGATGGGCCAGTAAGGATAATGCAAAATAGGATCATTCAAAATTCTAGATAAATCTAGTAAATCCAAAGTAGCAAGAAATGACAACTATCTATTCACTTGAGGAAACTGGTAGTTTTGAGGAGGTAGTCCTGTAGGTATACCAGTAGGAACATAAGTAGTTTGTAGATAGTTAGAGAGTCCTGAAAAATTTGGTGATGGAGGATTTTGAGTCGAATAACCAACATGAGTTGGTTGATTAGGCAAGCTCCCTTGGAAAGGAGTGTTAGACTGAAAACCTTGACCCCAAGTAGAATTCTTAGAACCTAGATATGGTTTCCCGAGATAAGGGGGCACAAAAGAATTATCTTGAGGAGGTTTCCCCCAAAGCGATTGTTGATTTACTTGGAAAGGAAAATTCCAAGGTTGAGATTATAATCCAAGTATATTTTGTCCATACTCTGGGTTATGACCTCCAACTTGAGGTTTCCCCCCAACTTGATATTTCCCCCCAACTTGAGCTTGACCTCCAACGGGAATTTGAAAACCAGAAGTGACAAAATGACTCGTGCCACCAACTTGATTGGAGCGACTTGGTCCAAGACGATTAGATCATCCAGGTGAAGGTGTAAGATAAATGCTATCCCCCTGGAGACAACCTGGGTAGGTGTAGGAACAAAACTACTAGCAACATTGTACCCAGGAGGAACAAAAATATTAGACCCTCCAGATGGATTCTGGGCAGGATTAGCAATGGAAGTATTCAAAGCATTATAACTAGGAGAAAGTGATGGATTTGATCTAAGCGGAAGCGGTGTTCCAATAGGAGCTTGAGTGATAACCGCATTTCCTCTAGAAACATGCGTAGCTTGTGGGACCATGGTAGAGTTATCAAGCTTGAGAGGAAGAATTGTGTGAGAACCAACCAACAATTGGTCTGAAACTATGACAACATTACTGGTAGTGCCAGTAAAATGATTTAAAGGTACTGTATAAGTAGTGTAGGCTATAGGTGTATGTGATGCCATAGGTTGATTATGACTCATTCCTAGTTTGTCAAAAATATCGTGTCTTGAAGAGGTCCTCCAAAGACAATGGACAGGGATAGAGCTAGGGTTAAAAATTCTAGCAGTATGAACCAGAGTTATAAATGAATCACTTTGAAAAAGTGGATCGTCTACACCAGACTCCACGTGAGGTCCAATAGGTATTCTAGTATAATCTTCAACAAAAACGTCTCCCGATGAATTTATCCAGAGAAAATGTGGATCTTATACAACACTCAATAATGGATTTATGGGAAGTATTGATTCCTCCAATGGAGTAGAACTTCCAATCTCAGAGGCTACGTCGTTATTGACTGCCCCTTCAGGAGAACCATCTAGTGAGTTAGGAAGAAAATGAGTGTATTGTTCTGGATCTTCCAGAGGTAAGCCTTGCATCCTACGTGAACGGTGAGGGTTGATGTTGGTTGCACCAAATAAAGAATAAAATAAATCTAAGGCCAACTAGAGAAACAAACAACACTCATTAATAAAATCTAGATATCAAACACACAAACAAACCTTCTTATTTCGAAGTCATTAGTTGGTGATGAAATCCAACATCGCGAAATCAAGACAAGGAGGGGTTGGGATAAAGCAGGTGGAAAATTTACATTGATGACTTGCTTAACGGACTTACACCCTGGTGCAATCTCCCACACATAATCATGGGTATACCCTCCAAGGAGCCTGAGTGCGTTTGGCCAATGTCGATTACAGGTATCGTGAAGACTTGACCCTCCACAATCACCTTGTGTAAAGACTCTAAAGAGATAGGCCACTAAGGTTATCAATTACGACACTGATTCTTGGGGAAACAATCAACAATCTGATCCACGCATAAAGGTAGGGTATCTAAGCCCGAAATCAAATCGAGAAGGTCCCCACAGGATTTTGTTCTCTGGTGACCCCCAATAATACGCGCAATATATACACTAAGACCAACAAAGCAGGGTGAGTAACTCTACCGGACCTAATGCGACCTTGTGATTGACCCTTGTGTTAGAAGGGCTTCCCAAGACAAAATGTAGCAAGTGGATTTGAATTCTCCCAATCACAAGATACTATTGTGTGTTTTGATGCTTTGGAGAGTGTGCCTCACAACCTATTCCAATGCGCTATCCTAGCTAATGTTGTTGTAGAAAATTTCTAGAAAATAAAAATTGCTAATAGATTTTAAAATTACGTTGTATTTTAAAGGTTGTTGCTTACTCAAAAGGGAAACAAAAATGAAACTGATGATGTATTTGACCTTGACCCAATGAAATGCAATAAGAGATGATATGTAATCATTTAATTTGATGAACTCTAATTACAGTAGGGAGAAGGCATCTATTTTCAGAATACAAAATCTACAAAACACAATTTCTCAAATTTTGAATGAAAAAGATTTCAAATAATAAAAAACTACTAAATTTTCCATTTTTTCTCTTTTTACAAATATTTGAATGAAACAATTTTCTTGCAAAGACTACTAAAAAGAAGAATAACTTCAGTTCGTTCTTTCTCAAAATAGATTAGAGATGTAATGAAGAAAACAAAGCATGGTCCAAGAAAATTAACTCATTCTCAACACTATTCCCAAATCAAACTCACAATGTAAACAAAAATGAAACGATAAGAAAACCTTTGTCAAATACAAACAAAAATTGTCTCTTAATCAATCAACAATCTAAAAATTAAAAACGATCCAAAACTCAAAAGAAATCAAGGACTCCTTATCAAGCAAGCACTCAGGACCAAAATCTCGAGATTATAACCTTGTGACAAGAAATCAAAAGCAAAACTTGCAAATTTTACAAAGAAGACTTTCGATTTCCGAAAATCAATCAAATGCAGGCTAAAAAGTTGTAAATCAATCATTCACTAGTGTCAAAAATTCATCCCAGGTAGTAAATAAAAAATTGGGTAGAGAAAAGAAAAATGGCTATCACCCAACAATTCCTACAGGAATCGTTGCAGGATGCAGAGGAGTATAGTGTGACATTCTAGGATCATCGCAGATTGTCAATAGGGTACAATGCGACATCATCACATTGTTTTGCACCAATAGAGTGCGACAACAGAGGATCGTCACAAGATGAGAATAAGACATAGTGCGTCGATCTGTGAAAATAAAGAAAAATGGGAAGAAAGACAAAATTTCTCAATGAAACTTTAAACCCAAGGATTCAAGATGAATCACCCACAGACAAAGAGAATGAGATTAACCAAAATAAGGCAGGCTAAAAGAAAATAGGAGGCAAAAAACAAAAAACAAAAAAGGTCGAATCCCCAGTATGGTCGCCAATTTTGTTATCAGACTAATAAGTAAGTGTGGACTCAAACTGATTTCCCTAAATTCCACAAGAAACTAGAACAAAACAAGACAGAATACAAACTTCACCTTAGACTTCATTGTCATATAAACTAGTTTGGAGAGGTAGAAGTGCCATACCTTTTAAATGACGCTTGATCCTCGCTAGTATCGTCCTTCCAGCTCCTTCTTTGTGTTTGTGGGATGGTGAACCTGTTTAAGAAGCATAAACCAACAAAGAGAGAGAGAGAAAAGATATATATATATATTCCAATGAATCCTATGTATAAGATCAAGGAATTATACAATAAAATTTAAGACACCTTTATATGGAAGAAATGTATTGTTGCATTATATTAAATGGAAAGTGGAGAATACAACCCATGCCTTGATGTTGCAAGGTCCATTTCAATGGCTCTTTGCTCCAACACACACACCTTTTCTCCAATGCCTTTGATGAAGAAGATCCACAATCTGACTTAGAGAAATAAAACAAAGACCTCAAGTATAATTTGTAGTAGAACTCTTCATGCATATGCAAGGCCTTGCAAACCTTAGCCTTTTCCATAAGAGATACCTCTTTATATAGGGTGAAAGAGAGATGGATGAGGGGATTAGTATGATCCCACAAAATCAGAGAAGCGAGTAAGATCCAAACCGATCGGAGTCCACCTCATCTTCTAGAAGATTCTCTTCTAGAAAATTCATGAATTTTGACTTTTCCTTTGCTTAAGCATCATCACAACCTATGCATAGGCAGCCTATGAAGACGTCGTAGTCCAGAGTTTGTGCAGAGTGTGACGATCAGGCATTGTCGCAGCCCATGCATACAACAAGGTGAGACGATCTTCATTGTTATAGTTTTTTAAAGAGGAAAAACAAACTACTTTTCTCATGGAGAAAGTCTCTTTTAGTATTTTTAGGGAACATGGAAATGAGTTAAGCACATGTTGTCAATTGATAACTGGGATGACAAAAATAATGTGTAAAACCTTTGACATTAATGGAAAAGGGTAATTCTCCTTGGGGATGCTCCCCCTATATACAAGCCTCCGTTTTCTCTTCATGGTGCTTCCTCATGTAAATCTTTGATGTATATGAAAATAACTCAAAATATTCTTTACTTAGATTCATCATCTCTTCTTTTATCTCCCCCTATCTTATTATGCATGATGTTGTGTAGATCACTGTGGGGTAGAAACTATTCCAAGTTTCTTTCAAAGATAATCAAAATTGTCCCTCGAAAGAGGTTTGGTGAAGATATCTGCAATCTGCTCATTTGTCCCAATGTACTCTAGCTTGATGTTTTTCTCTATAACTTGTTCCTATAGAAAGTGAAACTTGATCGGAATGTGCTTCATCTTGGAATGCCTTACTGTATTCTTGGAGATATAGATAACACTGGTGTTATCATAAAGTATCAAAATAGGCTAATCATATTCCACTTATATATCTTGCAAGGTTTGCTTCATCCAAAGAACTTGAGTGAAACATGTTGTCGTTGCAATATATTATGCTTTTGTTGTGGACAAAGATACTGATGATTTTTTATTGCTCAACCATGATACCAGACACTCACCTAAGTAGAAATTTGTTAAACTTGTACTTCTTCGATTGTCAATGCTACCTACCTAATCTACATCTGCGTAGGCGACCAAAGATAGATCATTCCCTTTCGGATACCATAATCCAAAATCTTTTGTTGCCTTGAGATATCTGAATATTCTATTTACTTCCATAACATGTGCTTCTTTTGGTGTTGCTTGAATAGCACAACATGTCCAACTTCTTGCATCACATCCGGTCTTGACATTGTCACACAGATTAATTTGTCAATCATCGATCTATAGAGTCTTTGACCTGCATCCTTCAATTCATTTTCCTCGCTCAACTTGCAACTTTTCTTCATAGGAGTACTTACAGGTTTATAGTCTTCCATTCCAAACTTCTTTAGCATTTCTATGATGTACTTGGTTTGGGAGATGAAAATACATTTATCATGCTGACATATTTGTAATCCCAAAAATAAAGTCAACTCGCCAAGAAAATACATTTCTAACTCATTCTGCATGTCTTTGGAAAACTTTTGACTCATTCTGTCATCATCGATTCCAAAGATAATATCATCTACATAAAATTCAATTATCAATATATTGTCTCGATCCACTTTTATGTAGAGATTGTTATTTGCATTTCCTTTCATGAATCCTCGTTGTTGTAGATACCTATCCAATATTGAATACCATGCTCTGAGGGTCTGCTTGAGTCCATACAATGCTTTCTTCAGTCTGCAAACATAATCTTCATTGTTTGATAGTAAAAATCCTTCAGGATGTTCGATGTAGACTTCTTCTTCTAAGTCTCCATTTGGAAAGGATGATTTTACATCCATTTGATAAACCTTGATTATTTTAAAACATGAATAGGCTAATATCAATCTAATTTCTTCCATCCTGACAACTAGGGAAAATGTCTCTTCAAAATATATACCTTCAATTTGAGAATATCCTTTGCATACTAACCTTGATTTGTTTCTAGTTACCTGTCCATCCTCATTTAGTTTGTTCCTGAAAACCCACTTTGTACCAATCATGTTCTTATTCTTTGGCCTTGGAACCAGTTTCCATGTGTCTTTCTTCTCTATTTGATCCATTTCTTCATCCATAGCCTTGACCCAGTGTTCATCATTGTTGTCTTATTCAAAACTGCTTAGCTCAACTGTGGATAGCAATGCTAGATGTCTTTGTTCTGGTGAAAGTATTCTTCTTCGGGTTTCAACTCCTACATCTTTATTTCCAATAATTTTTTATGGTGGATGATTTTTATGCACTCGTCGACTAGGTGTCTTTGGAGGTATTTTCTGCTCATCTTTCTCTTGTTCTACATCTGGTTGCTCGTCTTATTATTCTGATTCTTCTTCTACTTCTTCGTTTATATCTTCATCATCATCTTTCTCTTTTGAATATTTTCTTCATTTTTTCCCTTTTGTACATTTGTCTCGTCAATCATTACATTGATACTTTCCACGATTCTATTGAGTCTTGGATTGAAGCATTTATATGATTTTCTTTTTCTTGAATACCCAACTAGTATTCCCTTATCAACCCGGGAGTCAAATTTTCCAAGCCTTCCATCTTCTTTTTTTATATAATATTTGCTTCCAAATACTATGAAATGTTTCACATTTTCTAGTCTTCCTTTCCATAATTTTTAGGGAGTATTATCACTATTACTTCTTAGAATTCCTATGTTCAGGATGTGAACTGTTGTATGTACTGCCTATTCCCAAAAGATGTCACTCAACTTGGAATCTTTCAAGATGGTTATGGTCATTTCCTGTATTGTTTTGTTCTTTCTTTCGAAAGCTCCATTCTGTTGAGGTGTCCGGGCTGTTGAGAACTATATTTTTATTCCATGTTCACCACATAAATTCAAAAATTCCTTTGTTGTAAACTCTCCACCATTGTCTGATCTCAAACACTTGATTTTGAAATTCATCTCGGTTTCAACCATTTCTTTGTATATCTTGAAGTGTTCAAATGCCTCTAACTTCTTCCTAACAAAACAAACTACAATCATCTTTGTGTAGTCATCTACCAGTAGCATAACATACTATTCTCCATTTAATCCCTTTGTTCTTGTAGATCCACATAGTTCAATGTGTATAATATCCATTGGTTTTGTCATGGATTACTCTTTTGATTTGAACTTGGTCCTGGTTTGTTTTCATTGTAGAAAATGTTCACATAGAGAATTTGTTGGCTTTGAAATCTCAGGCATTTCTTTCACTGCTTCCTTTCTGTTGATTTTGACAAGGTTATCAAAATTCATGTGACCCATTCTTTTGTGCCAAATCCAACTTTCATCTTCCTTTCCTAAGAAACATCTTTCATTTCCAATTTCATTCAGGACATATATGTTGTTTGGAGTTCTTATGGTCGTAGCCACCAACTTACATGATCATTCTTTCCTTATCTCACATTTTTCTAAGTCAAACAAAATTTTGTGTCCTTGATCACACATTTGAATTACACTTAGTAGATTGTGCTTCATATCTTCGACCAATAAAACATTTTCTTCCTTGGCATCTTTGCTTCCAATCTTGACTGTACCTCTAACTATAATTTTGGTTGAGTTATCATTTCCAAATGAAATTGATCCATCTCGTTCCTTCTTTAGGATCAAATATTGTCACATGTCATATGCTTCGAACAACCACTGTTTGAAGATTTTTCTAGGTCCTAACACGCCGCCAACTAGGTTTGTCATGTTTTTTTATAACAACAATTTGTCCAGGAACTTCATAGTTGTTTTGTTATGGTTACATAGGCCTTTTAGGTGATCTAGCATGTAGTTTTTGTCACCAACAAGTTAGAACATCCATACCATAAAATATGTAACACACCTAGAGATATTTACTGCTGAAATAATGTTCATCTAAACACTAGCATACATGAAAATGAACACAGGTACATGACCCTAGATAAAACGCCCCTGGGGAAAACTAGTTTGGAATATGAGTGTATATATGTGGAGAATAGAAGGTGGAATACAACAAGTACATGAAAAAAATGAACCTAATACAACAAAAGATTGTCTCAAGATAAAATACAAGTCTAAGAAGTATAGATGTGCCCTAGCATGGTGCACCATGCTCACAAGTTTCCCAATCCATTGAAATGAAGTGCCCTTGCTCCTTGAATCTCTGATGGAGAAACCCTTGCACAAAAATATGAATATGTGAGATACCTCTCCATTGAAACTGTCCTCAAATAAATCTGACCACTGCAAGACCTCCTTGCTATAATTCCGCCCTCCTCCAAGCAAGAAACAATACCACAAATAATTGAGGGTGTAATCCTCCATGCTACCTCCATAAAAGGGGGTGCTCAATATTTCCTCAAGCATAGCCACCATCCTCTCCTCAATTCTGTCTCCCAAACTCTCCAAGTGAACATAAGAGTGAATGAGCTTCTCCTTTCCCTTTGCGCCCCTCTTGAACCTCCATAAGGAAACCTAAAACTTGGATGGATGAGAACATTCCATCTCATCTCCAATCAAAGGTTGAGATAATCCCACAATAATCTCACTCAAAAACCCACTTTGATTTAAGTTCCCTAAGTTCACTTTATGTCTCCTAATTCACCCACAAAGTGAATTAAGAGTCATTTAGGATAAGATGACCAAATTTCACTTTTGACTTAAATATCCTTAGTCAAAATGAAATTAGACATAAAGTACACGGCACAAAGTACATAGTACTTCCCACTTGTGTTTAGAAGCTCACAAACACAAGGGGGCTATTTCCCAAGGTACACAAATCTCAACACTCCCTCTTACAAAGGAAAATGTTTCTCACTTGTCTCTGAAGTAGACATGTTTGCCCCTTGACAGGGCCTTGGTGAGAATTTATGCAATAAATTCGTCAGTCAGTATATACTGTAACTGTACTACCCCTCTCTGAACCCAATCTCTGATGAAGTGATATTTGATCTCAATGTGCTTCAACCAATCATGGAAAACTGGATTCTTATAGAGTTTGATACAAATCTGATTATCGCAGTGTATGATGGTCAGAGATAACTCCTGAAAAATAATCCTACCAGCATCTTACGAATCCAAATGGACTCAAAACTGGCCTGACTAGACGCCATGTACTCTACCCCGACAGAACTCAAAGCAACTAACTTATGTTTCCAGATGAACTAGGAAACAAGTTCTGATCCTAAACTTAAACAACACCATGAGGTGCTTTTCCTGTCAGTAGCACATCCTGCCCAATCTGAGTCAGTGTAGCCAACCAAACTGACCCCGTCACCTTTGATATAGTCCAGGCCATAATCAATTGCCCCAACAATGAACCTCAACACATGTTTTTCCCCAATTCAGTGAACACTCCTCGACTCTACCATATATTGGTTGAGAGTGTTCATGGTAAAACAAATATCTAGTCTAGTGTTGACCAGATACATATGTGAACCAATCAACTGCCTATAAACTGTAGCATCTACCAATTGGGAATATGAAGCATTAAGCTTCTTCCATTTGGTAACCATGGGTGTCGACATAGGTCTGCAGTCCTCCATTTTAAATCTTCTCAGAATATCTACAACATACTTTCCCTGCCTGAGAAATATGTGTCCCTCTTCCTGCCATAACTCCATACCCAGAAAATAATGAATCAACCTGATTTCACTCATCTCAAACTTTGATGCAAGTCCTAGCTTGCACTTAGTGGTGAGATCATCTACGCCTGTGATGAACAATTCATCCACATACAGAATGAGAATGAGCATGTCCTCACCTCTAATGATGTAATATAGGTTAGGATCAACATCACTCTTCTCAAAACCCATATGAAGCAAGTATGTGTCAATACGTGAGTACCAAGATCTGGGATCTTTCTCCAGACGATAAAGTGCCTTTCTCAAAAGGCACACGTGAGACTCCCCCTCACTCACCTCGAACCCCTATGGTTGATCAATGTACGCCTCCTCCTTTATAAATCCATTTAGAAATTTGGTCTTCACATCCATCTGATGTATCCTCCAACCCATTTCCGTCGTTATGGAAATAATACTTCTGATCAAGGTGTATCTCGCAATTGGTGCGAATGTCTCATCATAATCGACTCCCTTTATCTGAGAGAATCCTCACACCACAAATCAGGCCTTGTGTTTCTCTATGCTTCCATGTGCAACATACTTGGTTTTGTACCACCACCTGGAAGTCACAATTGACTTCCCCACTGGCCTCAGAACCACCTCCCAAACATCATTGTGCATAATGGAGTCATACTCCTCNTGCGTGGACACCTATATCCACCTGGATAAATCCTCCCTCCTTAGGAAGAAATGGTATCCATTACATTGAGTGCTCCCATCAAATGAAGAAATTTCTGTTGAATTTGGCCCCGGATGAGCCACTTGCCTTGGTGCAGGAGCTGCCCTGCTTTGACAACCCGATAAAGCTAGATCCTCTATTGGTGAGTGCCCTTGATATGTGTCTCCACTATATTATCAGTGGATTCATGTTCCATGCATTCAAGGTTGAGCTATGTTGGTGTCAACTATTCTTTTATCTTTGAAGTGTCCAATAATGGTGGAAAATAACGCCGAAGGAGGTCCACATTGAACACTGGGTGCAAGCCAAGGAAGGGGGGTAGTTTGAGCTAAAAATAATTTTCGCCCACAACCTTGGTAATGGTGTAAGGCCCATAATGGAGTGCACATAGCTTCTGATGAGGCCCTGTAAGGTGTTCTTTCTGCAAGTGCAACCAAACTTTGTCTCCCACCCAAAACTGGTGTGGCACCTGGTGTTGATCATGGCATTGCTTTTACTTGGCATTGGACTTTTGTAAAATATCCTGAACCTCTTGGAAAATGTGTTGGATCCACTTGATGAATTGGGTGGTTTTTTCAACTTCGATTGGAGCATACGATGAGTCTACTTGGGTGGTCGCAAGGGGTAGTAAAACATCCATGGGACCCAATGGCTGAAATCCCAACCCCACCTGAAATGGGTTGTGGCCGGTTGAGCTATGTATGGATATGTTGTAGCTATTCTGAAAATACGAAATACTCTCATCCCAGGTGTGAGGGTGCTTGTAATTGTACATGCGTAGGATGTGCATGATCATATAGTTGACAACCTTGGTTTGGCCATCCATCTGGGGGTGGAAGGTAGTGGACTTGGTGAGCTTGGTGTCCAACAGTGACTAGAGGCTCGACCAAAATGTGTTGAGGGACCGACTATCCCGATATAAGATAATGTTTTGTGGGATCCCAAAGTGTACCCACACTCATTTAAAGAAAATCTTGACAATGTCCTCTGCCGTGATGTTCTTCTTGTAGGCGACCAAAATCCCAATCTTGGAAAAACGATCAACAACCAAAAAAACAGAGTCATTTCCCTATCTGGTGGAAGGGAGGCTCGACATGTATTCCATTGATATGGATTCCCAAAGCCTGTCAGTAGTAGGAAAATGTGTGTACAAGCCTTGTTTATTGATGGTCGGTTTGGCAATAGCACATGAAGTGCATGACCATATATACTTGCTGACATACTATCGAAGTTTTGACCAGTAGGAATGTCGCTACAACACTGCCACTGTCTTTTCCATGCCAAACTGTCCCGCCACCCGACTATAGTGGGATTCCCAAATCAGCTTCGCTCGCTCACTTGATGGAACGAAGAGATGGACCAGATGGCACAACAACCCATCATGAATATGGAAATTATTGACAATTGTGTTGGCACCCAACATCTGGTAGGTGTTGGTGAAGTTGGGATTTGTGTCATAGAGGTGGGGCCACTTGGATGTCTCATGGTCGCAAGAGTCTAGCACTGTGGTGAGTGTCGCGACTAGAAGTCTGTTGAAGCAATCAATGACTCGGTTTGTACTTCCTATTTTATACTTGATGTTGAGGTGGAACTGCTGCAAATATGTGGACCACTTATGATGGTAGTCATTATACAATTTTCCTTGTGTCTACATGAACTGCAACGACTTATGATCAGTGTGGATGACTATCTCCTTCCCGAGAATGTAATGCCTCCACTGGCGGAAAGCTTGTGCAATGGAGTACATTTATTTATCATAAGTAGGGTACTTACAGAAGACATATGATAGTGTCTCACTATGATAGGCCCTACTGAGTGAAGATTGTTCCCACAACATAGTCTAAAGCATCTGTCTCGATCTCAAAGGGATGTTGCAGGCTAGGTAATGAGAGCACCAGTGTTGAACACAAGTGTTGCTTCAGATCATCGACCACTTTCTATTGGGACAATACCCACACAAATTCTACCTTACCACTACCTATGGTTATTTGAATGAGGGTCCATGCAATATGGGAGAATCCCAACACGAACCTGCAATAGAAATTGGCAAGGCCTAAGAAGCTTCGAAGCTTAGTGAGTGTGGTTGGGGCTGGCTAGTCACAGATGACTTGGATCTTGGCTGGATCAGCATGCACACCATGCGCATCAACATTGTAGCCTAGGTACTGGACCTTGTCCATACCAAAGGAGATTTTTTCCAAGTTGGCCTATAGCTTGTGTTGCCACAAAGTATGCAAAACCTGTTGATTATGCTGCAAGTGTTCTACCCAAATATTTTTGTAGATGGGGATGTCATCTAGATACACCACCAAAAAATAATTAGTGAAAGGCCACAAGATATCATCCATCAACCTCATGAAATTTGTTGGAACATTCGTCAAGCCAAAGAGCATGACCAACCATTCAAAAAGACCTTATTTTTACTTGAAGAGTGTTTTCCATACTGTTAGCACTAGAAGTCACACCTATATTGTTGTAGGTGCAAGCCTAATACCCATCATAATTTGAATAATTAAATCAATTTTATGGTTGGTGGATTAGTAATAAAGAACAAGAAAGAGAGCAACAGAATGTCTGCAGAGGCATTCCATTGGGCATGGAGACATAACATTCTATAGATCAAAGGCAATCAAATTTACTACCTAACAAAATGGATATATAATGATGAACATAATAATGAAATAGATAACACTAAGAAGAAATATTCATCAATCAATGATCCTCTTTTCAAAATGAATAAAAATAATACTTGAAGATAAATCATGAAAGAAGGCAATCACTACAAATCCTTTACAACTCATGAATCTCCTAACCATGAACAACCATTGATCCTCGATGTCTTAAATTCATTCCAGAAAGATGAAAATGTAAAATGTAAAACATAGAAAACACAATATGATAGTAACAACTCTCATGAATCTCTAATGGCATAAATGTTACATTCTGATATGCCCAACAAACTTACAAATCAACATACACAACTAAACTACCTCATGCTCTCCCCTAACTCTCTCTAGCCTCTCTTGGGTCATGGACTGAACCCTTTTCTCATAAAAAACCATTTCATTTATAGTGAATAATCTATCTACCCAAAGGAGGTTGAAACCAATGAGTTACATAGGATCCTCCTCCATTTAGGAGTCTTTTTACAAAAGATTCCAACAAAAACCTAACAAATTCCTACTTTTTTGGGATTTTGTCTATGATGATAAATGTCTTTTGAAACAAGTCATTTTGATTGACATGGAGATATAAAACATGTCCCTCATGTACAACTAACTCCTAGGAGACCATTTGAACCTTCCTTGACAGGAAGAAACCTCCAAACAAGGTGAATATCCAACAACTATGCAAAACAGAGAGTTTGCAACGCATTGGTGTTTTAATTATATCTCTCGAATGCTAAACCGGGTCAGGCTGAAATTTGGTCAGCAAGTCAATTCCACTATCATTCTCCTCCACAAAAAATTTCAGAAAAACCCACAACACCTTTTTGGATTTATGATTAAATATTTAGAAGCAACTGCTACAGAAAATGAGTTCGCAACACCCCTGTCTACCAGTTCGCAGCGCCGGTTTACAACACCAAAAGGAAAAACATCCAAAACTACTTTGTCGACATTCAAACAGGATGAAAACCCTCATGGAGTACATGGTGGTCCTTAGTTCGATGTTGGTATCTTTGAAATTTTCCGAGGGTGTCTACAAGTAGTCAAACCTCCAACTCTCCTCTTTAACCAGTTCCCAGTGCCAGTTTGCAACGTCGGTCAAACATAGCTCACACACCGAGGAGGCTTTTAGTCGATGGTATGACATAATCCCTGGATAAATGGTTAAATTGTAGGCTCTGAAAACCATAAATCCTCCTTGACATGATCCTTGTCATAAAAACAATCACATAGCTCAAACTTTAGATCAAGGCTAGACATAACCTTATTCATTTTGAAACCAAATCTAACTTTATGATTACAACCTAAAGACTCAAAACCTATGTTCTATAAACCTTATGAATCAAAAACAAAACCAAGTTGAATTGTTTGACCCATATAATATTATGTGTTAACATCTGGCTCCATAGGGGATGGCTTGCTCCATGTGAGTTGCCAAGAACATGCAGTTCCAGTGCCTTATCCATTGGGCTAGGAGTCATTATTGTTGATCTACTGCTAACTAAAAACTGAAAACCACCCGACCATAGTTTGAGCTTATTTATATACATAATCTTACTCTAACCAACTAACAAATTTGGTTAGGTGTAAGAAAACTTCCACAACAACCATGAAAGTAGTTGAATGATGAAAATAACTTTTTGCAAGCATCTCTTTGAGAAAATACAGAAATAAGGTAATATTTTTAGCAAAAGTTCTAAGAAAATCTTACAATCACTACTTCAAATAAGAGATATACCCAGAGTTACAACAATTGGAACTTGTCCAAGCAAGGAATCCATCCAGATTGCCACTGGATACTAAAGAACATGGCACACTTTCAATTGGTTAGAAAGGAAATCTCTCTCCTCTGTGAAGGTTGATTTCACAACAAAATGGTATTCCTCATATGATCCATAACTACTCATATGTTGTTTGAGCTCGCTGATCTTTGGATATTTCTGGTCATCAATGGGTGGTAAAGAAAAATGTTGATGCAATTCCTCCTTATATTCTTCATTACCATATATTGGCTGGTTGTGAATAAGTTTTGTATGTGCTTTAGTAAAAATGTGTTCTTCATCATCAGAATATTCATCAAGGATAGGTTGATCTTTGTCAACATTTGGGACAAAAATATCATCAGAGGAATGACTTTTATAGACATTCGTTACAAGGAAAAATGCATCTAATGCATTGCTTCCATTTTCTTTATCATAAGAGCAGTCAACAAAATCTACTTTCAATAATGGAGAACTAGAAAATGAAATATATGATTTTTCCTTGATTTCTTCAACAGAAACATCTATTTCAGCCTTATAATATGAGGAAACACTTATTGTATGTTGAATATCCTTTTCAAACTCCTCACAACAATTATAAAATATAAATTCAGCTGAAAAATACCTTTTATAATGCTCCTTAAAAGTTGAGTGAAATTCCTTCAATGATGAAATGCTAGAATGAGGTAGTGAGAAATACAATTGACGTGCATCACCATCTAATGAATGCATGAACATTTTCATCAATACATCCTCATGATAAAAATCCATTCGATCAATGCATTGATGAAACTTAAAGAGATGTTGTGCAGGATTATCCTCCATCGTTTCTCTGAATACAGGTGGAAAATATCCTCATTTTGACATATGAGGTACTGGATGTGGGAAACCAGAAACTGCAGAAAAGTTAAGAGGTGAAAACCTTTAAGACAAAACAACAACAAATGCCTTTGACATTCTAAAATTGTGGATTTGCCACTAGATTTTTCTTTCATGGAGCCTCCAGGTGAAAAGTGCGGTCAATACTATGTTAGCAACCTCTATTCACCATAAAATATTGGAGCTAAGCTTTGTCATTCTTCCCAGGGAAAATTTTCAACTTCCTCCCCGACAGCGGCGCCAAAAATGTTAGCACTAGAAGTCACACCTAGACTGTTGTAGGTGTAATCCTAATACCCATCAGAATTTGAATAATTAAATCAATTTTATGGTTGATGGATTAGAAATAAAGAACAAGAAAGGGAGAAAAAAACTATCTGCAGAGACATTCCATTGTGCATGGAGACATAACATTCTAAAGGTCAAAGGCAATCAAGTTGCCTACTAGACAAAAGGGATATATAATTATGAATAGAATAATGAAGTAGATAACACTAATAAGAAATATTCATCAAGCGATGATCCTCTTTTCAAAATGAATAAAAAGAATACTTGAACATAAATCATGAAAGAAGGCAATCACTACAAATCCTTTGCAGCTCATGAATCTCCTATGAACAACCATTGATCCTCAATGTCTTAAATTCATTCAAGCAAGATGAAAATGTAAAATTTAAAATAGAGAAAACACAATATGATAGTAACAACTCTCATGAATCTCTAATGGCAGAGATGTTACATTATGATATGCCCAACAGGCTTACAAATAATCATACATAATTAAACTACATCAAGCTCTCCCCTAAATCTCTCCAGGCTCTCTTGGGTCATGGACTAAACCCTTTTCTCATTAAAACCCCTTTAATTTATATTGAATAATCTCTATCTACCCTAAGGAGGTCTAAACCAAGGAGTTGCATAGGATCCTCCTCCATTTAGGAGTCTTGTTACAAAAGATTCCAACAAAAGCCTAAGAAATTCCTATTTTTGGGGGATTTTGTCTATGATGATAAATGTCTTTTGAAATAGGTCATTCTGATTGATTTGGATATGGAACACATGTCCGTCATGTCCAACTAACTCCTAGGAGATCATTCAAACCTTCCTTGGCAGGTGGAAACCTCCAAACAAGGCGAATATCCAACAATTATGCAAAATAGAGAGTTTGCAATGCCAATTTGCAGCACACTGGTGTTTTAATTATATCTCTTGAATGCCAAACCGGGTCAGGCTAAAATTTGGTCAACAACTCAATTCCACTATCATTCTCCTCCAAAAAATATTTCATAAAAACCCACATCACCGTTTTGGAGTTATGAGCAAATATTTAGAAATAACTGCTACATGAAATGAGTTCGCAACGCCCCAGTCTGCCAGTTTGCAGCACCAAAAGGAACTAAAAACATCCAAAACCACTTTGTCGACCTTCAAACAAGATGAAAACCCTCATGGAGTACCTGGCGGTCCTGAGTTTAATTATGGTATTTTTGAAATTGCCTGAGGGTGTCTACAAGTAGTCGAACCTCTAACTCTCCTCTTTAACCAGTTCTCAGTGCCAGTTCGCAGCGCTTGCCAAACATAGCTCACGCACTTCAAGGAGGCTGTTAGTTGATAGTATGACATAATCCTTGGAGAAATGGTTAAATTGTAGGCTCTAAAAACCATAAATCCTCCTTGAGAAATCACGTAGCTCAAACTTTAGACCAAGGCTAGACATAATCTTATTCATTTTGAAACCAAATCTAAATTTATGATTACAACCTAAAGACTCAAAACCTATGTCCTATAAACCTTATGAATAAAAAACAAAACCAAGGTGAATTGTTTGACCCATACAATATTATGTGTTAACACATACATATGTTTGTTCTATTGGGACCTGATGGTAGCCATACTTCAAATCAATCTTATTGAAGTATTTGTCCCCCTTGAGCTGAAGAAGGAGATCATTGATTCGTGGAATCATATATCGGTTCCTGACTGTGATTTTTTTAGAGCCCGATAATAAATGCAGAGTCGCCAGGTCCCGTCTTTCTTCTGCACCAACACAATTGGGCTTCCACAAGGTGATGAGCTGGGTCGTATATTCCCCTTGTGGAGTGGTTCTTAGATATGACGCTTGATATCCTCATTTTCTAGCAGAGAGCAATGATAGACTGTCCCATTTGGTAGCAGTGCGTCGGGGGTCAGATCAATGGGATGCTTGACCTGACAGTGCAGAGGTACTCCAATGGGTGATGAGAAGATGTCTTTGTATTCTTCCATGACCTTATCGACTTGCTTCTGCTGCATGGAGATGTTGATTGTGGAGGCCATGGATGTGGCTGCAACCTTTCCCTCACTCTGAGAGAGAATCGTGAAGAATACAAACTTCTTGGTCTAAGAAATGACCTTCCTGCATTGCTTGGCAAAGATCAAGGAAATAACACTAGGTGGGACTACCTCGGGTATCCTATATAATTTTCTGTTCAAAGTAATAATAACATTGCGAGGCCTAGACTCATATACAACATGATGTTTTCATAAATAAGGTTGGCCCAAAAGAAGATCAAAAAATTCAAGGAGAGAAACATCACATAATACCTCATCTTTGAATGGCTTGATGTCATACGATAGGCGACACTGTTGGTTTACATGAAGATTGCTTCCTTGACAAAGTCATCTGATGGTGTAGGGATGTAGGTGTGGAGCTGTCAGTGGGGCCAACCGCTTGACGACCTCTGTTGAAATGAGGTTCTTCTAGATACCGCTATCAACGATGAAGTGTAGTGGAGTGATTTTCACCCACATCTGTGAATGAAAGAGGCACACACCTTCCTCTGGTTCATCAAGTTCACTAGGTTGGATCTTGGTGGTACAATAGTGGCACTAGGTTCTACATCAATGATCTGTCTCCCCTTCTTTGGTTCTAACTTAGATTCAAAACCCACATTTGATTCAGAGACTTTTACTTCAACCACTAATGATTTCTTTGAGAGGAAATCAACAGTGTTATGCCAGGGGCTCTTATGGAAGTCGCACCACTTCTCAATATATTTCATCATCTTCCCATTTTCCTTCTTTGTTTGTGGCCTAGACTAGTTTTCATGAGGTTTCCCATATTTTCTTTGTCCTTTGTTTTGCAAGTTAGAGCTACCCTTGCTTTGCTTCTGGTGTGAGGGGTTCCCAGACCCAAACTGCCACGTCTTTTGTTTAATCTTCTGCTCGATTTTGACGACATATCAATAAGCCATGCCCAAGGAGGAGATGTCCAAAAACTCCATTTTTGTCTGAATGTATCTATGTAGACTGTCGTGGTACTTGAACACCAGATGTCGTTCAGAATATTTTATACCCATCTTGGTGCGCAAGGTATGGAAGACATTGGTGAAATCTGGGAGTGTTTGGTCTCTTTCCTGGCGTAGTGTGGTCCATCTTGTATACAAGTCATCATAACTTCCAAAAATGTAGTATTGTTCCTTAATAGAATCCATGAAGGAATCCCAAGTGGGTGCAACTGCAAATAATGTGGATCATTTTGTTTCATTTTTCTCACAGAAAGTCTCCCACCAATCTTTGACATGGGGGATGGCCTTGAGGAGCACAAATATAATATTTCCTCTATTGGAAAAGTTGTGGACAGAAAAATATCCTTCTAGAAGGTTTAACTATTTATCTACGACATCTGCATCTATTTGACCTTCAAATATAGAAATATAAAATTTATTTGTACCTTGAAGGGGGTGGTGCTTCTTCTTGATGTGGATGCGTCACTTGTGGGCAGTCGTCGAAGGATTTGTGCAACATTGTCCATCATCTCGTTCCATTGTCGCTCAAGGGCTTCCTCGAGCAAAATTTTGAAAGGATCTCATGTCCTGACATATTTTTTTTTTCCCGCCATGGGTGGTTTCTTGGGCGTGCGAGAGAATTTTTCCTCAAGAGAAACAAACTTGAGACCCAACTCTCTATACCTTGACCATGTCGGGGACATGTATTAAAAAACGATAAGGAGTAGATCGCTCTAATACCAATGATCCGTATTTATGAGCAGAACGAAATGAAACCACAAATTTATAATGTTAACATAGAGACACAGTGAACAATAACAAAGATACAATAAAACTTGACTTCTATTAAATAAAAAATATGATGAAAACTGTAAAATGTACACTGAAAATAAACTTGCTAGAATGGTGGAAGCTTATCTCTGAGAAGAGATGTGACGACTACTATTATTCACAAAAATATGAGTACAATGAGGCTCTGAAGGTCTTTTTACAATAAAGATGAATTTCAAAACCCTAGACATCCAAAAACCCTAGGAGATGAAGCACCAAAAATCATGTGGGCCCTGTTGGGGTAAGTTAGTACATTGACTTCCTGGGGAAGTAAATTTTTCATACAATCTTCATTTAGGGCGCGTGATAGCTTATTGGAAAGGTATTGACAAGGAGATTAATTTAGGGGACTCAGTCAGAGCCTTTGACTATCATTGAGGTGACTGATTGTGAAAAATCATCGTTTAGGCCCTTAAACTGGCCCAAGAAGTTAAAAACTACAAAAAACAATAAATTTCCAAAATTGCCAGAAAACTATTTTGAACCAATTGGAAAAGGTGGGTGGCCATCAATATCCACCTGTATCACATTGTCTTTGTCACATCAACCTGTAACATGTCAACATGTCACTGTCATTGTACCATCAACCTGTAACCTGTCAACCTGTCACTGTATCCAACCTGTCACTGTATCCAACCTATCACTATCATTATGCCATCAACCTATAACCTGTCACTACATCCAACATGTCAATGTCATTATACCATTTAATTTTAACTAATCATCAACATATGTTATACCAAATACTATACCATATTATGCATCAATTGTGTACCATATAAATGTAGTATAACATGCATCAATCATAACATCAATCATGTATCCAATCATGTACCATGTACTAGAGCATTAATCATATATAAAAACAATACTATAGACCATGACATCAATCATGTATAGACCTATACCATATCATCAATGAAGTGTCTCAAAGAACCAAAGCATGTTCCTCATGCATATGCCACCATACATCAAGTGTATACCTCAACCATACATCCACATCTCAAAGATATGTCTCTAATGATGAACCATAAAAGTCATGTCATAACCAGATAAAATAGTACACCTCAATCAACCATGTAGCCAAGACGTACCTCAATCATGTGCCAAGCCAAACATACCTCAAGAATGTACATACCACAACCAAGTATAATCTTCAAAACAAGCACATAAGCATACCAATACCTCTTTAGTTAGCCTGACACATAATAGTCCTGACCTATAAGCTTTTCTCTGACCCCAGGGATCTGTTACAAGCATTTCCCCCAAATATGTCTTTTCCTCACGAGACTAAGACATGATGTCTCACAGGGCCTCGTGTGACTGGTACTGTGCAACCCACAGGGATTCCTCATAGAACACTAGTAGTTTGACCCACAGGGTTCGACCAAACTGGGGTTTCCTTAGATAATTTCTCTCTCCTCTACAACCCTAAAACTCCCGCACTTCTCACTTGTCGCTACCTCATATTTTTACCATCATAAAACTTTCCAAATAGATCACTAGTTCACTAGAAGATATTCAAAAGAATGAATGAGTGAATTTACTTGTGAATGATTCCTTGAGGTGTATTTATACTTTTTCTTAGTAACCTATCTCCTTATATTAGGGGCTTCTAGAATTTATTGTTACAACCACTTTACCCTTTCATTAATTGACTTGTAACTAACTAGGGGCTTCTTGACCATTCTTCAGGGGATTCTAACTTCGCGAGGCCATAACTCCTCAATCGTGAGGAACCATATGGCATACCACCTATCACCGAAAATGGAATGAAGAGAACTATCCATCCATGAGTGAGTTACATGATTTTACACCATCCTTCATGACCTTTAGGGGCTATCAGACTTCTTCAAAGGTTGACATCAATGACAACCAATCTTTCAACAAATATATATATTTGTATATTTACATGGGAATAACATATCTCACATCTCATGTAGGTGTTAGAGACCCTAAAAAAACGTCAACTACTGACAAACCTTAAGAAATGATTTTTCTCTTCAATCCTTGGTGTACCTAAGGCATGTGATTGGTGGATGAAAACTCAAGATTAATATTGTGAAGATGGAGAACATCATCAAGTGGAAAAATCCTACCAATATCTATAAAGTTATGAGCCTTTTGGGAGAAACACAATACATTTAGAAGTTGATAACAACATTTTCAACTGTGGTTCCACCACCCCATGCAATAACAATGAGTGGCAAAAATTTCTAGTGGGGAGAGAATCAACATAAGGTTTTTGAAGAGATGAAATGAAAGATTAGTCAAGTGAAAATTCTTCCATTTCCCAATTTGTAGAATCCCTTCAAAGTGAATATGGATGCAAGTGGATATTCTATGGGTGTGTTCTTTATGAAAGTGGATATGATATGAGCATGTTCTTGATGCAAGGAGGTATGATAGTATTCTATCATTCTAAAATGTTCCATGTCGAAGTACTAAACTACCCTACATATGACAAGGCGTTGTACGGTATGGTTTATTATGTTAATAAATGAAGCACTATCAGATCACAAGGAAACCATCATTTACATTGATCACTAGCCACCACAATATTTATAGGCCTAGAGCAAGCTTCAACAAACTAGGCACAACAAGTGGATTGGATTTTTACAAAAATTCTGCCTTATCTTCAAATATAAGAAGGATATACTAATAAGTTGATAGACATGCTTCTAATTCCACCCAAACAGAAGTTCACATCTTTGGGTACTCTTATGCACATAGATCCTTTCACCCATTATGCATACAAAGAGAAATACACAAATGATGCAAAATTCAAGGAGGTATTTCAACAATAACAAGGCCATGTTCGTGTAGAAGAAGGATATAAAAAGGTTGGCTATAGTCTCCAATATGAGTTTCTCTACAAGTTGGATAAGCTTTGTGTTCCTAAAGGAGAAAAATTGCAACTTATTAGAGAGGCTCACACTTTTAGAGTTGCATGGAATTTTGGTGTTGTGAAAATGGTGGCCAAATTAAAAATGTATGTGCATTGGCCCAAAATGCAAGAAGATGTAGCTCAATTTATTAGAGGATGCATACTTTGATGTACCGAAAAACCCAATGATAGAAAGCAAGGTCTATACCATCGTTTACTTATAACTACTTGACCATGGGAGAACATTTTCATCGATTTAGTGGGTGGTTTTCCAAGAACCATGAGGAGACATAACTATCTATTTGTTGAAATCTATAGGTTTAGTAAGATGTACATTATCATGTCTCGTAGAAAAACCATTAAAGGATAAGATGGAACAATCAAGTTATTTGAAAAGGTCTAGATACATTTTGAAATACCAAGGAGCATCACCTCAAATAGAGATACCATATTTCTTGATGCCATTTTGGATACACTTTGGGATAATATGGACACCAAGTTAAAGAGATATAGAAATTTCATCAACAAATAGATGAGCAGGTATAAGTAGTGAGTGAGATATTTCTTCAAAATTTGAGGGGTTACAATCAAAATCATCCAAGGACCTAAGGAAAAAAATTGATTTATATTCAACACTCTTATACTAAAGAAATCCACACTTCCACCAATAAGTCCCCTTTTGAAATTTGTTTTGTATATTTTCCACCTTCACCTTTAGATGTTGTATATGGACATGAAGGAAGAGTGCGGTAGTACTCCACAAGAGAAGCAATGAATTCTAATAAATCCATTGATAAGATCAATCAAATCCATTTGCAAGTATAGGAGGAATTGAAGAAGTCATGGGAAAAATACAAGGCCCAACATGACCGACATAGAATTGAGAAGAAATTTAAGATAGGAGACAAATTTTGATTGCATTTGAACAAAAAAAAAATCTATAAGGTCATTCTAAGAAGATCAAAGCTCTGCAGTATGGTCCTCTTAGAGTGTTGTAAAATGTATGTGGTAATGCATATAGACTTGTTCTACCTCCATATATGTGCATTTACTAAATAGTGAATGTATAAATCCTGAAACCTTATGAACCTTCCATGTTAGACCAGGAAAATAATGGGCAAGCTTTACATACCATGGAGGGTTTAGCACCATAAACTCATGCATAGTTAGAAAAATATGCACTTTTGTAGTAGAAGTACATGACAACTAGATGGGGCAACATGAACTTTCATGGTTTCGATTGAAATGGAAAATTCCAAGCAAGGCTAAATGGTACTCTAGGAGAAGGTAGAGGAAAAATTTCCTTACCTCCTTCAATTAAATATTTTAAATATTTTAGGGACCAAAAGTGTCCCAAAATGGGGAAGTATGATCCAAAATGTATCATAATATAATTTTTCTTTTAGGGCCCATTTTAGGGGGAAGCCCTAGTTTGGTGATTTAGGGTCCTAAAACTTCTAGAGCACATTTGAGACATTAAACGACCATTTTGGGGTCAAATCATTAGCCTCCCAATGATTTTATACACATTGAGATATTTTCCAACGATGCAAATATCACCTCAATAAAAATTTGTATGAGGAAGTTACACCTCCCACAAGTTTACCTATCATGTTGAACACCATGGTATCAAATCTATGTTACATTGGCTCCTATTACTCATACATGTGGAGCCAATCACATGTGGACATTCAATAATATTCTAGAGGATCCAAAACATTAACCCTAATAGGGGTTTGAGTCATGCAAAAACCCTAACCCTAATCCTAGTTGACTATTAGAACATGTTAATATTGGCTTGCTAGGAAAGGAAGGGGTTCCATTCTTATAGTATTGATTATATTGTTCCATAGTTGAGTAGAGTAAGGGCGTGGGATATTAGAGAAGAACATAGGAAGTAGGATACCTTGTACCATCCATACATGCCACAATATTGACAACAACTCCATAGTGAATTCACCTTTATTTGTATTTTTATTTCATATCTAAGAAGAAAATAACAAGGCATAGTTATCACCTTTTAACTAGGTTTTTGCATATTAGGTTTCCTAGGGTACATCTTGTGTTCATTACATGGATGGTGTGGTATTTTTTTCATATTCCTTTATTTTTAGTCTCAATTTATTTCAATGTTTTGTGCAATAAGATAGAAATATTAAATTTGAATGTCACATAACCAAGAGTTTGCAGAAACTTATACAATCTATTGTGATGAATTGTTCTAGTGGAATATCCATGACAATTTATAGATTAAGTTTCAATTCACCCTAGGCCATTGATTACAACATTAAACTAGGGGTTCAATGAAAACCAATATTTTGAAAAATACACTGAGGAAAACAATGAAATGTCAAATTAAATCCCAGTGGAAAACCATAAAATTGTAGTTAATCACCCAAGAAGAGCATATTGCAATAGGTGGGCCCCAAATCTCTTTGTGGGAGGGTCCTTTGGCCTCATCAAACACTCTATGTTTCTCTATGAATGTGCGTGTAGCAAAACCATAAGTGGATGGACACTATGGAGGCCAGGCACTTAATAATCAAGAAAACCAACTGATAGAATGGAGGAAGCAGTGGACAAGCCTCTCTAATTTCATTATGATTGGATTCCAACAACACAAATTTGTACAACTATGATTTATTCCTTCTCAATTTCATGTCCAAGCTCTCATATTTATAGGTTTTTGGAGAACTCCCACCATCACCAACACCATGAATGTCAATTAAGAGTCGAGGGGACAACTAGGTGATGATAAGACTCCTCTATATGGAAAATTAATGTGGACTAGTGGTGATGGAATGTCTTGTAGGAATAATGCCACCACCCTACCATTTGGCCTTTGCCATTGGGAATTTATATGTCATAGGGAACCATATTTTTTATCTTTACGGGGTCACACAAATTTAGTTTTTTTCCACATCTTATCATAAGAGTATCAAGGATGCCCGATAATTAATGGGATGGTCCTTTCATTATTGGACCAGGTTATCCCCTATCCTAGGGATAACTAAGGAGATAATGTCTCGAGGCCCATAGGTCCTATACATGGAGTGTTGAGAGCCAAACGACTTGAGCTTGGCCCTGGAGGGCCCATCTTTTCTTCAGTGCAACCCATCTATCAGCAACAACAACATCCATCCCACCAGCCTAGTCTTGAAGTAGAATTTGGCATTGATCCATGAGGTAATGAGTATGGGTATCATGGTATGTGTCACTCTAATTTTCGAAGCATTTGAATATGTTGCACTGAAATTTCCTTCATTTCATAATGTTTTCTTGGAAATTATGCTCTTTAACTTGTTCATACCTTGGGGGGTGAAATAATTCCCTAGTAAGTTAGTTCCCCTTTAGGATGAGTTGCCACTAGGTGGATCTATGAAAGGTCATCGTCCATTCCTTCCATACTTACCACTTTTCATCATTATTCCTCTCATCTTCCCCTACCTTGGTTCGGACATTGGGTTTGCCACACTAGGAAGGGTTGTACCTTGCCTTGTGGGAAGAAGGGGCTAAAGCCCGAGAGGGTAAAAGTAGCTCACAAGAGTTAAAAGAAAAAATAAAACCTTTGAGATTCTTTTCCCAGGGATTCCTGAGAAAGCAATAAAAGGCTTCTCAATAACAAAAGAGGACTCGTAAGATAAAACAAAACTCAAGGTACTAGTTGGTGGATGGGAGGTCTCATCATGAGTTGACCTATTAGGTCCATGGGGATGTAGCAGTATGACACTATCATCTATCTGGTCACCAGACCAGGGTAGTGGCTCTTGGTGGCATAACCAAGAGAAAGGGGGTCTCATCACAAGCCAACCTTCTCATTTCCATGAAATGCTTGTCAGTAACACTGTCACTTTTGGTCACCATGCTAGGACAGTGTCCCCCAACTTTTACCTTAAAATCAATAAGACTAAGAATAAAAGGCATGAAGGGGCTAGGAAACAAAGACATCCATGATAAGGTGCAACTCGCCCTCTACAAAGGAACCCACAAGCAAGACCTACATTTCCCTATTATCACTGCACCCTCTGCCCAAATACTTCCCCTACACCATTCCACACACTTAAATGATCTATATTGGCTCTAACCTAGGAAACACCCCAAAATTGAGGAGGATTAGCCCAATAGGACATCCTAAGACCCTCTCCAAACTTGACTTGTTAAACTACATAACGTCTTTGCGCATTGGTCTGGGTAAAGGGGGGTTTGATGCAAATGTTTGGGTAATTTGATTATTGGAAGTGATTGAAATTCCTATGATCCATGTGTCTTATGAGCCCATGGAGGGCATACTTGTTGCTACTACAAGACTTTTCTCGGTGGATAGGTACATATGGGGAGATGATTACCTCGGACCTCCATGGGGCTGAAAGCCCACATATGGATGTTGTGACCCCAACCAGGGGCAGATATATGTCAGAGACTTGCACCAGGAAGAAATAAGGGCATTTTACCGGAGACACTTTGGTAGACCTAGACCCAGGGGGATCTTGCTCTTCTACCTGGACGTTGGCATTGGGAGGCCCATGATGTCACCTTTATGACCCTAGACGTCACCCATCATCAACATTGGCATTATGGAGGTAGTTGTGTGCTAATCTTCACGTGTGGCATCATCCAGGCCCTTGGGAGGCCTAACGTTTTGCAGATGGGGACCAACGTTCCACCCAGGAGACTCAACGTCACCCTAGAAGGGCATGACGTCACCTCTAAAAGTGATTTTAGGTTTTAATTGTTTGAATTTGAGTAAAAACAAGATTTTTCATGTAATTTCTCCATGTCGGCCTTTTGATGACCTAATTTTAATTAAAGGTCATGAGTATTGTATAAATAAGAGACAAAACTCTCATTTTTTCATGATTCACTCATCACACAAGTGTGAGGTTTGAAATTCATTCCTCTTTAAGGGTTATTGGCTGAAACTAAGTGGTACACAACTTTTGGGGAGGAAAAAGCCTGGTGTATTTTGGAAAATTTTCATTGTGGAGGATCTTCAACTAGGGTTTAGTGGAGAATCTTCAACTAAGTGCCCCTTTTTTCTCTTTGTTGTCTTGTTATGGGCATGTACACAATATTACTCTTTTGCTTCATCTTCAATAAGACTTAAAAAAAACCTTTTAACTTGAGTGACATGTGAGAGGGGAGGGACTTTCTTATATCATTTTCCTTAGCCTTCTCAAACCCTCAGGTCATTGGAGACATCTCCCCTGGGGTACTGCAACATACTCCTAAATATAAAGGGATTTCCTATTAAGGTGACAATGATAGCTCACTCCCAGTTATGCCAATTTTGTATCCACTTGCCTTGGGATTTGGCAAGTACAAATTGTGCGATAGCATTTTGGCATCGTTGTTGGGGAACACTGAGTCAATATTCCTAATTGACAATTTTTCGGTAATCCTTTCCCTCAAATCCTTTTATCTTATGAAGATTACCTTGCAATTCCATTGAGGGTGATTCCCTCTTTTCCATTTGATGATCCCTAGAAAGATTATCTAGCGACTCCACTAGTGATTAAGTTGAACATGGATTCTCAATGGGACCCATGAAACTTTAAACCCTTGGATATGAGTGAAATTCCATGTTACCCTCGAAAAATTCCCCCGAGGTATGAAAAATGGCTCCCTATATTTACTGGTAGTGATGGGGTTAGAGCCGACAATTGCATGGATAACTTTTAGGATTTCTTTCAAATCCATCCTATCAGTGATGATGCCGAGGATTTGGCAATGAAACGTTTCTCTGCCACTCTTCATGGAAATGCTAGGAAATGGTATGGCGATCTCCTTGATGCTATCATCACATCTATGGACCAATTAGAAGAAACCTTTCTCAAGAGATGGGGTATTAAATTGGAAGATATCCAAATGCTACTAAAAATACTCGAGTACATAAAACAAACTAAGAATGAGACTGTCAAGGAATTCCATACTAGGTTTGAGAACGTGCTATTTCAGATTCCTAGAAACCATCATCTTGGAGACAAGTACCTTGTTTATCTCTATACCAATGCACTCTTAGTGCATTTAGGGTTCCTCCTCAATAAAAAGAGGCCAAAAACAAATGATGATGCCTATTACATGGCCATACAAATCGAGGTGAATATCTCTTTGTTCAAGAGAAAACACATTTTTTCTTTAGAAACCAAAGTTGATGACCCTAAAGGTACCCCATATACTCTTAGTCTGGAGAGATTAGTTTCCCTTGAGATATTTGAAGGAATGGAACAAGTCATCAACCAACAGGAGGCCGAGGAGAGGGATCCTAATGAGGGTTTCCAATCCCATGAGGAAGAGAAATAATTTACTCATGCTTCTACCGAGGATAATGAAGACATGGTTGAAGAGCGAGAGCCTAAAGTTATCAAACAAGGTGATGAAGTATTGATGTGTTCTCCTCCCTCTTATGAAGCCATCCACGAGCCTATTCCTCCCGCACAAGAAGAAGAGGATGATGTTAGTCACTTTCCTTTTCAAGTTTTTGATGATACCTTATTCTATTATTTAGAGAGGGAGTCCTTCGACAATACAGATCCTCCTTATTATGAAGTAGAAGATGTAGAGACAAGTCACGAGGACAAGACAATGATTCTTACTCTTCCATTTAATGAAGTTATCCAAATCCTCGAATCTCCTGCATAGGAAGAAGTAAACACGGTAAGTTATTTCCCTTTCCAAGATTTTGATGATGCTTTATTTTATGATTTGGAAAGTGAAGAAGTGTTAGAGGAGCCCTTGGATGTTTTAATCCCTTCATGTTATGATAAAGTTTATGAATTTTTTGATAATATTGATGAGTTCATACATGTCGTGAAACACAAATGGGATGTGATTGGATATGATGGGGATCCTATTTACGAAATTAAGGATCATTTCCAAATGTTTCCTTTACAACTATCATATCAGGTTACTACTAATTCTGACATTTGGCAATAAGGAAATGACATAGTTATAGATATCTCCAAGGGTGACCTAGTTCTATGTCCTCCTGATGATTTTCGATCATACCTTGAATATTTTGATGATTATTCTTTTGAGCACTTGGATTTATTATATGAATAATATTATCAACCACAGTTGTGCTCAGATATTGATAGAGGTGGGGACATCTCTTTCCCAAAGCATGGTACTTGTGACAAGGTTATCCAACCCCCTTTGATTACTTTACCTCTCTATGTCACTAAGGGTGTAGTTGGGAAACATGTCCCTTGTCTTGAGTTTTCTCCAGGGCAAAGCCTTCTTTTAGAATTCAAGGGTAGGTTGAATACCTTAAGAAGAAGTTTATTATATCACTCTTTCAACTTTCCCTTCGAAATTTGCCAATCATTCTCTAGGTTTTTACTAGTCCTTCCCCAGACTTCAGGATGTGATGACATCCAATGTAGCCAACCTTCAAACTCTTTAAACTAGTCTTCTGAGCCTTTGATTTTTCACAATCCATTTTTGAGATGGATTGTGCATTTTCCAAAAAGTGTGACTTGGCATAATTTTGTCCCTCCCTCCCGCCTCCATGAGCTAGACTCTATGATATCCAATGATGTGATACATGTTCTAACTCATGTTATTTTTGTGCTTGACTTGTCATTGTTTTGGTTCATGATGAAGCACAAAGGCAGGTATTATGTGATATTCCTAGGATGGTTTCACTGGTTATTTGACTACACCTAGCATTCAACCAACAGGTAAGTAGAGGTAGGTTAGGCATTTTCATCCATTGTATATACCATCTGCACATCATGCTAGTGTAGTGTAGTTTCATTCTTTATTCTTTAATTTTGTATATATGCATGCTTATTTTTATTTCATTATATATCATATATGAGGGAGGGGTGATATCACCACCCTAAAGGTTACTGATTCATTTTGTTGAGATCTAGTAGACACCAGTCATGCCAGAGATGTTGAGGTTCTCATGCACTCTACGGTGAGCACATATCCCCGAGTTGGAGCCAGATGTTATCCCCTATCCTAGGGATAATTGAGGAGATCATGTCTCAAGGTCCATAGGTCCTAGAAATGGAGTGCTGAGAGCTAGGCGACTTGAGCTTGGCCCTGAAGGGCCCATCTTTTCTTCAGTGTAGAACATCTATCAGCAACCGTATCATCCATCTCACCAACCAGGTCCTGAAGTAGCACTGGGTCTTTCTCCAAGAGGTAATGAGTTTGGGTATCATGGTATGTGTCACTCCGATTTTTAAAGAATTTGAATATGTTGCACTGAACTCTGCTTCATTTCATAATGTTTTCTAGGAAATTATGCTCTTTAACTTGTTAATACTTGTGGGGGGTGACACAATTCCCTAGTAAGTTAGTTCCCCTTTAGGATGAGTTTCCACTGGGTGGATATATGAAAGGCCATCATCCATTCTCCATACTTACCACTTTTCATCATTATTCCTCTCATCTTCCCTTATCTTGGTTCGAGCATTGGGTTTTCCACACTAGGAAGGGTTGTACCTTGCCTTATGGGAAGAAGGGGCTAAAAGTCGAGAGGGTAAAAGTAGCCGGAAAGATTTAAAATCCAAAATAAAACCTTTGAGATGCTTCTTCCAGGGATTCCTGAGAAAGAAATAAAAGGCTTCTCAGTAAGAAAAGGGGACCCGTAAGATAAAACAAAACTCAAGGTAATAGTTGGTGGATGGGAGGCCTCATTATGAGCTGACCTTTTAGGTCCATGGGCATGTAGCGGTATGAAAATACCATCTATCTGGTCACCAAACCAGGGTAGTGGCTCTTGGTGGCATAGCCAAGAGAAAGGGGGTCTCATCACGAGTCAACCTTCTCATTTATGTGAAATGCTTGTGGGTAACACTGTCACTTCTGATCACCACGCCAGGACAATGTCCCCTAGATTTTCCCTTAAAAATCAATAAGACTAAGAATAAAAGGCATGAAGGGGCTAGGAAACAAAGTCATCCATGATAAGGTGCATCTCTCCCTCTACAGAGGCACCCACATGTAAGACCTACATTTCCATGTTATCACTGCACCCTCTGCCCAAACACTTCCCCTACACCATTCCACACACTTACATGACCTAGATTGGCTCTCACTTGGGAAACACCCCAAACTTGAGGAGCATTATCCCAATAGGACATCTTGAGACCCTCTCCAAACTTGACTTATTAAACTACATAACGTCTTTGAGCATTGGTATGGGTAAAGGGGGGTTTGATGCACATGTTTGGGTAATTTTATTATTGGATGTGTTTGACATTGCTATGATCCCTGTGACTTATGAGCCCATGGAGGGCGTACTTATTATTGTTTCAAGACTTTTCCTGGTGGAAAAGTACATATGGGGAGATGATTATCTTGGACCTCCATGGGGCTGAAAGCCCACATATGGATGTTGTGACCCTAGCTAGGGGCAGAGAGATATCGAAGACTTGCACCAAGAAGAAAGAAGGATGTTTCATTGGAGACACTTTGGCAGACCTAGACCTAGGGGGATATTTCTCTTCCACTTGGACATTGGCCTTGGGAGGCCCATGACGTCAACTTTGTGACCCTAGACATCATCCAACGTTAGGATTGGCATTATAGAGGTAGTTTTGTGCTAATTGGCACGTGTGGCACCATCCAGGCCCTTGGGAGGCCTAATATTTTGCAGATGGGTCCCAACGTTCCACCTAAGAGACTCAATGTTACCCTAGAAGGGCATGACACCACCTCTAAAAGTGATTTTAGGGTTTAATTGCTTGAATTTGTGTAAAAACTAGATTTTTCATGTAATTTGGCCATGTAGGCCTTTAGATGACTTAATTTTAATTAAAGGTCATGAGTATTGTATAAATAAGAGAGAAAAGCTCTCATTTTTTCATGATTCACTCATCACACAAGTGTGAGGTCTGAAATTCATCCCTCTTTAAGGGTTATTGGCTGAAACTAAGTGGTGCACAACTTTTGGGGAGGAAAATCTTGGTGTATTTTGGCAAATTTTCATTGTGGAGGATCTTTAACTAGGGTTTATGCTTGATTATTCTTGGTAAAGTAAGTAGGAAATATACATTTCTTTATTACGAATGAATTCTTATGGTGAATTTACTTGTTTCATGTCAAATATTATGAAATTGCTTGCTTGAAACCGTAAGAGAAAGACATATGTTATTATATTTTTCTCTATAATCTTCCACTTGCTAAGATTTCTTGAAAACACCTATCTAGAAGTAGATACTAGAGCCCTACCATTGTAGCACTCTAGTAACCCTACTTCATTTCCTATTGCATATTTTATTTCAATTTGTCTAAGGAAAAGAGAAATCGTTAGGGCCTAATTTTTGTTACTTTCTAGCAATTATCTCTAGGACTTGGATGTTTGAGGCCTTGGGATACCAAAACCTCTATCATCCTCTCCATCTCCTTTGACTAAGCATTATCATTTCTATTTTCCTAAGATTTGTTGTTGTCATCATTGACTCCATTACCCTAGAAGGCACTAGTCTACCCACTACAAGTGATTGATTGGTCAAACTACTTTCAAGCTATCTTCTTTGGAATATCCACTAACACCTACTAACCTTAGATTAGCCTAAATCACTAACTAACTTGTTGTTGTTGCAAACGATTGCTACAACCATCTAATAACAGAAAATCAACCCTACACGTGATGTGTTATGCTAGCTAGACATTGCTAAAACTGCTTGTGACTATCTAATATCAATTTGCCTAGTTGGAGCTATTATTTCAAGTCTTTTATCAAGCATTTTGAAGCATAATTATTGTGGTTGTTAAAAAATTATCATTTCGGTTATAAACTATTATACTGCTGCAATTTTATATTAGCTAGTCTATTTTCTAAGAGTCCATAGTCTTATGAAGCATTAATATCATTTTGGTACTTGGAAAATGCCCATTTTTCTCTTTGTTGTCTTGTTCTGGGCATGTACACAATATTACTCTTTTTCTTCATCTTCAATAAGACTTAAAAAAAAAACCTTTTAACTTGAGTGACATGTGAGAGGGAAAGGAATTTATTATATCATTTTCCTTAGCCTTCTTAAGCCCTTAGGTCCCTGGGGACATCTCCCTTCGGGTACCGCAACATACTCCTAAATAGAAAGGGATTTCCTATTAAGGTGATAGTGATAGGTCACTCCCACTTAAACCAATTTTGTATCCACTTGCCTTGGGCTTTGGGAAAGTACAAATTGTGCAATAACAGACCCTACTTGATAAAGTGTCTTGTGGAACCTACAATTCACTATGTTGCATGAGTTATAGTTTATTTTTGATATTTTCAACAAGACTCAGTTGAAACTCGTAGAAGAGAGAACTTATGATTATAGAAACTAATCCCTTATTTGAGAGGCTATGAGCAACTTGTATAATCGAAAGACACCATGTTTTCTTTAACCAAGTGTTATAATGGAGAGACCAAAGAGAGAGTAAAGGAGAGAGGGACTACCCAATAAGAGATATTGGATATCACCTACAAAACAAAAAAAAAGAGAGGTAATACACATACATATAATCTCTATACAAGTGAGGCAGGAATTTTGATACTCATGCAACTGCTAAAGAAAATTATAATACAAGATCGTGGCAATAGAGGCCAAATTTGAATACATTTGAAAAAAATGAATGTTGTTTCCATAACTATATATAGAACTAAAGAGAATGCATCATGTCACTTCCCAGGCCTACACTCAAAGATATTCAAAGGTACAAAGCCAAGTGCAACCCTACATTCACTTAGGAAGGTTTCCCATTGTCACCATAGAGACTCTTCCTATCACTTTAGACTATCTCTCCTCTAGCTCAAGGGGGAATTCCCTAATAAAAATGTTTAAAATATCATTTAGAAATGGGATGGTGGATTGTCAAAACCAATTCCTATCCAATGGGAAATGGATTCAAGATCAACAATCAAGAGGGTTCAAACAATCTGAAAGAAGGTGTAGTAAGGTTATTAGAAACATGCTTAAGCTCACCACATGGATATAATTCAATATGCAAAAAATTAGATAAGGGCCCTTCCAAAGATGTTCTACACAACAAGTACAATATCAATGAATTAATAATGTGTAATCATGAATCGTTAAAGAACAACCACATATGAATCACAAGTGAAGTAAAAAAAGTAGTGAGCCCTTTGTATAGAATGAATAGCCAATAATACATTAGTCTCCAAGTATGATTTCAACATAAGATCAAAAGATCCTAGATGTGTCACATTTAATATTCAAACCATATCTAGGACATTGCTCAAAAGAGTGTAGACAACCCTAAACAAAAGATTATAGAAACAAAAAACCTTCAATAAATACAATGATTACAACAATATTAAGGGAGGGTTTCACCTCAATCCTAATGTCTTGTCATTGGAGAAAGAGTGCACTTCTAAAAACATTATTACAGTGGATTTGTACGAGTAATTTTCAACAACCAAATCAACCAAAGAAAGAGAAAAGAAAGATGAAGAACCTCACATTAGAATGCTCCTTAGCATATTTCTCTCAAAACATATTCAACTTATCTTGGCAAGGAACTCCCATAATTCCAACCTTGCCTTTTCAAAAGAGAGCTCTCTTTGTTTTATAATTCTCCTCCTCAACCATTTTACAATAAAATATTATTGAGTAGCTTCTAGATCCATGATTCCCTCCAAGAAATAATAATATTAAATTACATATGGATTTCTTGAAATTCCTTTAAGCTTGACAATCCTCATTAAAGGTGAAAAGATTAACAAAATGGGGTGTCAATGTGTCTTTGTTTCCGCATGTCACCTTCCCATGGAGGCCATTCCCATTAATCATGTGCATTTAAGATTATTATTAGGGTTTAGCTACCACATGTCTCTTTTCTAGCTACCCTCTAACACTTTCTTCTTTACCTGGAAATGAGACTTTTAGACTTCCATTGGTGGACCATTCCTCTTCTTTGTGCCTTTGACCATTTGACCTTGCAATAAAACCATCCAAGAATCGTCTAGAAATATAAGCACTCCCTTTCCAATAAGTGTTAACCATGTGAGAGGGTGATTAGATGACACTCGTCATCCTATCATGAAGGCGTTCTCAATAAACCTCTTTCTTGTCCTTGCATATGATGCCAAAATCCCACAATAATGATCAATCACACGTCAACATATGTAGAAATTCCTCATGCGATGTGAGATGAACCTAAGTGGTGAGAAATTCCTCCAAATATGTAACTTTCCCTTGAAAACTGTGAAATGTGTCAAACTTCACTTCTCAATGGAAGAACATGCATCAAAATATATAGAATGAATTTCTAAAGAAACATCCATTACCAATCACATGATACCATGGTCTTATATCATATTGAGACCTCAACACACCTTAATTTTTTCTAAATTTTGGTTTCCACTTTCTTCTCAATTTATTTTGGTTTCTCTTTTGAAATATTTCATTTTCCAAACACTGACAAAAAACTTATTTTGAACAATTGTCTTTAGTTTTCTTTTGGATAAGTTTCTTTGTTTTTTGATGCTCAACTTGTGAAGTTTCATTGAAACCTACACATAGAACCTAGCTAGTATAAATTCACACAAATATTGCAAAAGAAACAAAGAAAGAGAGAAATAATAATGAATTGTATTGATTCAATGTGAGAATGGAATAATACACATGATATATAATCTACATGGGTGAAGTAATGCACCATATTAGTGATCTAAATAGATCTAGACACTCACTGACAGAACCTTGAGTTAACTTCCACCTAGTTCTAGTTAACCAACCATGCAATCATTAGTTAAATAGTGAATACAAGTGAAGTGGAGATAATCTCATGCATGCACATGGCTATCTCCTTCCTGGTGATGATCCCATGACAAGTGCGCCTTCAATGGTGATGATCCCAATGTGATCATGCAACACTTGGTGATAAAACCGAGGTTTTCATGCATGACTCAACTTCGCTAGTCTATCTAGCATACAACTAAATGATGATTGAAGAGGGGTGGCGCCAAGTTTATTTTAGGAGGGAATATTATCATGTATAAGGCGCCCTCAACTTAGGATAGTAAACTTAGGAAAAATAACTACTAGGTGGGTGTGAGTGTGAAATATCTCCAATACACCCCCTGAATACTACTAGGGAGTAAATGAAGAACGGGTCTCAACAAGAAGACATGTTAGGTACTATTGTAGTATAGGGGGAAGTACAAGAAGGTTTCCAACAAGTACTTACATAGAGCATTACACACTACAAAATTGTATATAAGAACACATAGACATATAGAAGAGCACACACAAGTGGGGGAGAACCAGCAATAGATTTTATTGTGTGTGTGTGTGTGTGTGTGTGTGTGTCCAAAACAACCTCTATCTTTCCATTACATGCTAGTGTATATATATATATGTGATATACAATTACCATTTGGTTACATTTCTTAATTGTTCGATCAGTCAACTCTAACTATCTATTCGACTGACTTCCTAACCAGATAATGCAGTCAACTTGGCTAGTCCACTGGGGGGTCTAGTCAGCGGGGACGAATAGTCCCTACAACATCTCCCCCCTCCTCAATTCCTTTCTCGTCCCGAGAAAGAGGGGAGTGTGACAAAAAAAAAACACTATTATGTCCTGTTTGAGGTTATTATAAAATGAGAGTGAGAAAAGAAGAAAAATAAAATGTTGTTGTGAGGACCTGCCAAAGTCGAGTTTCTTTGTTCATGGCTTGTTTGTTGGATGTATTGTCCAAGGATCTATTTCTTGGGGATTTTCCCATGCATGCAAAGATATATTAGGAGGCAGAGGAGTGGCTTTGACCTGTATGTGAGATTCTTCTTAACCTTCTATGATTATCTCCGGGGTCCTTAATTGATGGTTGTCCTTTAGAACATTCAACTCATAAGATATAGGGTTGAAAATTTGGAAGTCCTTTCTATAAGTCAATGAGACCCCTGAATTTTCTGGCTACGAAGCTCCTTCAAATGATGTCTGATAAATAGTTGGTGCTGTGAGTAATAGGTGGTGGGAAAAAATACAATATTCTTCAATAATAAGTTGTGCTTCTATTCAAATGAACTTCAATTTTCCCAAAAAATGCAACTTATCAATTAATGGGGCCTCTTGTACCACAATCAAGTATGGGTTGAATTTTTCTTTAGATTCCTTTGTTTTCCTCTTAACTAGGTCTAGTTGTTTGGTGGATTGATGTGTGGCTGCTTGTGCTTTGGATGCCTCTCTCAACCATTCCTTTTATTGGTTTTCCAATTCTATCTTAGTTGCTTTCTCTTTTGTAATGCGGTTCATTATAGGTACTTTATTTTTAGAATCAATGGCCATGTCCCTTATTTTTCTTAGGTCCTCGACTAATATTATTTCATATTTTAATTTGTTGTAGGTATATGTGAAGTATGTTGGTCATGTGTTCAATACAATATGCAACAATGCAGCTTGTGTATTTTCCTGATCCAACTTTTTTTGGGATTCTTTGAATTTCTCAAATTCCCCACGCAAGATTGTTGTTTTCTGGTGAGATAGTCCTTGATTTATTCTCTGTTTATTCTTGCTTTTCTACTTTAGATCCTTATTCCCCTGCCTCGGGTATTGGATATCTGCTTAATTGTTGGCCCCGGTGCTTATGAATGCATCAACCATATGTTTTATTGTGACTAGTGGATCGACTCCTTTCGTCTGTTGTTCGATGCCCAATTTTCCCTTTGGTCTTAGGATGACATCCTTTAATACTTTTTTATTTTCTTTTCCTAGACATGAGTTAGGTACCATCTTTTGTGTCTTTTCTCCATCTGATTGTTTCTTCCTTAGACACTTCCTCGTACAATTCCATTATCTGCTCGTTTGATGTGACCGCTAGGTCAAACATTGTTTTTATAGTAGGTTATGTCTAACCAACCGACTTGATTGTTGTAAGAGTGATTGTTGTGTGTTTTCCTTCCTATGTTTATCCTTTTGCTTCTTCTTGCCCTTTTCTAGATGTTCTTTTTGCTTGTCTGATCCGACACTAGTGGCTTTGTTGGTGTCAATTTTCTCTTAATTTTGTTCGACATTCTTTTGATTATCAATGTTCTGGGTACCCTCCTTTTATCCTTGGCCTTGTGTGCTGGTTTATTCTTTGTTGGTATTTTTCTCTAGTTGATATGACTAGTTCTTATGAGGGTTTCCTCGTGAAGGATTTTTTGGTGGTAGGCTTGACTGAATTGAGCCTATGGTATTTACAGGGATAGGTTGTGTATCATCAATTTTGTTTTCGATTGGTCCTTGAGTTTTTGTACCTATTTCTTTTGATATCTACTCTGGTATCCTATCTACGAGGTGTGAGTCGAAGGGGACTGACTAATTGTGTTTGTGTTGGTCAACTTTTGGTCAAGATAGGAAGGTAATAACCTCTTCAATTAGGACATTTCTTTTTCCAACACCCAATTGAACGGTGTAGTCGAGATCCTATGACTATGTCTGAGCTCCACTTCCTTGGTTACTGCCATTAGGATTTGGTTCAGAGAGTGTCTCTTATGATGATACTTGATGATGGCATTTTATAGACTTCCTTTTCTTCTTTGTTATCTTTTGTGCATCCATTTTTCTTCAACCACTGGTGTAGCCTTTGGTGGAGGCGACTCTCTTGTTAATTCAATTGTGTGTTGCTTCTTTGGTATAGGTTTATTGTTGGGGTTGGGTCGAATAATTTTTGATCGATGTAGTGCAACTGGTGTTGAATGACTTGTGCTCTGTTCTTGTTGGTCCACCATCCTCTTCTTTTCATGTGTTCTTATTTCTACCTATTTTTCAAGAGCCGCTTTTGTTTTTCTTGTTTCGGCCTTTGTTGCATCCACTGTTGTCATCATCTCTTTGAACTGAGGAAAAATACTTGACTTCAAAATATTTTGAGTCATTACTTGTTCTTTTTCTTGTTGTCGAGTTCTTTTGGCTAATCTATTTGTGAAGGCAACTAGTTTCCCATTTATTAAGGGGTCACTAAAGTCCAGCGTTGTATCTGATTGGAATGTCTATTTCCAGATGATGTTGATTTCCTCCAGTATTGCAGCGGAGTCGATGACTTGCTTGCCTCTAAGTACTTTCTTGTGCTATTTTTTCTTGGTTGGGGTCTGTTTTGTTGGGGAGTTGACTACATTATCGAGATTTTGAACAAATGGGGTACTGTATAGGTTTGCTTCCTTTTATTCATTTTATTCCCCATTAGTTGATGGTGTGAGGATGGTGAAACTATCACTTAGTACATATGGGGGAATCTGTGTTTGAAACCTAATTTTTCTGTGGAGCTCCTAGAAGATTTGGAGCTTTGTCGACTAACATTCTATATCTTTTGGATCTGCTCCACTAATACCACACCAAAGCTTAATATGGTTGAGGCTTAGTTGTATGTAAGAACTTGGTGGTAGGGATCGATGAAACTTTTGTTTTACTCACCATTTGTGGGAGGCATTATTTACATGATCTACCCAACACTTGAACATTATCTTGGTGAGTGGAGACTCTGATGATCCGATATCTCCCGGTGCAAAGGAAACATAATTTTTCATGGTCGGGGTTTGTTTTGATGTAAATGAGCGTTCCTTGACCGACCCTATTTGGATTATGGTTATCCAAATTAGAAAATATGGGAATCTAATGGCCCTACCATTCTCTTAGAAATATTTGCAGTTGCTTTGTATCAGAGTGGCTAGGTGCTTTTCCCAGTCGAACTGGGCTCCCAATTCCAATATCCGTCCAATCAGTTCCAGCATAGCGAGATTAATATCTGAGGCGCGACCCACAACAATGAAGCACAATGAAACTATTATAGAGGTTCATTTAGCACATGGGTTGGTGACTTTGTTGATGAGAAAGCCTTTATAATTCTTGGCAGTTGTCATGCCTATGAGAGTTTGGATATAGTCATTTGTGTTTGAGGTTTTGGGTATGAGTACACCCCTGTACGGTTTTTCAATTATCTTATGGATTAATCCTCCAATGATTCTGATTGGATATTTTAACCATAGATATCCATTATGGTACCGACTGATAATAAATTTGGTGGCCTCTTCTTTCAGCCATTGAAT
>JZKD02S1677326.1:24482-34815 GCA_000966675.3 Picea glauca
CTTAACCCCGCAGAAGAAATTGTTTTTTATTTGTGAACGAGATCCTGCATTCTGATTGCTTTTTTGGCCAGTCCATGGACTTATGATCGGGGGGTTTGCTGATTGTTGTCACAGATAAATCGATACAGTTGAAGTAATCCAAAATCGAGGTTAGAGTGGAATTGGATGTGTGAATATTTGAGGGATGGGTTGCGTATCTTCCAAGAGGTTTTTAAGAACAACCAGCTTCCAAGAGAATTTGAAGCAGCCATTTCCTCCGGTCACAGCGATACCGATACTAGACGACTTGCTCCTTGCAAACAGCCATGAATTTGTTGCTCTGATTTGCAAGTCCAATCAGCTTGCCAAGAAACTCCCAGCTCCATCAGAGCCAGAAAGTGTATTTCCTTTTATCAGCAAAGATTCTGAAGGTTAGCCCTTTTCTTGCTTTGCTTGTTGGAATTCGTTTCTCTTTGTTTTCCTTCTGAAGTAAAGAATTATTATTTGTCAATTGGCATCCGATCTGAGATTCTTAGTGATCCAAATACACTTTCAGAATTTTGAAGCATTCAATTTGAAATGGTTCCCTTTCAATTTTTATTTTTCTTTTTTTTAAATTGCTCTCTGTAAACTCTAGATGCATTACACTTGGCTAAATACATAAAGGACCATTAGTGAGCCCTTTTCACAGGCAAATGGCCTTTTAAAGGTGAATCAGTAATCATAAGCATTTTCCTTCTGCGAAGCTGCTGTCACAGGGTACTGTTACACCTTCCCCATCTGCTTATTCGTACTTATGGGGACTTCAACACATTGATTGGTGACCTCACATGTCATAACTTCACCCCTGAATCCATTGGAAACCTTCCACTTAAATTTTCTGTTTTTTTCTCATTAAATTTTGTTCTAATGAGTAACCTTCAAATTTTTAGTTTGCAACAAGCATAAGCTGATTCAAGATTTCAAGCACTAACATACTGGAACATTTACAGGTAAAAAGCTTATTAGTGGAAACCATGTTAGAGTAAACTCGGATCTGCAATCAGAGCGTTCGTTGAAAGAGGAAAAACCAGAAAAACACGAAACTGCAGAGGGAGAAGAAGCAGAAGAAAATAAGCCTACAGAGAAGGCCAAGACAGAGATCATTTTTACATGGGAGCTAATGGCAGGCCTGGACGATGGAGAAACGTACCATGTTTCTAGGAAAACTGGGCCAGATTCAGATTCACTTTCTGCTGACAGTAGTGACATATGCGAGGGAGAATCTGAAGCATATAAACCTACAGAGAAGGACAAAACAGATATAATTTTTACATGGGAGCTAATGGCGGGCTTGGACGATGGAGAAACGTACCATGTTTCTAGGAAAACTAGGCAAGATTCAGATCTACTTTCTGCTAACAGTATTGACATATGTGAGGAACTTATTGACAAGAGTGCCCGAGCAAGGATTCCGGGATCCAAATCTTTGGAAAGTTTTCATACAGTGGAGGAATATGATGCCTTTCTTGCCAGGAGGAAGAGACTCATTTGGGGTACAAACTCCAAAAGACATATTTATTATTTAGGACTTGAGCACATAGAAACTATCAATGAATTTAGCTCGAGTTCACTATCTAGGCTGTATTCATGTCCACCACTTTCACCTAGTGAAAGAAACATGATTCCAGTTGTTATTGATTGGAAAGAGGAGTCAGAAGACGATGATGATTGCTCTTTCGAGTTCGCTGTTGTGCAGCGCTCTGTTGAGCCAAGTGACACGAAAAATGATGTAAACAGTTACATCCCACACACAGCTTCCGAAAATAATAGTAGTAAGGAAAATGATGGCATCACACAGACAGGTTCAGAAAACAATAGCAGCGAGGAAAACAATGGCTTCGCACAAGCAGTTTCAGAAAACAATAGCAAGGAGGAAAACAATGGCATCGCAGAGACAATTTCAGAAAACAGTGGCAGTCGGGAAAACAGTCACAGTGTCGAGACGAATATAGGAAACACTGATATGGCAGAGGAATATTTAGAAAAAGATGAATCCACGGAGACAAGTTCAGGTAAAAGAAGAATGCATGTAAGAGCTAAGCTTAATGATCTTGGCGGTATCATTATTCCAAGTACTCCTGAGTTTTCTGCAATTGGAAGCCTGAAAGAGTGGCTGACGGGTGGAGGACATCTTTATTCACCAGGTGTATCTACTGGATTGTCATTGGGCTATTCTGAAATTGGGGATAAATGGTCAAAGACCAATGATAGTGGCAACTCCGGTCAACCATCAAATGATGGAGCAAAAATGGAACGAGATGATTCCCCTGTTTTGAATATTGATGACAAATTAGCAAACGATGGAGAATCAAGTGTGGACTATCCCCTTTTTGATCCAGAGCTCTTAGCCTCATTGGAGAAGGCTCTTGAGCAGCTGTATGAAGAGGAACAACATCTATTGAGACAAATAGCAGCTGTATGAAGAGGAACAACATCTATTGAGACAAATAGATGAGGATTCAAATTTACTGTGCAAAAGACAATGACTTTTATGTATATTTTTTATTAAGTCGAGTCAATAACTACTTTTATATGATTTGGACTTCCCATGGAGTCTCAAGAACTTCGCTTATATCTTTATATTTATTTTGTTAAATATAGTATGTTGATATATTAAACTTATTCATTAGGTAAATTATGTATATATATAAGCGCTTAAAATATTTTTTTACGTAGAATTTATGTTTGATGGGTATGTTGGTTTGATTTTTTTTGTTTAAATATTTTTTTATAACAAGTTAATTGTAAATTTAATTTATTTTTCAAAGTGGATAAAAATAATTATTTAATTATAGGATTAGTAAGATTAGTTTATTTTTAGTCATGTTATATGGAATTATTTTGGAAAAGAAGATCAATATGTGGTTACAAAGCTACGAAAAAATAGCTAAAGGCTAGGTCATATTTTAGGAGCTATAATTCAATTGTATGCTATTTTTCCATGCTTTAGGATCATTGTAGAGGAATGTCACAATAATAAAACCAATCTCCTATGTTGTTTTGTTGGCTTTAGAAAAGCTTTTGACACATTGTGTAGGACTAACCTTTGGAATAGATTAGAAAAGCTAAAAGTTCTTTTCAAGTTGAGAGTTCTTGCGATAAAGTTGTACGAGAATGTTATTGTCATGTTTAAGAACACTTGTTTATATTCCTGATAAATTAAGATTACTAAATGAGTGAATTTGTTGAATGTTTTTTTGCACAGTAAAAGATTCCCAATGCAATAATTATAACATGTCTTTGTACATATCATGCACCCCATTAAATATGATATTTACATGATTTTATTCATTGACAAGTATGTCTTGCTTTTTGTCCTTGGCATTCTTGTAGCCTATACATTTCAAACAATTTTTTTTGACAACATTCACCTAAAATCAAATCACTAATAGAACTTGTGCTTGTGAGCAATTCTTTCCTATGCCTTTTATAGCTAGAACAATTTGGACTGATATAAAAAGGTCTAGTCCTATTCTTGATCATGGGCGTAGATGCAATGCTTCTTTGTATTGTCTACATTTATTTTATGAGAATATTCATATTCCTCTGTCTCAAGAATATCCTCTTCACTAGGAGGAATTTCATCCTCACCATAATCATACTCATCATTGTTAGGAGAACCAACAAGAGAATGTTTACCACCTTGATTCACTGCACTTTGATAACTTACAAAATGATCTTCGTTCTTAGGCCCATCATCGTCATCATATCTAATCTCATCATTAAGAGGAATATCAAACTCAATAAGAAAATGCCTATCATTTTCATCAATGTCATTCGATCTATCATGAAGGTCTTCACTTGAAGAAAAAACATCACCATCTTGAACACTATTGCCACCATTAAATTGATCACTTGGAGGAAATTCTTCATTGTTGGTTTCTTTAAAATCCTCACTTTGAGGAAAATCACTATCATCATATCATTGATGCCTTTAAATTTTCAACTTGGAGGAAAATATTCACCATCATCATAATCATTATCATTTCTTTTAAAATCCTCACTTGGAGGAAAATCTTCATTGTCATCATCAATCCCTTTAAAATTGTCACTTGGAGGAACATTTTCATCATCTTCATCGGTGCCTTTCAGTGCCCCACTTTGAGAAAAATGTTCATCATTATTAACACCATCATCATTTGAAACATCCTCATATCTCTTTTCTACACTAATGTTATCATTGAAATCTCTATTGCTACTTCCATTAAAGTCATCACTAGAAGGAAAGTTATCGTTCAAATCATCACTTGGAGATAGATTTTGAGTATTGTCCTCATCATTGATATTATCATTAAATTGTCGAGAACAATGATTCCCATGGTATTCTTCCTCTTCAACAATAAGGCCTTGAAATCCCTCAGAATTAGGTACTTCTTCATCAACATGTTAAATCTCATTATCCGCATTATGATAAAACTCCTCACTTGATGAAAAATACAACTCTTCATTAACATTGGAGGCACTTCCATAAAATTCAATAGTACCAAAATATGAGGTACACAAATTGGTTGTTGATGCTTCAGACTCTTGAAACTTTTATATTAGATGAACCCAAGACTTCTCACTAAAAGCTTAGAATGGTACAAATCTCCGCCATCTTTGAAACTTTTATATTAGATGAACCCAAGACTTCTCACTAAAAGCTTAGAATGGTACAAATCTCCGCCATCTTTGAAGCAATCTTATAACTTGGAGAATAAAAATTTTCTTACAATTTTTTTCCTCCTAAATTAAATAAAGCTTTTAATTTTGCAAATTTTCACACTTTATCATATGTTAATCATATTGAAACAATTTTATGGATTAAGTCGTATCGATATTTTCAAAACTTTGATATAGTTAAATAAAAAAACATTACCACAATGAAATAAATATGTTAGTATTCTTATTCCTAACTTATTAGTAAAACAAATTCCTTTATTATTTTTTAATTTACCACACATTCTTTACTTTTCATTCAATATTTGCAAGCATTGAATAAAGAGTAGGGAGCAATTTACAAAGGAGTTTGAATATCACCAAGGAGACACTCAATAGGAAGCTTATGGCACTTAAAAGGTTAGTAATTTTTTAAATTTTTTATCATTTATGGAAAAAAAAACATTGTTTTTAAGAACAAACCTTAAACACATTCTCTTTTTCTATATAAGAAAATTATTAAATATTTTAGGGAAAAAAAACACATTTTTAAGTACATTTTAAGGGGGAGAAACATGAAAAAAAAAACTTTAAAATATAGAGTAAAATACATTTTCTAAAACAAAATTAGAAAAATAAAACATTTAAAAACAAAATTTGGAAAAAAAAAACATGTTAGAAACTTTACTTAAAAAATAAAAAATAAAACCAAAGTATAACATTAAAAAAAGCAACACGGATGGAAAAAAATTGAAAGCAAAAAAAAACAAGTAGGAGGGGGAGGGGATGAGGGATTCCTGAAATCACCCCAGGTGCTCCCCCCTCCCCTCTACTAGGAACCATGGTTTCCATTCCTTTGGAGAAACGGGTTTGGATGAGGGGGGGGTGGTGATTCTAAAAAATAACCCTCCCTTAGGTGCTCCCCACCTCCCCTCTACTAGGCACCCCAATCGGTGTTCCATTAGAGTGGTGGGTTTCAAACCAAGGTGCCTAGCAAAGGGAAGGGGGGAGTGCCTAAGGTGCCTAGCAAAGAAGAGGGAGGGAGCATGGGTGCTCCCCCTATCCTCCAATAGGCGCCCCATTTTGCAATGAAACAAGGAGGCGTGGTACTGAAAATTTTCCTCTCTTCACCCGTCCCCTCCCCCCACCTCCCGCATTCCTCCCTCCCTTCCATTCCATTTCATTTTCATTGAAAATACAATGGGGGGGGGGGGGGATTCTCGGGGTCAATTGTGAGAACACCCCCATTTCATTCCATTTTCAATGAAAATGCAATGAAATGGGAAAAGATGACAATTTTGAGAATCGCCCCTCACCCATTTTTGTGTTATTTGTTTTCATTTTTTTTTTAAATGTTATATTTTGAGTTTTTTTTAATAAACTTAAAGAAGGTTATATTTAAGTTCTTTTGTTTTTTAATTTTTTTCTCTAATGTTTTTTTTTTCTAATTGTGTTTTTAAATTTTTATGTTTTTTTTTTGTTGTTGTTGTTTACTAGTTCTTTTTTATGTTTTTTTTTTGTAATAATTTTTTTACAAATTTTTCGTCAAAATTCGTTATTAAAATATTAGTAAATTAAATTTGTTTTGCAATTCATGTTTTTAAGAGATTTTTTTTTTTAATTTTTTAGTATCGTAATATTTTTATAAGATTTTCAGTTTAAGAATTTAGAAATATTATTATTATAAAAATTAATAATTTTTTTTTTCAAGTTTGGATGTAGGGAAAATGGCACCAAGGAGGGTATGTGTGAATCTTTCTAGAGAAAGATCTACGATTATGGCATCCGGAACTACAATTGGGGGCTCTAAGACTACCAACCAACAAAAGACTAGTGCTTCTATTCAAGGTACAACAATTAAATTGTCAAAAAATATGAAGAATCTTAGAGATTAGAAATCCACATCAGGTGAAAACAAAATGGGTCATTCTTGGTATGTGAAAGACACACAAAGTAATAATAGAGAATATATATATTTGTATTGTGTTGAGTTTAAACACTTGCAATCAACTTATCAATTACTTGGCTTGTTACAAGATATATGTTTGGTGTTGGGCACAAAGATTGTTTATGCATTTGTTAAACAAGCCAAAAAAACATATGCCAATATTAGATATTGTTTCAAAATGAACAATTATAATATTGAATAAGGTATTACAAAACTCTGTGCATTTTTCATGCGAAACAATGAGAGAAGAAATGTAAGTTTGCTTATTTTTATTTTTTTTATATATTATTGTAAGTACTACATGATATTTTTCTAACATATTCAACACTAAATTGTTATATTTGATTTTTATAGGATTCTTCTCTGCCACTTTCACCAATGTTGGCAGAGATTTATTCCTTGGAGGAAAATATCATGGATATCATTAATGTCTTTCACATCTACAAGGCACAAAAAGTAATGAAAAAGAAACAAAGAGTGCCAAAAGTTCAAATTGTAGAAAAAAGACACATAAGAAACAAAAAGAAAGGAAATCCAATAATATAATAAGGTTAGAAAGGTCACATTTAAACATGTAACAACCCCAAATGAAGATGATGTTAACATTGGTGTCAACAAGGTTGCCACTCTTGCTCAAAAGAAGAAGAAACAAACTAAATGAAAAATAACTATGTTTGAGGATGTTTCCATTCCTATTGATGAATAACATATTATTGATTTAGATAAAACTCTTTTCAATAATAGGAGAAAATCTGATGTTGTTGATGAAGAATTCATGGTTAGATCTAAATGTTTCCCTAAAATTTTAAGGGTGGTAGGGAAATCATACCACCAGGTGTCAATCTAGAGGATTGTTCGACAACATGGGTATTCCAACAGAGGATGAACACCTTCAGTAACCACTCACACAACCAGAAAAAAGATCAACACACCGATGTTTTGATGTGGTAAAACCCCTATAGGAAACATCCATGGCCCCAACCAACACAACCACTTGGAGCATTTTATTAATGCAAAAGAAAAAGATTACAGAGAGATTTTACAAGAGAGTTTCTCACAATAGATCATCGGAAAATGACCCTCCATGCTCTTTAAACAGAGATCATCGACCAATTGAGTGTTAAGCCACAGATCAATGTAGTCATTAAGATCGAGGAGAATATGAACTGTCAGATCACTCTATATCGGGAACATATCATGACCATCGGATTTCCTAACTACAAATCCATACTAATGTATACTAAATAAACACACTAAGAAACACACTTTTACCTAATGACACATTAGACCAAGTAGTTCTTATTTTACTACTAAGTGTCTAAATATCTTAACATCCCCTCTTAAGCACAACTTGGGATAGGATTGAAGGATTTAAAAAAGTGACACAATAGGAGAAGGACAGAGGCACTAGAGCCTATCCCCCCTTAATGAAAACTTCATGAACTTCTAACATAGATTGAAGTTTGAAAAAATCTCTTATGTAAGAGACTTTGTGAAAATGTCTGCAACTTGATTTTCTGTAGGGAAAAAGAGACTTCAATAACTCGATCATGAATGAGCTTTTTGATGAAGTGAATGTGTAGCTCGATGTGTTTGTTGCGTTGATTTTTAAATGGGTCTTTGGCGAGCTTGATGGCACTCTGATTTCTGCACCAAAGGCTAGTTGGATGTTGCTGATGGAATCGAAACTCTGAAAGGATCTGTTGAAGCCACAAGGCTTCCTGAATTGCATTTACCGCTGCTCGGTACTCTGCTTCTACTGAAGAAAGTGTAATAGCCTATTGTTTCTTACATGCCCAAGTGATAGGTCCTAAACCAAGGTTGAAAACATAACCTGGAGTAGACTTCTGATCATCAGGGTCGTCGACCCAATTTGAATCAGTGAAACCAACCAATAAAGGAGTCCCCCCTAAACTGTAATGTATCTCGAACTAAATTGTACCCCGAACATACCAAAGTATCCTTTTAGCTGCTTTCCAATGGATTTCATGGGGTGTTTTCATATACCGAGAAACAAGACCATCAACAAATGAAAGATCAGGACGAGTATGAGTAAAGTATAAGAGGCTACCAACTAATTGACAATACAAAGTGTCATCAACTTTGGGAGAAGTACAGGTGGCAGTAAGCTTGACTCCAGACTGAAAGGGATAAGAGGCTCGTTTACAATCTTCCATGTGGAAGCGACAAAGAAGGTCAAAAGAATTCTTAGACTGGGAAAGAAAAATTCCTTCATTGGTTTGCAAAACTTGGAGGCCAAGGAAATAGTGCAAAAAAACTAAGTCTGTCATTTCAAATTTCTTCTTAAGGTTAGTTTTCACATGGTTTAAAAGTTTTGAGTCACTACCAGTAAGGATAAGGTCATCAACATAAAGAACAAGGATTATGAGATGGCTTCCTACTTTCTTGGTATAGACATTAGGATCATAATGACATCTAGAAAAGTTAGTGTCAATAAGAAAGTTGCCCATTTTGGCATACCAAGCTTGAGGAGCTTGCTTAAGGCGACAAACAAAGCTAGAGTCATTTTGGACATAGCCAGGAGGTTGTTCCATGTATATTTCTTCTTGCAAATCCCCATGCAAGAAAGCGAATTTAACATCCATCTGATGGACCTCCCATTTATGTGAGGCACCAAGGGAAAGAACAAGGCGGATGGAATTCATTTTTGGCTACAGGGGCAAAGATTTCATTATAGTCATTTCCTTCAACTTGGGAAAATCCTTTGGAAACTAACCGAGCCTTGTGTCTTTCAACACTTTAATCTGATGAATACTTAGTTTTGTAGACCCATTTACATTTGACAAGTTTTCTTCCTTTCGGAAGAGGTACAAGATCCCATGTATCGTTTTCCATTAAATAATGATACTCTTCATTCATTGTTGTATCCCAATCTGGATGACCTAAAGCTTCTACAAATGTCTTTGGATCACGAGTCTTTGAAACTTGAGCCAAAAGAGAAGAGGTTCGTTGGAACTTCAAACATGTCTGACATTGATCTAAAGGATCACCGACGAGATCACCAACTGCTTCTCATGTTGAACAAACCCATCTAGGAAGCGGTGGTGTTGGTTTAGGTTCAATGGACTCATCTGGAGGAAGGTGAGCATGCAGAGGTGGATTTTCATCTCACTATCATCATCTGAAGAAGAAACCAAAATAGGAACAAAAGAAGGAACAAACGTCGAAGATGACTCGCAGGCTGAAGAAGGCACAATCACCGAATTAGGCTCGCATGCCAAGATATTTTCATTAAATTAAACATCTCTTCTAATAATAATTTCATTACAATGTGGTTGAAGAAGTCTGTAACCTTTGACATCTTCAGAATAACCAACAAATATACACTTCTCACTTTTAGGCTACAATGCTTTCTTTTTCTCATCCAAAATGTGATCCCATGCTATATTGCTAAATACACGGAAGTGACTTACATCAGGTTTAACTTTAGTCCATGCTTCTTCCAGTGTTATATTTTTAAGAGCCTTTGTGGGAGTGTGATTTACTATGTAATTTGCATAGTTGATGGCTTCCGCCCAATACTTTAGACTTGATCCCTTAGATTGGATCATACAATTAGTCATTTATTTTAATGTACGGATATTTCTCTTAGCAACACCATTTTGTTGTGGTGTATATGGAACAATGTGTTGCATTTGGATGCCCTGTGTAGTGCAGTAACTTGTAAAATTATTGTTCACATATTCACCTCCATTATCTATTCTT
>JZKD02S1677326.1:34865-56831 GCA_000966675.3 Picea glauca
TTCACATATTCACCTCCATTATCTATTCTTAACCTTTGAATTTGATGTCCAAATTGCTTTTCTACATGGGCATGGTAGGCCAAAAACTTGTCAAAAAAATCGCTCTTAAGTTTTAAGAAGTAAACCCAAGTACGTCTGGAAAAGTCATCAATGAAAGTGAAGAAATAATTGCACCCATAAAAAGAAGGAGAATAAAGTGGACCACACAAGTCACTGTGAACAAGTTGCAAAGGGCCCGAGGCATGCCAAGAGGCACGTTTGTCAAAACCATACCGATGATGTTTTCCAAGAACACAACCGGCACAAACACCATCTTTGCATGAAACAAGAGGAAGACCTTTTCACCATATGTTGATTACATAGTTGTTGCAATGAGCGATAGTTTAGATGATCAAAACGCTCATGCCAAAGTTTGCTCAAGTCATCACTATGAGCAACAAAAACTGATGGAAAAGATGATGACCCAAAGTTGTCAAACTTGTACAACCTGGTAATATCATCAACAATTACAGTTGCAAAAAACATGCTGAGGATCTTTGAGATCCTTGATTACAACTTGTTGAGTTGAAAACTCTATGGTTTTACCTCCACCTGAATGAATGATTTGATATACTGATAGAAGGTTACATGAAAGACTTGGAATACATAATACATCATTGAAATGACCATTATTTACCTGAATTGTTCTAGATCCTACAACACTAAGAGATCTATCATCACCAACAAATATTTTCTTAGTGTTACATTCATTTAGACTAGAAAATATGGCTTTCTCCTTAGCCATATAATAATATGCTCCAGAGTCAATAAGTCACTCATTAGAAGAAGCAGAAGTTGCACTGAAGGAGAAACCAAAAGTAGAAAGTGCATGTCTATGAGAAGAAGAAGAAGAAGTAGAATCAATATCGATGTTGTGCTTCTTCATCGCTGCTTCTAAACCTGTCATCGTCTTGAAAGATTTGGACTCATCATGACCATATTTCCCACAAATGTTGCAATGTTTGTCAGTCTTCTTATTTTTAGATTGTGCTCATTTGTCACCATAAGGAGTTGAAGCTGTTTGAGTGGGTTTTGGACCCATATTTTTCTTGTTGTTGTGGCGAGGATGTTGCTTCTTGGGATTCTTTGGTTTATCTTTTTGCTGAGCTACTAAGGCTTTGTTGGACGTACCTGCAGTGTTGATCACTCCAAGTTGTACAAACTTATATTTCTCTCTAATCAAAGCATAAAAAAAGTACTCAAGAGTGGGTTTTTGATAAGATTTCCATAGAGCCTCTCTCATGGCATAAAAGGTATATACAAACATAGAATATGCACTACCTAGCTTAGAAAGAATAATATAGATGCAACACTCTTCCTCCATCTTTATGTTACACTCTTCACATAAAATTATAAGTGTTTTAAACTTAGATAGATAGTCTTCAATGCAAGAAAAATCATTTGGACTTAAAGTCAATATCTGATTTTCTAATCGATGTACTCGAATAATATTGTGTTTACCAAACTCAGATTCAAGATTTTCCCAAGCTTCATCGGGGTCATCAATTTCTTGAAGGTGGAACATTAAATCAGGAGAGATAGAAATTTTGATTAGTCCATGTGCTTCGTCATTCATATTAGCCCATTTGAATTTATTTTCATCATCAGTGGGTTCTTTTTCCTTTCCCAAGGTAATCTGGTACAAGCCTTTACTTCTTAATAAATCCTCCATATGGGATTTCCATTGGAAGTAGTTGGTGTTGGTAAGTAAAAGTTCACTGGAAGAAGCCATATTAAATATGAAGATAATATGGATTTAAAAACTAAAACTGGTGATCTGAATGGAAATATCTCAAAAAATTAATCGGTTTTAAAAAGAATGGCACTGAAAATGGACTTCGGATATGAAATTTATGCCCTTTTAAAAAAAATCATAAACGATAACCAAAGAGCCACGTGGAAAGTAGAAGTTGGTCCATGTGGTGATACCCCTCCAAATAACCTCACTTTTACAAATAATTTGTTTTACGAAATGACTCACTTTTATAAAAAGAAGACGGGATCACTTTTACAATGAAGTTACTTTATAAAAGAAAATTGCATGAAAAATAAATAACTTTAAAATATAATATCAAAGTTACTTATAGTGATTCACTTTTATACTTGAAGTGAAATACCCTTTACAATGGACGCATGAACTTTTTCAAAAAACAAAACAAAAAAAAGACTTGAACTCAAGACCTCTTACTTAATAAGGAAACTTTTAACTAAGTGAGCTAGCAAAAGATATTGTATTGTTTAGAAGGAAGATTGTTGTTGTTGTTGTTGACAGCCTTGGAGAGTGTGCTCATAAAAACTCTTTTCACTCAAGAAATTTTTTTCGTTTCTCAATGACAACAAGGGTTAGAGCTTTGTTAGCTTATTTGAAAAGTGCACCTTTTCCTATATGTTTATGATTTTCCGAGATCATACAGGGCATGGGGAAAAGAGCATACACAAATCTAAGAGAGTAGAAACCCAAAAACAAACAATATAAAACCGAAATAATACTCTGAAAAATTTAAAAAGGGTGTATTCAAGCTTTATACCTCCGGATCTAACTGAAATGGCTGTATCTTGGGCAAACATAAACCTTTTTGAGTGAAATGAAAAACATTATTGATTGAAACGAGCACTCTGAATGCAATGGAACAATCCTCTTTTCCTAGAAATGTACGAAAATGATATAAACTAGAGATGAGACAACTCGGCTTCATGATCTCGATCTACAATGAGAGCGGGTCTTCAAACAGGCTATGATACCATGTTCGACAACATAGGTATTCCAACACAGGATGAACACCTTTAGTAACCACTCACACAACCAGATCAAAGATCAACACACCAATGTTTTGACGTGGTAAAACCCCTACGGGGAAACATCCATGACCCCAGCCAACGCGGCCACTTGGAGCCATTTATTAATGCAAAAGAAAAAGATTACAGAAAGATTTTACAAGAGAGTTTCTCACAATTGATCATTGAAAAATGACCCTCCATTCCCTTTAAGTAGAGATCATGGACCAATTGGGTGTTAATCCATGGATCAATGTAGCCATTAAGATCGAGGAGAATATGAACCATTAGATCACTCTATATCGAGAACATATCATGATCGTCGAATTTCCTAACTACACATTCATACTAAATAAACAAACTAAGAAACACACTTTTACGTAACGACACATTAGACCAATTAGTTCTTAACTAACTCCTAATTTTCTAAATATCCTAACAATGATAGTGTTGTCAAAACAACACAAAATGCCATTCGAGACCGATTGAGGAGGAATGATTTGGTTGACAATAGCAATATATTTCAATTGAATGTGAAGCATCTTTATACACCCATAGAAGGTTAAGATAATTATCAAATTAGAAATCCACACCATTTTCATATTCACAACTTGAAAGAAGAGGTAAAATCCATATACACATGTGGTTGCCTACTTGGTTCTTGTTGACCCATTTGAGGTTCCTAGTAGGGATGCATTCGATCGATCAAAATGTTTTGACTATAAATATTATGTAATTGGGGGAAATCATTCTACAAAGGCTAGAAGAGAATTGATGCAAGAGTCACCCCACTAACTCTCTTTTTGAAATAGTCAAATGTATCATTCATGTCAGTTTAAGAGATATAGAAGCAAAGTTATTAGCATGGTATCATAATGCATATAATGAGTATATGATATCCAAGACATTCATACAAAGGATGAGATTGATCTATAATGAATTTAAAGAAATATGTGATGGGGATAGATCAAAGGTTGATGCAAGTTTTCAAAAGCAATGTTGTAACATCCCCAATTCTAATCCTTGTGAATTATAATGTAATTGTATAAATGTGAATTAGGTTGGTGAATCGATGTGTTTGGGCGAAGAGCATGTATTGATTTAATGTGATCGAGGGTCGAATTTCATATTAAGAACATTGAAATAATTGAATAAAAATAATAATCAATGGATGTTATACGAAAGAGATGAAGAACAATGGGGGGAATATGATTCCACAAGAGAAAGGGAGAGGGGTCCAAGGGAGAATTACTCATGGGTATTAATCCAACCCACATTCTTGAATTATTATATTTGTGTATTTATGATTGAGTGTTCCCAAAGCCAATCATTGAATACATGTAAGAGGGTGGGTGTGACTGGCCACATCCTAAATTTATTTGACACATGGAGGTTGAGTACAATCAGCTTGGGGAAGAGTGTGAGTCAAGAAAGGCAATCAAAAGGGAGGAAATCCATATGGGTTGGGACAACAATTGGGGATAAGAATTTTTTGTGCAAGAGAGAAAGAAAGAGAGCTTGTTGTTACGAGGAAAATCACTCTATGGAATGGGGTAAACCACAATAGACAGAATGACTGCAGAAATCGGATCTAATCCCAAGTATACTATATAAATGTAAATGATAACAAGACAAGATAAAGAGCCTACCTCGTCTGGACGTTCAATGAAGACCATCGTTGAGCACGCAACTCAAATATTTATACCTGCAACTTGTCCTCAACAACCAAGATACGCAAGCATATGGTGATAATATATAAAGTTAGTACATACAATAGCATAATCCATTAACATTCATAACAAATACGCCCATGGAATAATAATTCAAATATTTGCAAGACATCAATTAGATGAGAAAAGAGTATTTCTATTAAAATATGATCAACAAAAGTGTATAAGTGACAAAATTTCATGTCGACACGTCTCAGAACCGAGAAACTAAGTCCCTTCCAGTTGGGCCTCCACCACTTCAATCCTCCACCAAAGGCAAGCTCATATAAGAGAGACAATGAGGTTCTTCATCAAAGATGGAAGAACTTGGGCATTGAATAATGTGTTCAGACTTTAAAGGACAAAGGGATGAAGACTCAATATGAAGTGAATAATTTCTCTAGAGTAACTTTTCTCTCAAAAGTTGAATTATCTCCTCTTTCCACAACTTGGATATGGCTCGTTTTATAGTCTTCAAATGGAAATGAAGGGCCAGTTAAGAACGTTTCCAGTATATGGAAGGTCAAGGATCATGGATCTCATGATGTGACATGGAAACCCAACACAATTTTTAATTTTGGGAACAAAACCCGATGTACACGGGCTATAATGGTGCAAATTGCGTATACGCATGTTGTATAGCTGTTAGGGCGTGTATATGTTGAAAAATATGATTTGTATATTTGGAAAGTGCAAAAGGGGACTTCAAGTCTTCATGGGGAAATGGAAAAGGCATTCTGAGCAAGTTGCATGGGATGAGAAAAATTTTTCTATAATAGTAGTGGGTTCTGCATCAATGATCTGTCTGCTTTTATTATTTTCTGAATCAGGGTCCAAGTCAGGGTTTGACTCTTTTTCTTTTAGCTCAGCCACCAATGATTGTATTGAGGGACATCCATCAGTGTTGTGCCAAGGGATGTTGTGGAACTCACAACCCTTTCCAGTGTCTTTCTTAGACTTCATGTTACCCTTCTTTTCTTGCATCTAGGGTTGGATCTCTTGAGGTTGGCCTTCCTTGCTCTGTCCTTCATTATGGGAGTTAGAGTTTCCTTTGCCATGCTTCTCCCACTTACTCTGTTGCTTGAATTTATGCTTAATTTTCACTGCATATCGATAAGCATGTCCCAGTGAGGAGATGTCCAAGAAATCCATCTTTGTTTGGATGTACCTATGTAGACCATTGCAGTACTTCAAAACCAGGAGTTGATCAGAGTCTTTGATACCCAACTTTGAGCGCAAGGTATGAAAGATGTTGGTGTACTCCAACATTTTCTGGTATCTTTTCTAACACAGAGTTGTCCATCTCATGTATTGTTCATCATAGTTTTTGACATGCTAGAAATCCTACTTTAGGGAATCTACAAAGGTCACCCAAGTGGGTCCTCTCCCAAATAGTGTAGATTCATCCACAGTGTACCTCTCATAGTAACGTTTCCACCAAGCTCTAATATGGCGAAGGGCTTTAAGGAGTGCAAAGGTGATCTTTTCACTATCGATTTTTTTTGGACAGAGGAATAACCTTATTTTTATAGAGCATCTGCATCTATTTGGCCTTCAAATAAGGGGATTTCAAAATTGACTTGTACCTTAAAGGGTGTCTCACTTGTGAAATGGATTCTTGTTGAAGATGCCTCGACCGTCGCCATTGGTAGTATTCAAAGGGTCTGAGAAAATTTGTCCATCATCTTGTTCCTATGTTGCATGAGGGCTTCCTCGAGAAACGTATTGAAAGGATTTTATTCTTTGTCATCTCTCTTTTCTTCCGCCATGGGAGGTCGCTTGGGCTGGCGAGAGCATTTTTCCTCAAGAAAAACTAGCTCGAGACCCAACTCTCTATACCCTGACCTTGTTGAGGACCTGCTCTGAGAAACGACAAGGAGCAGTCTGCTCTAAGAAACGACAAGGAGCAGTCTGCTCTTATACCACTGATCCAGATTATTTTGAGAATGACATGAAGACAAAAATACAACCAATATATAACAAGGAAATACACAGAGATAATGTGCAGAACACAAAAATATAGTGAAAACCAACTTCTATTAATGAACAAGAGAGAAAAACATTGTGGAACAAAAATTGATAGAATGGGGTAGCCTATCTCTGAAAATAAAGAGATGTTGGCTACGCTTCATTTGCAACAAGCTTTGCATCACACTCCATTACATGCTTAAAGGGCCTCCTTCACCTCAATTAGATATGAGAGAGTGAGAGGAGAACAATTCCCATGATGCATGTGGGATAAATTGGACTAAGTTTATAAAATTCCATAGGCATGTAAAACACTAGGACTTCCTGGGAGGTCACCCATCGCAGTACTACTATATCTTGAATGCGCTTAACTGTGGAGTTCTAATGGGATCCAGTGCATTAATGCTATGTTGTAGGCATGCACATAATACCACTAGGAAATCATTACATGATGTCTGTAATTAACAAATGAAAATGACATTACATTCCATTGCCTATCAAAAGGGTGAATATAATGGTTTATCAAAACCACAGGCTCAAAATGGTGATTCAGTGGAAAAGGTGGATGGCCACCGAGATCCATCTAGATCACACTTCAATATCTCTTTCTTTCTCTCTTGGACAAAAAATTCTTGTCCCCAACTGTTGTCCCAACCTATACAAATTTCCTCCCTTTGGATTTCCTTTCTTGACTCACACTCTTCCCCAAGTTGATTGTACTCAACCCCCATGTGCCCAGTAAATTTGGGATGTGACTAGTCAAACCCACCCTCTTACATGTATTTAATGATTAGCTTTGGGAACACTCAATCAAAAAATAGAAGGTTATACACAAAGATAATAATTCAGGAATGTGGTTTGGTTTAATACCCATGAGTAATTCCCCCTTGGAACCCTCTATCTCTTGTGGAATCATATCCCCCCATAATTCTTCATATCTTTTGTATCGTAGGCATGGATTATTTCTTTTATTAAATTATTTCAATCTTCATAATATGAAATTCACCCCCCGGACACATTAAATTAATACAGGATCTTCTCCCAAACACATTGGCTCACCAGCCTAATTCACATTTATACAATTACATTATAATTCAAAGGGATTAGAAATGGGGATGTTACATCCCCTCCCCCTTATTTTTTCACTATCCTCAGTGCACAACACCCTACAAGTGTAATTTTATTTTACAATTTCTGCTCGCCATCCAATAATCAACATATAGGCTCTTTGGCCCAAAATCACACAGGCATTCCAGCCTAAAAAATTACATAGGCACTCTATCCCCAATACCATGGATAGATAGGTACTCCAACCCCCAAAATCATAAATACATATGCGCTCTAGCCCCAAAACATATATACAAAGGCACCTTGGCCCAAAACATATACATAATCCATTGGCATTCTCCTACAACTATCTTGATTTCCACCAACTCTCTTCCCATTGACCTTCCCAACCCAAGGAATGGTGTCTCATTCGTTTATCAGGGTCGACCCAAGGAATGTTTCATCCGTTTATCAAGGCTAACCCAAGGGATGTACCATCTATTTATCAAGGCTAACCCAAGGAATGGGCCATTCTTTTATCAAGGTCTCTCCGGCATAGGTAAATAGGAATCTCACTACTGGGATCTCAAAGGACTCACTACTAGGAAAAATATCAGTAAAATAACCAACATCAACCTTGCTGTTGCAGTGCAACTCACACAAGAGTGCACTCTTCAGGTCTGACAACCTAGTTCTTCAATAGTGAAACTCACACATGATTTCACTCTTTAGGATTGACAACTTGGTTCTTCAACAATGCAACTCACACATGAGTTCACTCTTCAGGACTGACAACCTGGTTCTTTAATAGTGAAACTCACACAAGAGTTCACTCTTCAGGCCTAACAACTTGGTTCTTCATGCTGTACATACCCTCTGGGCTCAAGAATCCCTTTCACTAATATACAATTACTCGGACGATCCATCATTTTCCAAGGGGTTCTCTTGTAGACAAATGCAAAATTGCTACTAGATTTCCACTAGCAATCCACAACCCGTGGAAATCATCCTATCTGCATCACATGCATATAGTTAATATGAAACATCATCATACAAATTTTAGTTATAAAATTTCCAATCTGTTTTACCTAGGAAAACAAAATTCCCAAACATGAGTTTTCTGCTCATAATTGTTTGACTCTTCCACAAATAGATATCAGTCTTCCTTATGGCTTACACCACTGCCATATCCAAGACCATTCTTCTTGCAATTTTCTCAATTTCCATGCAACCAAACAAATTGTTAGCATATCATAACAATTTCCAATTATAAATTTTTCAAATTTGGTTATACAGGAAAAAATAATTCCCACGCATGAGATTTATTCTCATTGTGTTTGGCTCTTGCAATAGTATTTACTAGTCTTCCTTATGGGCTTACATTATTTCCATATACAAGACCATTCTTCCTACAATTTTCTCAATTTCCATGCAACCAAACAAATTGTTAGCATATCATAACAATTTCCAATTAGAAAATTTTCAAATCTGGTTATACAGGAAAATAAAAATTCCCACACATGCGATTTCTTCTCATTATGTTTGGCTCTTGTAGCGGTATATACTAGTATTCCTTATAGGATTACATAATTTCCATATCCAAGACTATTCTTCTCGTAATTTTTTCAATTTTCTTGCAACCAAACATGTTGTTAATATCTCAAGCACAATATTTTCATTCAGTCCATGAAGTGATTTTCATAATTATAGTAATCTAAAAATTCCATCACTTCCAACTATTATTCATATTAAAAACATAATTAATCCATTACTCAGATTATCTAGAATGGAACTATCATTCATTGTATACACATTATCAACACACCAAGCTTTTCATAATGCAATTAAGCTTTACCAATAAGTAAAACCATTGTGCCAATAATCATGGCCCCATCTACACAATGCATCCTTGCATTGAATATGGAATACCATATGTTCATATCATGTATTCACCAAGTGAGTTGGAAGGTATGGCCCATGCCTCAATACCTCATCTAAACTCTTCCCCACAACCCATCTGATCATTTGGATACCTTCCTATTCAACCCATACACAACACTAGGAACATCATCCCGTAGTTCTATTTAGTGTAGGAAAAAAGGTTGCAGTCCAAACCTTAGTTACATAGGGGAAAACCATTATGCACTTGGATGGAACTATATCCTTTCCATATCCATTCCCATAATGGCCTCACACATGACCATATCTAATGGAATTCATTGTTATAACAAGAGTAATGTCTCATGACATAACTCGGTTATGACCTCATAACCAACATAACACAGTATGCAATTAGTTTTCCATAAATTCACTCAAGCAACAAATATTATTTTCATACTCAAGACCTCCTTCCTTTACATCAATTCAAATTTTGAGATTCAATTGAGGGAATTCCTACCAAAATTCCCTTCAACAATTATATGTCATAACAACCCCAAATGCATACATGTACGACTGCCATCAATTTACTTTATGCTCCCTGATCAACTGGTACTTTATAGAAGCTCACAGACTCTTTTTTCCAATCTCTTGATCAACATTCCCACCATCCTCATTTCATCTTCATATGAATGGATACCATAAGCAACAATATCATTAGGATGCTAATCATGTTTCCTGGATACACAATCCATCATTAGTTTTATTCAAATATCATAGCATCATCATTATTGTGTGTGTGTGTGTTTGTGTGTGTGTGTGTGTGTGTGTGTGAACAAACTACTCTTAGTCTATAATCATGCCACCAACATGTTCAGGCTTGTCTACATGCATAAATTCACATCAATATGCACCAAACATTTGATATTTCCTGCCTATCTTATGCACATGCATTTTATCTTTATTCTATGCATCATGCACCAATTCTATCATGCACTCCAAGGCATGTCTATTTTAGTTTAAATTAAATTATTTGATTGTTATTGTAGATGGTTGTCCCTGAATTCCTGTAGAACCTTGCTACCATGTGCATTGTCATTTTGCTCAACTGTGCACCAATGGCCCCTATTCTACACCTACTAGACAAGCCTTACTTGGCCATTCTGCATTTCCAATAGGTCTACTAGTGTTGTCATCTCACAACTGCTTCCTTTATGTAAAGAAATACTATCCCAACATCTTTTGGGCTATAATTCTTAATATTCACAGTGTTGTAACATGCACTACTCTAGATAAATATTAACATTGCAATCTAATTAGACACTTCCATTCCTTGACCACACTAGTATTGAAATATCATTATCATTGATTGATATTTCAATATTTCAAAATATTTCTTTTATGTCATCTTTCTAATATTCCTTGCCATCCATGGCTTAGTTCAATTTTAAGTATCTTTTTTTTTTCTTCATTAAGTGATTCATTGTCAAGCACTATTTGACCACTCAAGAGCACTTGACTTTGAATGGAATGCTACACTCCACCATTTCTCCTATACTCTGCTTTTGCTGCATTCTCTGATAATAAAGGCAAATTTCTTGCTTGTGTACTTTTAGACAAGATTTTCTAGATCATATCTAACATTCCCTTCTTCTTGCACTCAGAGATGGCTCTTCCACTTCATGAGTCACACATCATCTCATGATGTTCTTTTTACTCCTCTTGTGATGCAGGAGCATCTCTCCATGTAGCAGCCAGCTAGCCAGCCACGTCAACGCGCATGCATTCCAGAATGAAGAGGAGGTGCAACCTCATTCAAATATTTGAAATGAATGTAATTAAATGAGCTAGGCTGTTGAGCCAGGAAGCCATGCTTTATGCAAGCATTAGTTAAGATCGGCCTTTATGGTAGATCGGATGAGATCTAGATCCATGCGCTGGACTAGACAACCCCATTTATTGTAATTGAATAGGGTAGGTGTACCTGGAAGGAAACGCTAAGAGTCCCTCAGGTAAAAAGAGATATTCAGATCTCATTTTGAGTTAGTATGCATGTAGAGTAGAAGAGAAGAGCCAGAGAGAGAGCTCGAGGAATGCCTTGTAATTACAGGCATTCGCCATTAATATAAACAGAGCAGTTTTTCCTGCATTATTCTGTCATATATGCATGTCTGTGTGTGTCCCTTGTTTATGTTGTGAATGTATATGTTATATGGATGCATTCTGCAGGGGTTTGTTTGATTTCAGGTTGAAGGTATTTGAGGCTTCACACCAGGAGGGTGTGACAGAACGTTGAGGTTCTGATAGCCGTGCACAAAGGATGCACTTCTGAACTCTGAGGAGTCAGACAGAGACATGCTGAGGCACAAGACTGGAATCAACAACTCAGGAAGAAGACCTGTGAGGTTGCTAAACACCACAGGAGGTAAGGCTGTGTAACTGAAACACAGTTGTAGACAAGATCACTGAGGATTCTGTAGGAGCTCTGCCAAGTGGGCATCGAGCGTATGCACGAGGTGTTGAGGGAAGGAATTCTGCTGAGAGTTTGAGAAAGGCCAGAATCACTGAGGATTCTGAGAAGCTCTTCCAGGTGGGCATTGAGCGAAGTGCATGAGTGCACAAGGAGAACAAAAATGTTGAACATTCTGTGGAAGAGAAGACACACCACCAGGAGGGCGTCGAGAAGGTGTGCAAGCAGGCATAGGAGAGAAGAACTCTTTGAGTTCTGGAAGTTGAGGAAGGGTCCACTGAGGGAACTTTCACTGGGTTGCTGAACACCCAAAAGGACTCAGCGAGAAGGTTGCTTGAGCAGAAGGATATCCAGAAGGGCATCCATTTCATTCTCCATCTGAAGGAGAAGAAGAACGAAATCCCTTAGGGGTCTGAGCGTTAGTGAAATCTTAGAAGAGATAGCACGCCGTGTGTGCGTGAAGACTCTGTAGGAGAGAAAACGTCGAAATCCTTTAGGGATACGAGGATAAAAGCCCAGAAGGAACAACACTTTTACGCGCATTAGCAGAACTCAAGGTTGAGGAGTTCGCGCCAGAGAGAAGAGAAGAAAAAGGTCGGGGCCTTTGGAACTTTGGAAATTCTTCCAAGGCAGAAGGAATCGTAGGAGATCAGGAGGAGCCTACAGGAGAAGGAGACCGACATCATCGGATCTCACATAGAAACCCCGTAAATCGTTGGATTGGAAAGAATTGCGCATGGTTTAGCCTCGAGAGGAGGAGCGCATAGGAGAAGAGGTATGGCGGTCCGATCGGCCATTGGGATATCAACGCTCACAGATCGGAACCTCGTGGGAAGAAGAGTTGAGGATTGGGCACTCAAAGTCATGAGGACACGAGGTCGCGAAGTGGTGAAGCGGGTGAGCGGAGGACAAGTGGCACAAGTCATCGGAGTCTCGGTACTTTGGGACTCAGAAGCTAGAGAGTTGAATAATTGAACCCGCGAGTAGCGAGGTTGCGAGGGGCGAGATCGAGAGTTCGACGTCTCGGACCTCGGAAGTTGACGTTGGAGTCATTGGACCTCGCAAGCGGCGAATTCGCGAGAGGACAAAGTCGCGAGGAAGCGACATCGACATTTCGGCGTATCGGGCATCGGAAGGTGGAAAACCAAGGGATTGGTATCACGAGTGGCGAAGCCGCAATAGCACAGAAGTTCTGGTGGAGGAAAGAGAAAGCCAACGTTGACTGACATCTCGTGTCTTGGGGACTCGGAAGATAAAGCATGGAAGTTCAACTATGGAACTCGCGAGGGTGCGAGTTGTGAAGGGCGCTAGCATTTGCCTAGCCGGTGGTCACGCGCAGAGGGCGTTGACAGGAAAGGGCAATGTGGTCGTTGAGGAATGGAGGAGCTCGCACCTAGTATTTTTCGGCCAAGGAGCTCTGAAAGGACCTGTGGACTGGGTCAGGAACTTACATAGTGATTCCCGAGAGGATCAAAGAGCTGCTTCGGCTCGGGAGAAGGAGAAAGTCAACGATCCTGAGAGCAGGAGTGCGCGATCGGGGTACGGTCGTGTGCTCTTTGCACCAAGTGTGGTATCAGAGCTGGAACTTTGTTTGTATACCTCAAGCAGAGAGGAGAAGGCAGGAAGAAGACAGAGTTGCTGAAGACTCTGTAGGCGATTGTTTGCAGGTAGGCAGCAGTCGAGAAGACAGTCAGGGAGACTGTAAGGATGAGACTGGTGGAACTCTTAGTGTGGGGTGACAGCAGTAGATTTTCCAGGAAGGCAAACAGAGACAACGCTATGGCTACTGAAGGCCGCAGAAATAAAAGCAAGGCAAAAAAGATTGCAGAAATGGATAGAGAGCTCGATGATATACGAGCAGAGATAGAGAAGCTGGAACTGTGGATGCGACAGGATGAAGAATTGGTTCAGGTATGCGGATTGGAGAATGGGAAAGGTCTTGATGATTGGAATGATGAAGAGGATAAATTGGGGTCATCTGAGGATCTCAAGCGCTGCCAGGAGGGAAGAGAAGAAGAAATTCCAGATTGCCAAGTGGGCAATGGATTAAGATCAGCTGAGGATCTCAAAGACTGTCATGGGGACAGCCAGGGAATTTCACATTGCCAGCTGGGAAATGAAAGGAGATCAGAGGAAGATATCGAAGACTACCAGGAGGGCAACGGAAGCATGTTGAACTGCTAGGTGGGCAGAGATGAAGAATTGGGACCATTAAGAGGTCTCATGAAGAATTCAATCCAACAGGGGTTACTGATGAAGATGGGATCGGTTGATCTCATGGTCTGCCAGGGAAGCAATAGCAGAAACATCCCATATTTCCAGGTGGGCAGGGATGAGCAGAGAAATTTGGATCAGCCAGAGGAGCTGACAGAGTAGATGAGCTTGCAAAGAGATCAGCAAGTGCAGCTGACAGAGGTGAAAAACCAGAATGATATTCTGATGATTGGGGGAATACAATTATTCCTACCATCTGCCCAGGAGGAGGCAGAAAACTCTGTTTGTAAATGAAGCAACAACAGGGGAATAGTCACAGTTGATGATGACTGATTTCCATCAAACAGTCACAGTTAAAGAAGAAGAGGAGCTGGAGCAGGCATTTGAGACTGCCCAAGCAGATGAAAGGAAGAATGAGCGTTCTGAGGAACAACTCAACAATTTTAGCCAGCAAGCTGAAAAAGCTGTAGCACTGAAGCTGATAGCAGAAGAAGAAGCAGAAGATGAAGAAGATGAGCATTCGGTGGAATGTCTCAATGACTCCATCCAGGGAGATGAGAGCGCTGTAGCATTTGAGCTGACAACAAAAGAAACAGAAGGAGGAAACGAGCATTTCGAAGAATGGATCGATATTTTCAGTCATGAGGCTGAACAGACTGCAACATGGGAGGTTGCAGAAGAAGAGGAGAAAGACATGGAAAACGTATGTTTTTCTGAATTGTGGGAACAGATTGAAGCTCTGGAGAATAAGGTAAAAGTGCAGGGCATGCACATCCAACAGGTAAAGTTGGAAACAGATGAAGGCGTGGGAGATCATGATGATCTTCCCAATGGCCAAATTTTTTTGCAGCTGAGGAGACTGCAACAACAAAACCAGCCACGGGAGCAGCTGGATGAGGTGATCATGGAGATGATGGAGATGATGGTGAAGTCAGCAGATACTGTCAGCAAGGAGAGGCTGAACAGGAAGAAGGAAGCAACAACAGCAGTGCAGCGAAAGAAGCAACAGAATGGAGCGGATGAACAGCTCCAAAGATTTGTTTGGGATCCTGGAGGATTTCCAACAGCTCAGAGGGGAAGCTCATGAGCAGGAGCTCATGATTTTTGCAGCTGTGGAGTATGATGCAGGAGCATCTCTCCATGCAGCAACCAGCTAGCCAACCACGTCAACGCGCATGCATTCCAGAATGAAGAGGAGGCGCAGCCTCATTCAAATATTTGAAATGAATGTAATTAAATGAGCTAGGTTGTTGAGCCAGGAAGCCGTGCTTTATGCAGGCATTAGTTAAGATCGACCTTTATGGTAGATCGACTGAGATCTAGATCCATGCGCTGGAATAGACAACCCCATTCATTGTAATTGAATAGGGTATGTGTACCTGGAGGGAAACGCTAAGAGTCCCTCAGGTAAAAAGAGATATTCAGATCTCATTTTGAGTTAGTATGCATGTAGAGTAGAAGAGAAGAGCCAGAGAGAGAGCTTGAGGAACGCCTTGTAATTACGGGCATTCGCCATTAATATAAACAAAGTAGTTTTTCCTGCATTATTATGTCATATATGCATGTCTGTGTGTGTCCCTTGTTTATGCTATGAATGTATATGTTATATGGATGCATTCTGTAGGGGTTTGTTTGATTTCAAGTTGAAGGTCTTTGAGGCTTCACACCAGGAGGGTGTGACAGAACATTGAGGTTCTGATAGTCATGCACAGAGGATGCACTTCTGAACTATGAGGAGTCAGACAGAGACGTGCTGAGGCACAAGACTGGAATCAACAACTTAGGAAGAAGACCTGTGAGGTTGATGAACACCTCAGGAGGTAAGGCTGTGTAACTGAAACACAGTTGCAAACAAAATCACTGAGGATTCTGTAGGAGCTCTTCCAAGTGGGCATCGAGCGTATGCACGAGGTGTTGAGGGAAGGAATTCTGCTGAGAGTTTGAGAAAGGCCAGAATCACTGAGGATTCTGAGAAGCTCTGCCAGGTGGGCATTGAGCGAAGTGCATGAGTGCACAAGGAGAACAAAACTGTTGAACGTTCTGTGGAAGAGAAGACACTCCACCAGGAGGGCGTCGAGAAGGTGTGCAAGTAGGCACAGGAGAGAAGAACTCTTTGAGTTCTGGAAGTTAAGGAAGGGTCCACTGAGGGAACTTTCATTGGGTTGTTGAACACCCAAAAGGACTCAGCGAGAAGGTTGCTTGAGCAGAAGGATAGCCAGGAGGGAATCCATTTCATTCTCCATCTGAAGGAGAAGAAGAACGAAATCCCTTAGGGGTCTGAGCGTTAGTGAAAGCTCAGAAGAGATAGCATGCCATGTGCGCGTGAAGACTCTATAGGAGAGCAGACGTCGGAATCCTTTAGGGTTACGAGGATAAAATCCCAGAAGGAACAACGCTTTTACGCGCATTAGCGGAACTCAAGGTTGAGGAGTTCACGCCAGAGAGAAGAGAAGACAAAGGTCGGGGCCTTTGGAACTTTGGAAATTCTTCCAAGGTAGAAGGAAGTGTAGGAGCTCAGGAGGAGCCTACAGGAGAAGGAGACCGACAACGTCGGATCTCACATAGAAAACCCATAAATCGTTGGATTGGGAAGAATTGCGCATGGTTTAGCCTCGAGTGGAGGAATACACAGGAGAAGAAGTCTGGCGGTCCGACCGGCCATCGGGATATCAACGCTCGCAGATCGGAACCTCGTGGGTGGAAGAGTTGAGGATTGGGCACTCAAAGTCATGAGGACGTGATGTCGCGAAGTGGCTAAGCGGGAGAGCGGAGGACAGGTGGCACAAGTCATCGGAGTCTTGGCACTTCGGGACTCGGAAGCCAGAGAGTTGAATAATTGAACCCGCGAGTAGCGAGGCTGCGAGGGGTGAGATCGGGAGTTCAGTGTCTCGGACCTCGGAAGTTGACGTTGGAGTCATTGGACCTCGCAAGCGGCGAATTCGCGAGAGGACGAGGTCGCGAGGAAGCGACATCGGTGTTTCGGTGTATCGGGCATCGGAAGGTGGAAAACCAAGGGATTGGTATCACGAGCGGCGAAGCTGCGATAGCACAGAAGTTCCGGTGGAGGAAAGAGAAAGCCAGCGTTGACTGAAATCTCGTGTCTCGGGGGCTCAGAAGATAAAGCACGGAAGTTCAACCATGGAACTCGCGAGGGTGCGAGTTGCAAAGGGCGCTAGCATTTGCCTAGCCGGTGGTCACGAGCGGAGGGCGCTGACAGGAAAGGGCGCTGTGATCATTGGGGAATGGAGGAGCTCGCGCCTAGTATTTTCTGGCCAGGGAGCTCTGAAAGGACCTGTGGACTAGGTTGGGAACTTACATAGTGATTCCCGAGAGGATCAAAGAGCCGCTTCGGCTCAGGAGAAGGAGAAAGTGAACGATCCTGAGAGCAGGAGTGCGCGATCGGGGTACGGTCGTGTGCTCTTTGCACCATATTGCAACAATATTGACCTCTTTCCTATACAATGGACATTGGTATTAATCTATAACAAACCCACACAATGCTCAGTGGTGTAATCTTATCCTCTTTCTAGAAATCCTTTTTCACACAACACTCTCTGCAGAGTGCTCTTTTGACTAATGGCAATGCTCGGTTAATAAGCTTAACCTTTGTTTATGTGTAAAAAATATTTCACTTCAAGTGTACCTATAGGATTATGCATAGGTACTACCCTAAGCATATACAATCTTAATTACACAACAATCACCTTTGGCACTCACCTCTATCATTGGGAAGGTTTCTCCAAACTTTGACACTATTTGGAAAAATCTTTAGATCAAGTAATTACATGGCTCTTGGAACCCAATTTCACTTTTTAATTACTTGTCTTGTAGCTATTTATTTCCTCAAACAACTTCTACAAGATCTTCCATGTTTCTATTACTTTGATATTCAATCCTAGGCTTGAATCTACATGATTATACCTCTAATTTTGCACCATATGCAAGTAACCACTTCTGCTAGAGTTATACATAGTACAAAAATTTGTCAATTAATGCTACATGTCATTCCTTATCCCAATTGATGAAGGACACAATTCACCAAATTAAAAATCTGATTCCTTATATGCATTCATCTTTGAAACATTTTTCTTATGACTATACTCATGCCTCAATCTGAGTTATGATCGAAAAGTTACAACATTTACATGTTGTCCATTCCACTCTTCTTGCTGCCACAACAATCTATTTTATCACTTTCTGAGCAATTATAACATGTAATTTAATATTCTGGGTTGACATATGTCTTCTACTCCTCAATACATTTCCAACGACTATTTGTTTGCTTAAATCCGATCTCCAAGTTGAAAGTTATGGTGGAGAAACAGTGAAGGAATATTCATTAGCATGTGCAACATAGTAGAAACACTCAACAACTGTCTGATCATTTCTTGATTAGATCTCCATCGTTGATCTGTCTTAATGGATTCACCACTAATATAGTCATATATCTTCTTCATACCTTCCATGAACCCGCCACCAACACTTAGCTTCTTTTTCCTTCACGGACTCGCAGACTCATAATCGTGTAACCTTCCTTTCATAAGTTCGTCCTAAAAGTATCAACACTTAACCATTTTTCCATCTACACGAACTCACGATCTCATAATATTATATCATTCCTTTCATAATTCCATTCGAGAAGTCTCAACACTTAACCATTTTTCCATCTACGCGGAATCGCAATAGCTTAACACTTAGACAAATTCCAAGATCTCATTGTGGTTTCGTGGGGACTGACAGTTGGTCTGCCACATGACTCTACATCACCTGCCAAATGTCATCCCATCTAACATGTACCTACCACCGTGGTAGTACAAGTCATTCTTCTACCACGTCAGTTGACACGTGACCTCCACGTCATCATACAAAAAAATACCCAATTTTTTTTATTTGCTTATTTTCAAAATTTCCAAAGAGGCTCAATTCTTCACATTACCCATGAAATTTCTCTCAATTTTACTACAGTAATTGTTACAAAAACAGGATCGCAGAGCAATAAAATAAAACAAATGCAGAAATAAAATACAGAAGATACAAAATACAATAGAGACACAGATATATGTGGTTCACCAGTGTGGGCTACGTCCACCAGAGAAATTTTCCAGGTCCTTCCTTTATTATTATCCAACAAATGAAGGGATACAACCTACCAAAAAATCATTGTAACTTCCTCTTCTTTCTCTCACAGTCTCTTATCTCAGAATACAATATTCACTATCATCCTTAGCCACAATACATTTCCCTCATAAAAGAGGGTTGCCTTCTAGGGCAAAAAACCCTAACATAATTTCTACCGTTAGATCTGTGACCTTATAATGAATGGTCTAGATTTACAATGAAATTACAATATACTTTTACAAGGCAATTTTTCCTTCGGGAGCTTCACCCCCGAAACCTCGCTTACCCTCGGACCCCACAGAGGGGGTAACCTCCCTCTGTATTCCCCCGCGTGGAAGAGTGTACATTCTTCTGGGGTGTAAAGCCTTCATGGGGTATAAACACGACTGAAAAACAAAGACCTATGAATCTGAAAGATAATCAGGCTCTACAACCAACAATATCCCACTTGGAGACTGATCTCAACAACTCCACCATTGTTGTATCTGCTGGACTATGAACCTTCTTGGACCTGAGAAATTTCTCATCTTCACCTTCATGCTTGAAGACCAATTGAAACTGAGCATGAACCCAGTTTCTCCTTGGTTAATCCCTTTGTTAACATGTCTGCAAGATTCTGGCTAGTGTGTATCTTTTCCAACTTCAAATGTCCATCTTCCAAGATAAATCGTATGAAATGGTACCTTATCTGTATATGCTTAGTATTCGAATGGAAGGCCGAGTTATTTGCAAGATGAATGGTGCTCTCATTGTCACAGTACAACCTTCTATTCTCCTTCTTCTTTCCCAATTCCTCCATAAACCTCTATAACCAAATCATTTCTTTACTAGCCTCTGTACCAACAACATACTCTGCTTCTGTTGTTGAAATTGCTACAACCTTTTGTATTTTTGAAATCCAACTTACTGTTATTCCACCTATAGTAAAAACATACCCTGTGGTGCTCCTCCTACTATCTTTATCGCCTGCCATATCTGAATCAACATATCCCTGTAGAACAATGCCTGAACCTCCAAAACATAATGCATGAGTAGTAGTACCTCCCAAATACTTGAGAATCCACTTTACTACCTCTCAATGTTCTTTACCTAGATTGTTCATATACCTTCTCACAACTCCCACTACATGTGCAATATCTGGTGTTGTGCAAACCATCACATACATCAAGTTGCCAATTGTTGATTACTAAGGGACCCTGGACATGTATTTTATCTCCTCTTGTGTCTTGGGACACATTTATTTAGTTAATTTGAAATGGATGTCCAAAGGTGTACTAACTGGTTTTGTATTCTGCATTCTAAACCTTTCCAATACCTTCTCTATGTACTCACCCTGAGACAATGTCAATTTGTGATTTTTCCCATCTCTTGTTATTCTCATACCAAGGATTTTCTTTGCAACACCCAAATCCTTCATCGCAAATGAATTAGCTAATTTCTTCTTAAGCACATTTATATCATGCATATTAGACCCTGCAACACGCATGTCATCTACATACAATAGCAAGATAATATAGCTTCCATTTTCTAGCTTTTTAAAATAATCACAGTGATCAGAATGACATCTACTATAACCCTGTTCCGTCATAAACCTGTCAAACTTCAAATACCACTGCCTTGGAGCTTGATTTAGGCCATACAAGCTCTTATTCAACCTTCATACCAAATTCTCCTTCCCTTTGACCTCATACCAAATTCTCCTTCCCTTTGACCTCATACCCCTATGGTTGTTGCATATAAATCTTTTCCTCCAAATCCCCATGGAGAAAAGTTGTTTTTACATCTAACTGTTCAAGATGAAAATCTTCTACTTCCACGAGACTCAAAATAGTCCTAATTGAAGTCATTTTAACAACGAGAGAAAATATTTCATCAAAATCTATACCTTTCTTTTGTGCAACCCCCTTTACAACAAGTCTAGCCTTGTATCTCTTTTCTCCTCCATCTTCTTCCTTCAACTTCTAAACCCATTTATTCTGCAATGCTCTTTTTCCTGAAGGCAACTGAACCAAGTCCCAAGTTTGGTTATTTACCAAGGAATCTATTTCCTCCTTCATGCCTTGCTCCCACTTATTTTTGGTGTCAACCTGCATTGCCTCTTCATAACATTCTGGTTCACCAGAATCAGTCAATAATAAATAATACAATGAAGGAGAGTATCATTCAGGGGGTATACTTAACTTGATAGATCTTCTAACCACACTTGTAGGAGTTTGAGGTACCTGTTCCTCATGTTGTTGTACATTTTGATTTTCTGGTTCCTTTGGAATTTATTTTCCAGTGATCTCATCAAGCACTGTGTATTCTGGTTTTTCTTTTTCTTGTTTCTTTCCCCACAACTGATCTTTTTACATGACCTTCTCATTGAATATGACATCTCTACTCCTAATTATTTTTTTATTTTCATAATCCCATAAGAGATAACCAAAATCATTAACACCGTATCCAATAAAAGTACACTTCTTGGATTTTTCCTCAAGCTTTGTTCTATTTTATTTATCAATATGGACAAATGCTTCACAACCAAAAGTCTTCAAAAAAGAATAGTTTGCCTTCTTTTTTTTCTGTCCATGCCTCCTCTGGAATTCTACCATACAAAGAGCTTGAAGGTCCTATGTTTATTAAGTAAACAACAGTATCTATAGCATCTGCCCAGAACTGTAAGGGAAAACCAACATGCAATCTCATACTCCTTGCACGCTCCATGATTGTCCTGTTCATCCTTTCTGACACACCATTTTCTTGTGG
>JZKD02S1677326.1:57433-95437 GCA_000966675.3 Picea glauca
CCGTATTAAATTCATTTAAATGATCTGCAATAGACCCACCTTCTGACATCTTCATATTAAATAATCTCTTCATTAGAAATACCTTATTGGACGCCGAGGTTTTTTCATACAATTTAGCCAATGTGTCCATCAAACCCTTTGTTGTCTTTTCTTTCAAAATATTGAAAGCCACCGACGCTGCCAGGCTCGGCTGTATCATTCCTAGAGCCTTTCTGTCAAGATTATCCCATTCTTTGTCCTTCATAGTCGTCGACTTCTTTGTTATTCCTCCCAATGGTAGGCATAGATCCTTCTGATATGTAAATAATCTTCCATCTTCATCTTCCATAACTGGTATTTTTTCCGTTAAATTTTTCGACCCTAAACTTTCCATCTTCCGACATTGCTCCCACTCGAACCAGGAACCCTCTTTTCCTGCAAGTTACCTTTCCCTCTGATACAAGTTGTTAGAAAAACAGGATCGAGGAGCAATAAAATAAAACAAATGCGGAAATAAAATACAGAAGATACACAATACAATAGAGACACAAATATACGTGGTTCACCTAGTGTGGGCTACGCCCACCAGAGAAATTTTCTAGGTCCTTCCTTTATTATTATCCAGCAAATGAAGGGATACAACCTAAAGCAAAATCGTTGTAAGTTCCTCTTCTTTCTCTCACAATATCCTATCTCAGAATACAATATTCACTATCATCCTTAGCTGCAATACATTTCCCTTATAAAAGAAGATTGCCTTCTAGGGAAAAAAATCCTAACATAATTTCTACCGTTAGATCTACGACCTTATAATGAACAGTCCAGATTTACAATGAAATTACAATATACTTTTACAAGGCAATTTTTCCTTCGAGGGCTTCACCTCCGAACCCCCGCCGGGGGCTCTCTTGCCCCCGGACCCCCCAGCCGGGGGGATAGCCCCCTAGGACCTCGCGGAGGGGGTAAACCCCCTCTACACTCCCCCACGTGGAAGATTGTACATTCTTCTGGGGTGTAAAGTCTTCATGGGGTATAAACACGGCTAAAAACAAAGACCTCTGAATCTGGAAGATAATCAGGCTCCACAACCAACAGTAATTTAATAAAAACAAGTTGCAGACATACTCCAAAAATTAATTCTCTATGAATTTCCGCTTCAACATTCTGCTAACTCGGTCCATCCAGGCTCAGTGTTGAAAATTGGGCTCTGATACCACTTTGTAATGTACCCAACACCTAGGCTGGGCCACGTCACACCAAAATATATTTATTAGGACTCTGATACCATAATGTTACGTTCCCCAACTCAACTGAGGGACATTACGGTACAAAATACACATAAAATCTAATATTTTCTACTTAATTAATTTGTGTAGCTTACCTGCTACAGATCACACCAAAATTTGACCATTTGACTGATACCACGGTTCTAAATGCATCTAACAACATATATTAAACATGAATTCATTTTTTCAAGCCAACAACAAGCACACAAATTCATATAAATCATTTACACGGTAGAATAATCATAAATAATACAATAGAAACACTTATCTATTAATGATTAACCAACTAGCTACAAACGAAGGATGAACCTCCCAGCCATAGGCACTGCTGATTATTTTCTCTCATTAGCAAGCCACCCCAGAGATGGGGCTGCGATTCCACAAGGAGATCTGACCCACTGGCTATCCACTCTCCACATAGATCATCCCCCAACCTTGGTTATATTCTCACAATAGTTCCAAACCTCCAAATTTCTCTTTTCCCCACAACCTACACTACCCAAGGAATGTACCCCCTTCACTTCTCGCAGTCCCTTGAGTTGTACCATTCGTTTATCAGGGCCCCTAGTGAATTTAGTTGGCTAGAAATCACTAAGTTGGGAACTCTAGGAACTCTCAACTGCTTCATAATTTCTCATAACCCAACTGATATTCTTCGACAACTATACCGATTTTTCTACCATCTCTCTTCCTCCTAACCTTCCCAACCCAAGGAATGCGCCATTCATTTATCAAGGATAACCTAAGAGATGTGCCATCCATTTATCAAGGTTAACCCAAGGAATGTGCCATTCATTTATCAAGGTCTCTCTGGCACAAGTAGGTAGGAATCTCTCAGCTGGGAACTCAAGGGAACTTGTTGCTAGGGAAAACTACCAACAAACAAACAACACACACTTATTTTTACAGTGCAACTCACTCCAAAGTTAACTCTTCATGCCTGACAGCCTAGCTCTTCATTTTTCCATCTCCAATTTTCTCCAGTTACACTCTAGTTACGGTCCAACCTGCTCTAGAATCCGCTCTCCATGGTTGCACACGCCTCAAGTGTTATATCAAGATTTGCCTCATCCCATGCAACTTTCTCAGAAGGCCTTTTCCATTTCCCTATGCAGACTTGAAGTACCCTTGTGTAGTTCCCAAAGCTAAAAATCACATTTTTCCACATATACATGCCCTAACAACTATACAACATGCGTATACGTAGGTTGCACCATTACAACCCGCGTACACCTGGGTTTGTGCCCAAAATTAAAAATTGTGTCAGGTTTCCATGTCACATAATGAGATCCATGATCCTTGACCTTCCATATACTAGAAACATTCTGACTCAGCCCTTCAGTTCCATTTGAAGGCTATAAAACGATCCATATCCAAGCTGTGGAAAGGGGAGAGAATTCAACTTTTGAGAGAAAAGTTACTCTAGAGAAATTATTCACTTCATATTGAGTTTGCATCCCTTTGTCCTTTAAAGTCTGGACACATTGTTCAGCCCCCAAGCTCTTCCCTATTTGATGGAGAACCTCATTGTCTCTCTTATATGAGCTTTCCTTTGGTGGAGGATTGAAGTGGTGGAAGCCTAGTTGGAAGTGACTTAGTTTCTCGGTTCTAAGACGTGCCGACATGGAAGTTTGTCACTCATACACTTCTATTGATAAGATTTTAATAGAAATACTCTTTTCTTGTTTAATTGATGTCTTGGAATTATTTGAATTATTATTCCATGGGCGTATTGGTTATGAATGTTAATGGATTATGCTATTGTATGTGCTAACTTGATATGTTATCATCATATGCTTGTTTATCTTGGTTGTTGATGACAAGTTGCAGGTATAGAGCTTTGAGTTGCGTGCTCAACGGTAGTCTTCATCGAACGTCTGGACGAGGTAGGATCTTTATCTTTTTTGTTAGCATTTACATTTATATAACATACTTGGGATTATAGTCGATTTCTGCAAGCATTCCGTCTGTTGTGGTTTACCCCATGCCACAGAGTGATTTTCCTCGTAACAGAATTGGCGACCATACTGGGGAGTGAATCTTCTATTTTGGGGTTTGGAGTGTTTTTCTCCTTTGATTTCTCTCGATTAGCTTGAGTTTCCTTGTCGTCTGAATGCTTGACAGCCTATTTTCATTTTGAATTTGAGTTTCTTGGCCTTATCCTTAACCTGGCAGTGTTTTAATACATATACGTGGTTTTTCCTTTGGCAGAAGCGTACATACGCAAGTTGTCATTCTATAGGGTGCATACATATGTGATTTTTCCTTAAACAATCGCGTACATAAATGTGTTTTTCTTGATTGTTGAGTTTGGTGTTTGTTGGGTGAGTTTTGATAGCTGTTGAGTCTTCTTGGGTCTCTATCGTAGTTGTTGAGTGTCTGCAAAGTGATAGGAAACCTTTCTTTGGTTGAATTTTTGGGTGGTTCTTCTTTCTAATCATCTTTTTCATTGGTTGTACTTGCATCTTGGGCTGAGTGATTGCTTCTTGGTATCCTTCTTGGTTTGCCTTTTTTTTCTTACAGTAGGGTCTATATATCAAGCTGTTATTTAGTCCTTGCATTTTCATTCTCTATATTGAAAATACAAAAATATACATTTTTCATTTTGGCATTTCATCTTTGGGTTGTTTAATATTGATCCTGATATACATGGAAATATTATATCTTATTGAAATTGCATAATTGAATTGAAAGTTGCATTTGTGAAAAGCTTATCATTTTTTTTTAGAATTGAAGTTAGGATTTTGCATTATATTCATATTCATTTCTTTTATACGTTGAGTCACAACATCATCAGTTTCACAACCACATCTTTTGAGAAAACAAAGCCATTAAAAGTAACGCTGATAAATTTAAAATTGATTAGAAATGATTTTATTTTTCAGAGTACACAAACTAGCTTAAGTTATAGAGCCTTGGAATAGGATTTTGTGAGTAAAATTCTCCAAGGCGATTAAACTCAACATATGTGTCTGAATAAGGGAGTGGTGAAATCCATTGTATAATTAGTGACGTCAGGAGGCTCCGCTCACACCAGAGTTAAGCATGAGGTCGCACAAAGTTGGTTGCAAAGATATCAATCTAATACCTTCTTAGCGTCAGAGATATTTCTGGGGATCTATTCGTATATGGGGGTCTTGCTAGTACCTTTACCTCTATGAGAGGAAGTTCTTTCAAGATTTAGGGCTTTGTTACCCTGACCATACAGTGGAATTGACTTACGAATGTTCACCTGTGCATTGGTTGTATCATGGTAGCTTTAGTTGCTTGACATAGGTAGCCACATAGGTTACTTGCAGGGGTTATTTTGTGGGTACCATGAGTCAGATAAGGGTCAAACAACACACAACCTTTACAGAGGATTACCTCTCCAGGGGGATCTGACAAACTGTGATACATTTGGCCTTTTGTTTATTTTGGTGTGCTCTTTGATTATTAGTTGGCCTTAGGATTTTTCTTTTTATATCTAGAGTCTTGATTCATTGTCGAGCCAAGCCCGCTTCCTCGCAGGTCTCGTCTTTTGTTAAATTTACCACCGCATCTTGAGTCTTTGCCTTCTAAAAGATGTAAAGTTATCAAACATGGTACACACACCTCCACCTAACAGACTTGTGATCATACAAGTATGAGTACTAAGTCAGGTTAGAAAGTTACTGGGAGTCCTTCGACTCCCATACCTATGGTAGTTAATGGATCTCCTTTGACACCTTCAACCACTACGGTTCTAGTGTCGGAGGTTCCATTCATCACTCTTATCCAACCTATGGTTTCTACTCAACCGATAGTGATAAACCCTTTTGGGTCTATTTTTGGTACACCTAGGTACAATACTCAGTCTATTCCTTCAGCCTCTATCCCTTTCTCTTATGGTATGCCGAATCTGACAACGCAATTTTTTTCATCCATTCCAGCGACGAGTATAAATCCTAGTATTGGACCTGGGGGTATGGATCCTTTGCATATTCCACTCTCGTTTGGTGGAGCTCACATTCCACAAACTAATCCCATGGTTGGAATCCAACCCTCGTTTCCTCCTGGGTCTAATCCTAGTCTTAATGTTCCTGGATGGAGTAATCAACCAGGCGGACAAGATCCTGCCTACATTCCATCCTTACCTTCCTCCTCCACATTGATTCCGACCAACACGTTTGGCATGATGAATCCACCCATATCCTCCGAATTTCCACCCGGAGGAGGTCAGTTTCATACTTTTGGCAACTCCCAACCTGGAGATACTCTAGTTGGGAGCAATATTTATAACCCTCATTATAACATTCCTACTGGAATGGTGCCCAACCAACCCCTTATGAATTAGTTTGGAGGGGGGTTTTACAATCCCAGACAGGGCCATGGTGCATACCAGAACCCTAGATGGGATGTGATTCCCCAACAACAACCTTTCTCGGGAGCATGGGCTCAGATTCCGCAACCCAGACTCCCTTTTCTAGCCACGCTTAATTTTTCAGACTTATCAAGATTAATGAATGACCCAATGCGTCATGATCCATTATGGCCCCCGTCCCCACCAATCTTCCTTTGGATATTCTGAAATTCGAAGGCAAGACTGGTGAGGATCCTGGTGATCATGTCAATACTTTTCTCCTTTGGTTCTCTTCAATTCTCTTAACGACTATTCTATTCATTTGAGAATGTTTCAACACACTCTCACGGGGGTTGCTGCGAAATGGTACATCGAGTTACCAGGTGAGACATACAGTAACTTTAACCAAATGGTTGTAGTCTTTCTCAACCACTTCTATTTGTTGGTTCGTTACAATGCCGACATAAAAATTATGTTGTCCCTTTGCCAAGACAAAGCCACCCACATCTCAGACCATATCCAAGAGTGGCGTAGACGAAAGAGGTTGATCAAAGCATACATTCCTCCAGAGTTCCCATTGGAATGTTTTCTTAATTCTTTACTGCCTTAGATTTCGAAGGATGGTTCTACGTTCGGAGTTACATCTAAAGAGGAAGTGATTTTCAAATCCCAACAGTTAGATCTCATATATTCTCAGTCTGGGATGTTATATGAAATTATTCCTGATGCACTGAGGTCAAACTATGACCCTAGACAAAAGATCGGGCCTCATGCCGATGTCATTATAGGCTCCACAAATGTTAAATTTACAGACTTGGTGATGAACCAATTGAAAGATTTGTCTCTAAGCCAGTCTATAAGAGGACATGCTTCGTCTGTGTCCTCCACTCTCACTCAGTCAATGGACGTACATTTTGTGCAGTCGTCGACCAACCTGAATGGTAACCAACAACTAGGAGGGAATAGAAAGAAAGGAAGAGGTAATCCTAAGGGTAGGAGGAATGATAAAAAAAACAAGGACAATGATAACAATGATAGATTGAAGGTTAATGCTGGTGAGGGACAGAAAGAGAAGAGGAAGGTGAAGTTTCCTTGCAAGATTTGTACTGATGATCACCTTACCCACTTGTGCCTCAAACTCGAGGAAGATGTGAGGCTCTTATCTCAACCGTTCGTTGTGCTGACTAATCCTTTTCCTCATAATAAACACATGGCCTCAAGCTCTAATGCCAGAAATGCGGTGGGCGGGAATTAAAACCCCCAGGTGCATGAAGGAAACCGTCTATGTTTAAATATGGTTAAGTCTTAGATTAATGTAGCCAATCGATGTTGCAATTACAATTCTTCATAGGTTGTTCCAGGTCTAAAGTCTCCCCCTCCTCCAGAAACACCTTTGTATATCGAAGAGCCAGAGTCTCCACCTCGTATTCCGAACAGAGTACTAAAACGTTCTACCCACAACCCTAATGCTAGAGCTTCCCAAAACTACTCTATTATCGAGGATCTAGGTCAAACCCCTTGTGCGATGTCAGCTTTGGAGGTACTCCAAACATGTCCTTCACAGAGGAATGCCTTGTTATCTGCGTTAGGATCTCTATACACATGTGGCTCTAAGTTTATCAAGTTTGAAGTTACAAATGTTCAACCTCGCTTGCCTTACCATGTGGCCTTCCGAACCCATGTGGATTACTCGAAGTATACCATCAAACATACTGTCATTGATGAAGGTGCTTCAATGTGCATGATTTCCCTAACCTGTTGGAAATCCATTGGCTCTCCAACCCTCTCTCAATCTTCGATCATGTTGACCACATTTGATGGTCATTATTTCCGTCCCCACGGTATTCTTCCTACCTTTCCAGTTTAGTTAGGTGGAAAGATAGTGGAAGTGGATGTCGAGGTGGTTGATGCACCCCTTGACTATAACTTATTTCTAAGGTATAATTGGACTTATGCTATGACTGCATTTGTATCGTCCATTTTTCCTACTTTATGTTTTCTTCACGATGGGAAAATCATGACGATTGATAAGTTATCCTTTACGCATTTGTGCTAGTCCCAATGCATCAGTTAGACCGTCATTCCCAGTGATCGATAATTCTTAATTGACAACTGAGGATATTGGTGTCGGAATGTATTCCTGCCTTATGGGTACCTTTCATTTCGTGGCACTAGTTCACTACATTTATGCCATGTCCAATAGGTATTTTTCGTCAACGAGGTCCATTCCTTTCCTTACTTCGTATTTCAACGATCCTTGAACCCTACCTTCCCTGACCATGTCTTGTGAAGGTTAGTATCATATTGGAATGGCAATGCCACTGTCAGCGACTAAAATAGCATATCAAGTTGTTCTTGACTCTTCTGTTGAACCAGATCCTATCCCCTCGTAGACGGACAAGAAGAATCATGTTCTCAAGCCCGTATGAGCCACCTCATTGACTTGTTCGCATGATTGCCTCGATGACACTTTACCTTCAGATGAAGGGATCTTAGAGGCCATGAATGATCATGATAGGCCATGGGATAATATGCATCATAACTCTTACTTCTATAATGTTCCTGAGCCAAATTTCCTACTCATAACACTAACTATTTACTATTGTTATGTTGTTCATATGTTTGCAGGTGTATTCGTAAGATGTGCATAGATTATTCAATGTGATAGACCAATAGATATGAAGCATACAATCATAAGCAATACAAAGATATTAGAACACCAGTAGAGAATCAAAATTTTAGATATGACCTTTATTTAGATTGTAAGAGGTTCTTGTATACATGAGAACTGCAGATCTGGGAGAAAGCCCCAATAATAGAAAAATGGGCTTCTAGCCAATACAATAAGAAGAACAATACAAGATGTAAGCCTCCCAAAGGCTGTAAGAGAAGATATCCAAGATTCCAAAGGCCACCAACAAGTAGATCTGACTGAATATAGAAGACCCTGATCAATACACTGTCAAACCTCCCTAAATGTATGAGTTTTTCCCTGCTCTGGATGCTGCCAAACCCTCAAGTTTCGACCTACCCACTCCTGACCTCCAAATCCTCTAAAAATAACTTAGAATGTAGATTGGGGTGCTAGAAACCCCTGGAATCAATCAAAAGATCATCTAAGATAAGTTGCTCCTCCAAATGGCTAATCCCTATGCTGGATGGTGCCCTTCCTAGTTTGATAAAGTCAAGAGGGTACGTTTTCCCCTCTAGACACCTCCAAATGCTACCAAACTCCGTTAGATCATAGATCGGGTCACTTCTACCATGATACTAAAGTCTCAAACCAATCTATGAATATTTGACCCTGCAAACACTAAAAATACCTTTCTGCAGAACGTCCTCTTCTTCCCTAATGTGTGCCAAACTCATAGAAATGAACTGAAAGGATAAACTCCTTTGGAATAGACCAGGAATGATGCCAGGGATCCATCGAAGAGAACCCAGGTGATATATTTCCCAAATGCCTCCTACTTCCTCCAGATCTAACTAAAACCTCCAAGATGGTGCGCCCCCTAGATGGAAACCCCCCTGGGTTGTGGTCTAACCTGGTGAATGCCTGTAGAACCAACCTGAAACACTGTAGAATGGTGTGGGAGGATTATTTCACCTTCGAGACCAAGCCTGGATCAAGGAAGGTGAGATCTTTCACCACCGAGTTGATCTCTAGGGTTTTAGACTCAAAACCCTCAAAACTGATTGTGCTCAAGAGCTCCAATGCAAAAATGATAATAATCCAGAATGAATGAGGAGTGTGCCCTGCCCTTTCCTTTATAGCTCCAATCTATTCCTCCATTGAGTTAGTTTCACCCTTAGGGTTAACTCTTAACCTAACTCATCCTTTCTATTTCTTCGTTGAGCTACCTTTTTCCACAAAGTCAACTTAACTTTAGAATATTATGATTCCTAGTTGACTTTGTCCCAAATACACCTAAGACTATAGTCTAGTGGGGAAATCTAGACCACTAAGTCTCTCCAACCCTCTTCATCAAGAGGTGGTGGACATTACAATCTCCCATGCTAGAAATTGCTTGCCCACAAGAAATTCTGAACCTGTCTCCTGAATCAACTGCTCTCTTTCCCACATGGCATCCTCCACAGGTAGGTTCTTCCACTTAACCAGATATTCTCTGATGCTCCTTTTTCTTATCTTCCTCTCCCTGGCTTCCAGTATCTCCTATGGTATCAATACCAACTATCCTTCTTCATCTATGGGTGACAATTCCTCGATGGGAGTGATGTGCTTGCCGATGGCCCTCTTCAAACACAAAACATGAAATACATTATGTATTTTTCTACCCTGGGGTAGATCCAACTCATAAGCTATGACCCCTACCCTCCTGTTGACTCTGTATGGGCCAAATAAATGGGGCTGAAGTTTTTCTGCACCACTTCTCTTGATTGATGCTTGTCGGTACGACTAGAGCCTAAAATAAACCAAGTCTCCGACGTCAAAGGTGCACTCAACTTTGTGTTTGTCTTCTTGTACCTTCTGTTGATTATGTGCCCTCTATAGGTGATCCTTCAATTCCCTGAGGATGTCCTGACTATGCTGAATCCAGTCTTGAACCATGGGAGCCCTGCTATCACCGAAAGCAATCTCTATAAAGGAGAGAGGCTCATAACTATATAAGGCTCTGAATGGAGGCATACCGATGTACATATGGTGAGTGGTGTTGTAACAATATTCCCCCAAGTGAAGCGATTTGACCCATGCCTTTTGTTGTCCTGCTACATAGTTTCTCAGGTAGCCTTCAACCCATTTGTTGACTATATTTGTCTGACCATCAGTCTATGGGTGATAATTGGTACTAGGTGTCAAGGTCATACCTACCAGTCTGAAGAGTTCCTGCCAAAAGGTGCTCATGAACCTGCTATATCGGTCACTCACTATGGTTTTGGGCAACCCATGTGATTTGAAAACTTCCCTGAAGAAGAGGTCTGCAACCTGTGCTACACTGAAATATGTGGCAATGAAAAAAAAGTGTGCAAACTTCGTAAACTTGTCCACTACCACAAAAATTCATTCATTTCCTTGTACCTCAGGAAACCCTATGATGAAATCCATGGATATGCTCTCCCACTTCTGCTCCAGAATGGGAAGTGGTTGTAATAGCCTTGTTGGGTGAGTGTGTTCATCTTTGTTGGCCTAGAAAGTGTTGCACTCCTTGATGTGGTTCATCGCATCTTATTTTATACCCTTCCAAGAAAACCTCTCCCATAGCTGTCTGTATGTATTGGCGATCCATTGGTGCCCTGCTACTGGTGAATCATGGCATGCCTGTAACACCTTGGCCTTGAAGGATAATTCAGGGACCAAGAAAATTAGGCCCTTGTAGTAAATGATGTCATGCATAACCCTGAAGTTGTCATCTACCACCTTTCCATCCATTATTTCACAAGAAAATTTGTTCTTCGAATACTCCACCAAGAGGTGGGCCTTCCAATCTACTGAAATATCGGTCATGGCATAAACCGATGGTCTCTTGGACAAAGCATTTGCTACCACGTTATTCTTCCCTTTGACAAATTCTATGTCGAAGTCATAGGCCTGTATATTTCTCACCCACTTATGTTTCCTTTCATTCAAGTCCTTCTGGTCCATGAAGTATTTGAGGTTGTTGTGATCTGTCCTCACAATAAATTTTGCTCCAACTAAACACTGCCTGAACTTACCCAATGCATGCATGATGGCTAGCATTTATTTGTCATAGATGGTGTAGAGGAGCTCAAGACCTCTCAACTTTCTTCTTTCATAGACAAGTGGATGCATGTTTTGCATCAGTACAGCTCCAATGCCTACCCCTGATGCATCACACTCTACTATGAAGGGTTGTGTGAAATATGGAAGTGTTAATACCGGGCATGTACTCATTACCTTATTGATTTTTCAAAGGTGTCTTGTGCTTATGGGTTCCATGTGAAGGCCCTTTTCTTAGTCAAATTAGTCAAAGGTGCACAAAGTTGAGAAAATCCTTTGAAAAACCTCCTGTAATAGCAACAAACACCCCAAAACCCCTTCAACTCAGTGAATGTCTTTGGTGTGGGCCAGTCTATGATGGCTTGTATCTTTTCTTGATGTACATGTACCCCCTTTACTCCGATAATGTGTCCTAAGTGAAGGACCTTTGTCATCCCAAATTCACATTTATATTCCTTTTCATATAAGGATTTCTCCTCCATGATAGTCAGAATCTGTTCCACATGCTGAAGGTGCTCCTCCCAAGTCTTGTTGTAGATTAGTAAATCATCAAAGAAGACTAATAAGGACTTCCTTAGTTTCTTGTTGAAGAAATGATTCATGCACGATTGGAAAGTGGTTGGTGCATTAGTCAACCCAAAAGGCATGACTAGAAACTCATAATGCCCATAGTGACACTAGAAAGCAGTCTTGGAAATGTCTTTCTCCCTCACTTTAATCTGATGGTAGCCAGAGCACAAGTGAATCTTAGTGAAGTAAACTACACCATGGAGCTCATCCAATAGCTCATCATTCCGTGCGATGGGGTATTTTTTTGTTATGGTATTCTTGTTTAGGGCCCTATATTCAATGCACATGCGCATTGTTCCATCTTTCTTTTTCACTAGCACCACTGAAGATGCAAAGGGACTGGAGCTCGGCCTGATGTGACCCATGTCCAACAATTCCTTGATTGTCTTTTCAATTTCGTCCTTGTACTTCTTTGGGTGCCTATAAGGAGTGGTGATGACAGGTTTCGCACCCTCCTCTAACTCTATGATGTGCTCAAACCCCCTATCTGGTGGTGCTCCTGGTGGTATAGGCTCAAAGACCTTGCCGTTCCTATCCATGCTCATCTTAATCTTTGGTGTGTAGTGTGTTTCCCCTTTTTTTTCCACTCTGAATGATTATGCATTTTGATGCATAAGCGATGTCTTCTCTTCGAAATATGGCCTACATGCACTTTGTTGTCACTACCCTTGGTGTGTTTCCCATCATACCCCTGAGAGTCACCTTCTTCCTTGTTTATTCTGTGAAAGACATTTCCATGGTTTTGTAGTTTGTGGTGATTGGTCTCAATGTACTAAGCCACTGTACTCCTAGGATGATGTTGGTGTCTGGAAGATCCACCACATAGAAATATTGTGCCAACTCATGTCTTCCCAAGGTGAGTTTCATCCCTGGGATGTACCTATCACAAGGCATGGTACGTCCACCTGCTACCTCCACACGAAATCCCTCAAATTCTATTGTCGGTATGTGCCTTCTTTTCAGTAATGTTGAGTCAATGAAGTTGTCTGAGGTACCTCCATCAATGAGAATTGAAACCTTATACCCCTATAACACCCCTATCATCCTGAAGGGGTTGTATTTTAGTACCCTGTTGATGGATGCATTAATTACCTTCTCATCTGCTGCCAGGTCGTGACTAGCATCCTCTTCTTCTGTCTGTCCTGGAGTTTTGGCCTCCATGTTCTATATGTGGCCGAAATCCTCATCCTCATCATCTGAGATCACCTCAATATAGTGGGCTTTTCCCTTACCCATGCACCTGTGTGTTGGGTCCCACAGTTCCTTGCAGGTGAAACACAGTTGCTTCCTCCTCAGTTCCCTCCTAGTGGGCTCATCCATCCCACCCCTTCCTTAGTCAAAACCCCTTGGGTCTCTTCCCCCTTGGTTATTAGGAGGTCTCTTCTCTCTACCCCATTGATTGGGAGGTCTAGGGGTGAATATCATCTTAGCTACTGAACCTAAGTCTCTGGTCTTCCAGATGGAATCATGTAATTTGGTAGGCTTAAAGGCCTTGACCCAACCCCTCAAGGGTTCCATCAACCCTTCTGTGAAAAGCATCATAAGTCTCACTTGAGACACATCCTGTACCATCACTTCTAGCATCTAGAACTCCTCTATGTAAGCCTCCGATGAGCATGTCTGTCTGAGCTACGTGAGCTCCCTAAAAGGTAGATCTGTATCTCCCTGGTCAAATCGGTCAATGAGCCTCTGTGTGAATTCTAAGTAAGATGTAATATGATTGTGACCTAGTGTAGTTAATCCATGATACCGCCAATCATGATATTTTCCATCTAAGTACATGGTGGAAAATTTGATGGAATCCATCTCTCTCATGGGGTTAAGTTGTAGGTAGGTATCCAACTTCTGCACCCATGCTTGTGTTGTCACCTTAACAGATCCATCAAAATAAGGGATCTCTATTTTGCCTGTCCTACACTCCAGTTCATAGTTGGGCCTCTGATATTTTTTCGGTTTGCCCGAAATTTAATTCTGCAATACTTATCTAATGTGACTTATCTCTGAAACCCTGCATGTAGGGCATGATACTCCCTGGCATACTGCTCAAAATTACCCTCAATATCATCCTCATAGTTATGTTGTGGATGAGTATCTAAGAACGTAGGTAGATAGGGTCTAGGAGTGGATCTGTTGTATGTTTGTCCTAGTGGTGCACCTCCTCCATAGCTCTATCCCTCATTGTGATAGTGGGGGTTGTGCTCCTACTGTTGTCTAGTCCCTCCATGAGATCCACTAGCTTCCCTGTTGGCATAAACCTCAGGACCCTTCCCTCCATGGGTCATCTGCATCAGGAGTTGTGATATCCTCTCCTGGATTTCACTTACCTTCCTTAGAGCTTATGTCATCTCTACATGTACCATGTGTATTGTTTCCTGATTCTCCTATAGATGATGTACCATGGTGCGCTGTGACAAGTTTATGGATTGTTGCAACTCCTTAGAGAATCCTGCTAGAATTTGTGGCTCATTGTTCTCACCTGATCCTTCCATTTCGGCCTCTTCTTTACCTGCATGTTTCCTTCATCTTCCCATGTAAATGCCACTGAACGTCTACATGCACTAACCTCACTGTCTGGTAGGATCAAAAGATTTGATACCACTGTAATGTTCCTGAGCCAAATTTTCTACTCAGAACACTAATTGTTTACTGTTGTTATGGTGTTCATATGTTTGCAGGTGTATCTCTCCGATGTGCATGGATTATTTAATGTGATAGACCAATAGATACGAAGCATACGATCATAAGAAATACAAAGATATAAGAACACCAGTAGAGAATCAAAATGTCATATCTGACCTTTATTTAGATAGTAAGAGGTTCCTGTATACAAGAGAACTGCAGATCTTGGAGAAAGCCCCAATAATAGAAAAATGGGCTTCTAACCGATACAATAAGAAGAACAATGCAAGATGAATGCCTCTCAAAGGTTGTAAGAGAATATATCCAAGCCTCCAAAGGCCACCAACAAGTAGATCTGACTGAATATAGAAGACCCTGATAAATACAATGTCAAACCTCCCCAACTGGATGAGTTGTGCCCTGCTCTGGATGTTGCCAAACCCTCAAGTTTTGGCCTACCCTCTTCTGACCTCCAAATCCTCCAAAAATCGCCCAGAATGTAGATCAGGCTGCTAAAAACCCTTGGAATCAATGACAAGATGATCTGAGCTAAGATGCTCCTCCAAATGGCTAATCCCTAAGTTGGATTGTTCCCTCCCTGGTTTGATAAAGTCAAGAGGGTACGTTTTCCCCTCTAGACACCTCCAAATTCTACCAAACTCTGGAAGATCATAGATCGGGTCACTGCTACCATGATACTGAAGTCTCAAACCAATCCATGAAGATTTGACCCTCCAAACATGAAAAAAACCTTTCTGCAGAATGTCCTCTTCTTCTCTAATGCATTCCAAACTCACAGAAATGAACTAGAAGGATAAAATCCTCTAGAATAGACTAGGAGTGATGCCAGGGATCATCTGAAGAGAACCCAGGTGCTAGATTTACCAAATGCCTCCTGCTTTCTGCAGATCGAACTAAAACCTCCAAGATGGTGTGCCCCTAGCTGGAAACCCCCCTAGGTTGCAGCCTAACCTGGTGAATGCTTATAGAACCAACCTGCAACACTATTTAATGGTGTGGGAGGATTATTTCACCTCCGGGACCAAGCCTGGATCAAGGAAGATGGGATCTTTCACCATTGAGTTGATCTCTAGGGTTTTAGACTCAAAACCCTCAAAACTGATTGTAATCAAGAGCTCCAATGAAAAAAGGATAATAATCCAGAATGAATGAGGAGTGTGCCCTGCCCTTTCCTTTGTAGCTCCAATCTATTCCTCCACTGAGTTAGTTTTACCCTTAGGGTTAACTCTTAACCTAAATCATCCTTTCTATTTCTTCGTTGAGTTACCCTTTTTTCCACAAAGTCAACTTAACTTTAGAATATTACGATTCCTGGTTGACTTTGTCCCCAATACACCTGAGACTATAGTCTAGTGGGGAAATATAGACCACTAAGTCTTTCCAACCCTCTTCATCAAGAGGTGGGGGACATTACAACTTCCTCCCATAACTTATTAAGATCCAACAAGAGGATTTTAGATCTACCTTGAGTGAGATGGTTGGTCATTTCGTAGTTCCACTAGGTCCGCACGACATTTATGTCAAAGGAAACATGGAGAGTATTTCTCCTACCGCCATGATCTACATCTCTCACATTCCTGGTAAAATTGAAAATGTATATATCGGTACAGATTGTTCGCTTGAAGAAATTCAGATCTACATCGATATTTTCAAATAATTCCTTGATTTATTCTCTTGGTCATATGAAGAGATGTCAGGAATCGACCCTCACATTGTCGAACATGAGATCAAAACCTACCCAGATTTTAAACATGTTTGGCAATGACTTAGAGCTGTTAATCCTAGGAAGGCCCCTACTATTAAGGCAGAGGTGGAGAAACTGCTTAATGATGGTTTTATCTACTCGGTTCCCTTGACTTAATGGGTATCCAATCCCATTCTCGTAAATAAGAAACAAGAAACCATCCATGTGTGTATGGAGTTTCGATACCTCAATAAGGCCTATCCTAAAGACAACTTCCCGACACCTTTCATTGATTAGACTCTCGATGAGTGTGTGTGAAGTGAGGTTTTTTCTTTTATGGACGGATTTTCAGGATACAATCAAATTCAGATCAAACCTGAGGATCAACATAAGATGACATTTAATTTTCCTTGGGGTACTTTCGCATACCGGAAAATTCCTTTCGGCTTTAAAAACACCAAAGAAACCTTCCAACAATCCATGGCCTTCGCTTTTCACGACCTCAAGCATATAGTTGAAGCCTACCTCGATGATCTCACTTCTCACTCTCGCAAGAGAGTGGATCACTCTACCCACCTTAGACTATTTTTCGAGAGATGTCGCTGTTATCACATCCGTTTAAACTCTCACAAGTGCATATTTTGTGTTAGGTCGGGTCGTCTTTTAGGATTCTTAGTTTCTGATACTGGGATCAAGGTGGATCTTTTAAAGGTTGAGGTAATATTTCGATTTCCTCCCCTCGCACAACATTTGCCAGCTTCAAGGTTTACAGGGGAAATATAACTTCTTACATCATTTTATAGTAAACTATGCGAATATTACTAAGGGTTTCATGCATCTCTTGAAGAAGGACACTCAGTTTATATGGGATGAGCAAGCCCAGGAATCCTTTGATGTTCTTAATAAATCCTTGGTATCGATACCTCTGTTAAATCCTCCAGACTACAACAGAGATTAGTGTTACACATAAAAAATCATCACTTTGGTAGTGTCGCAAGTGTCGTCATTATAAGTGTCGCAAGTGTCGCACTTTGCTCACAAGTGTCACAAGTGTCAGGGAAACATACTGCCATGATGCCTATGTCGTGCCTATAACGACATGAGAAGGACACTTGAAACACCTCAAACATTTGATTTGGAAGAGGAGAAATGAGTTAGCAGGCTTGCAAACCTTTTGCCATCTGAAAACACTAAAAAAACTAGCTTTTGGAGGAGAGCGCTCCCCTATACCTCTTCTTGGAGTGTCGGTGCTCCCCCTTACACTGTCTGGGAGCGTTATAAATCTCCTCTAGCCCTTTTGAGGGAGCGCTATGGATTTGAAAGCGCTGGCGCCCCCCTAAAGCCTACTAGGGAGCGCTACAGAGCTCTGATGGCCCTTTTGAGGGAGAGCTACCTATTCAGGGAAGCAGCTGAGTTGTTGAGATGAATGGGGGAAGGATCTTTTCATTCTTGGAAGGCAGTTGAGCTCGAATCCCTAGTCCAACCATGATCTTAGGGTAGATCCTCAACGGAAGGAGGAAAATCCTCAACTTCCCCAAGGATATCTCAAGTGGTTAAAGCCTCTCCAAGGCTATATAAGCAAGCTTTCTAATGGTGAAAGAGGGACTGGAAAAGGAGAATCACACAAAACTTATGATCTTATAAGTGGTGCGGGGGAAGAATTGCTAGCATGAAACCTATGATCTCATAGGAAACAAACAGTCAGTCAAAGGAGAGTGATCAGTGAAGCTGCTATCATCCAGGTTGTGGATCTTTCGAGCAAGGGTTGAACGAAGGGGACTTGGCGAAACTGCTGCAATCCATCTACGACTGTAAGCAATGTTTTGTCCTCATTAATGTAATTTGCTTGGCCTGTTTCTTTCTAATTCATGTTCAATCTCACATGAATTTTTCTCTTTAGTAGATAGACCTATTTCAGACTAATCTTTATAGAGTAGTAAGTAGTCGTACTTTGTTTGTCTACAGGGCTTATCGAGGAGCGAAAGACTGGAGCTCAAATTGGAGTGTGCAGGGACAAACGTCGATAAAGAGGTACTTCTATTCTCCTTCCTTCTCATGTATTAGTTTGTATAGATTTGAAAGGAATTCATTGTCCACGTTAAGCACTTTCTGTCTTAGAGTTTAGGGTCTAGCTCTTTGAGGCAATCTACCTGTCCGCAAGGAGATTTTCCTACAACAATTAGTTTATTTATATAGCCGCATCCAAAGGGATGGTTGGTATGGTTTTAGTTTAGGAGGATTATGAGATCCATGAGTACGTCATCTACTACCTTAGTCAAAACTTAGTCGGCCCTAAATTTAGGTACTCTCACATTGAGAAGCTAGCGTTGGATACCGTACACACGGTTCAAATATTGCAACACTATATATTGCTTTGCAAAACTACCGTAGTTGTTGATGTCAATCCATTTCAATACGTCCTTACTAGGCATATCATAGAGGGAAAACACAATAAATGGATTTTCATTTTGCAAGAGTTTGACCTCGATTTTTCTTCGGCGAAATCCAAGAAATAAATAGTTTTTGCCGAGTTAATATCGGACTTCCCTCGATTAGATGATGACGTCATTCATGTCAATTGATTCACGGATGAACACATTTCCCTTATCTCGTATTTGGACCCCTAGTATGGAGACATTATGATATATCTTCAAACCTTGAAGTTCTCTCAGCATCTATCGAGAGACGATCAACGATGTATACAGTATCAAGCTAAAAACTACCTTATTATCGGTGACACTTTGTATCGCTGAGGCGTAGATAATATCGTGCATCATTTCTTGAATCACGAAGAGGATGAGTCAGTTCTTAATGACTATCATAGTGAGGCTTGTGGTGGTCATCTATATGGGCTTGTGACAACCCATAAAATATTGCGAGCTGGTTATTTTTAGCCATCTATTTTTAAATATTATCTCAAAGCGGTCAATAAGTGTCACCCTTTCCAAGTGTTCACTCAGAAAATGCATTTTCATCCAACCCCTCTTCACTCGATCATCATCGTCGGTCCCTTCACCAAGTGGGGGGTGGATTTTTTGGATTGCAACCCAGCTTCGGTCGGGGGGCATCAACGTATCATCGTGGTCATATACTACTTTACTAAATGGGAAGAGGCCATGCCTACGATTAAATTCAATGGTAATACTGCAACATTTTTCGTCTTCAATCAAATTATATCCCGGTTTGGAATCCCAAGGGAGATTGTCACTGATCATGGCAGTCACTTTCAGAATGAAATGATGAAAGAGTTAGCATCAAAACTAGGGTTTAAACATGGTCATTCTTCCCCTTACTATCCCCAGAAAAATGGACAAGTAGAGGCTGTGAACAAGTCTCTCAAGACCATTTTTCAAAAAACTATCAACCAGAGCAAATATGACTGGCATCTAATTATTTACCCGGTTCTTTGGGCATATTGAACCCAATACTTTTCAGTTAGTACATGGTGTGGATTTGATCCTTCCTATTGAATGCTAAATACCTTCCCTTAGACTGGTAGTTAAGATGCTACCTGACACTTCCGATCTTGAAGAACACCTTGTACACCTAGAGAGCCTAGATGAGCAACGTCGAGATGCCTCTATGACTATCGAAGCGAATAAATGATGTGTCAAGGTCCAATATGATAGTCTGTTTGTTCTCGACAATATGTTGAGGGTGACTTGGTCCTCTTGTATGACCAAGCCAAAGAACCACTAGGGGCAGGAAATTTCAACCCCATGTGGAATGGTCCTTATATTGTGCAACATGTCTTAGAAAAAGGAGCCTATGAATTGGAATATTATGATAGGAATATGCTGGCTGAGCCTAGAAATGGGCTCTACTTGAAAATATGTTACGCTTGAGCCCCAAGCTTGGGCATAGCTAGTGTACCTTAGTGTATATATATCTTTTCCTTTGTGTCATCGGCTTGCTTATCGATTTTTCCCTTGGTTTGCATATGTCAATGGAGTCTTCATTTTACTTAGGATTCATAGATGATGATAGTCGTCGTACACAGAACTTGGCTTCTGCCTCTTGGGTCGTTTACTCACATGAGGGTCAATTGGTGTCTTCAAGCAACATTTGTCTAGGGCCATCAATGAATAATGTGGTTGAATATAGCGTCATTATAGATATTTTACGTGATGCCATTTCACATGGTCTTCGGTCTTTAGAGGTTTTTTTGGACTCCCGATTAGTAATATGTCAATTGAACGACAATTACCGTGTGTGACATCCTACTCTACTCCGACAATTCCTACGGGTATAACTTTTGGAACGACATTTTGATTTTATTACTTATAATCACATACCTAGAAGTTCTAATTATGTATCCGATGTATCCGATGCATATGATAATTATGTTTTAGATTGGAATTTGTCGCATAACTAAAGTAAAGAAAACACATTTATCAATGTACACATTGTAACATAAGTAAATTTGAAATCCAAGGTTTTTTATATATATTTCATCTCTCCAAAAATATGGTGTTATAGGACAAAATGGGGCTCACACCCTCAAAATACATATACAGTCGATTGATACAATGACCATGACATCTACACATGTGGCACCGGATGTGTGTCATGATAGCATACTATGGTGTTTGTGAGACGCCAGAACCCACGAACAAGGCACACCTACCACCTGTCGTTGCATCACCTTTGGCAGATCCTATACCTAAACCATGGGAATCCTATGCATCAAACGAGATAGGTTTCCCTACACATTTTGAAGCACTCTCTCCACATCTCCTCCCTCTTTCTCATATCCCTGATTCCTCCATCGATGTCATGGGAATCCAACTAGTCTTTGCGGACCCACATCGGCGTAACAAAGATTTTTTTTTAAATACTTGACACCATCCAAAAATATTTGCCTTTTTTTACTCTTTTAAAAAAATACAAAAAAAAATGAAATATATAAAAAAAATTCATACCGATATCACCGTAGGTGGAGACTGGTGGAAATGGCATGTATGGATCTCGATCCATGTATAAGGGTATTCGTCCATGGCTATCACCTGCCGATGCCACCAGAAGAGGAACTCATCGTTGTAGAGGGTCGGCACCCTACAACCTCCTAACCACCTCATCACCTCGGTCCACCATGACATGGCTGGATCACACAGTCTATGTGGAATGATATCGAATCTAGGTCTCTTGGTGCGTCGATGAATATATTTCAAGCCAAAGAATTATTCCACTGTGGGACCACTCTTATGTTTCTTTAGCACCTCAGGTCTTCCGTCAGATGTTAATATTTCCAAAGCCAACATTGACATTCAGAGGAGAAGACTCCAAGAAGTTCCTAAGAAAGAAGAATAACGGGTTAGACCTCTTTCCCGAGTTCTTGGAAGACCCGATGGCAGTTCCTAAAGATATCACAATCTTGCAGGTTAGTTCATTTAGAAATCCATTCTGGGAAATTGCCTGGTTATTTACAAGAATAACGGGACATGAATCTGTTGGATCATGTTGTCATTGATGCCAAAGGTTTATTTAATTGATGTCAAGGGATTGATTGATTCCAAAGGATGATTAATTGATTGATGTCAAGGAATTGGTTGATGCCAAAGGATGATTGAATGATGTCAAAAGTCAAAGGTTTGATGTATACATTTCTTATCATAGTATATTGATAAAGTATGTCAAATGGAATCATAGTCATATGATGTCATTGATATGATGCATAGATGAAGTTGGATCGATGTGTTTCATTGGTATATGATGCATTTTTGGATGGATGTAAAGATGAATCATTATTGTCTTATAATGATTGATAAGGTGTACAAATGGATGAACTCCTAAGTGGTCCCCTTATGGTGAAATCCCTCACGAGAAGACGCTTTGCGGTTGAGTTATCCTTGAAGTATGGTTATACTTATATGTGGAATAATGAGATGAAGATCAGTGAATTTGTTAGTGGAACTATCCTATATAGATAGTGCTTGTCATGCCATTTCCGATGGTATGTGGAATGTCCCATAACTCCTCATGGTTTGAGAGTTATGGCCCTATGAAGTTGGAGGACCCTCATATGTAGGCTTGAAGCCTCAAAAGGCCAAAGAAGTCAAAGAGGTTGCAAAGAAGAAATAATTATTTAAATTGTAAAGAAAAGTGACAAGTCAAGGAAGAATATTTTAATGGAGAACTTTCTATTTATGGAAAGTGGTTAACCCTAAAAATGAGGAAAATAGGTTAAGTAACCTAGAAATTGCTTAAGTGACCTAGAAATAGGTTAAGTGACCTAGAAGATGTTTCTAAGGAGGCTACTTGGAGAGTATAAATAAGAGGCAAGGGTCTCTTGTGAAATATATAGTAGATCTTATGGTATCTCTTGTGCATCTGAGAGAGGATATCTGAAGGATCTCATGGATGCATCAAAGTTTCAGTATGTCTGAGATCATGACGACAAAAGTTTCAGAAGTTCATAAACCCTAGTTTCTGAGGTATACGTGGGCTGTAGTGAGCCAGGGCACATACATACGCGGGCTGAATGAGGACAAGGCGTGTACATTGGATGAATTCATGTAGAATTGTGTGTGAGTTGGTGCCAGGCTCTTGAAAACTGAAGCAGGTTCTAGATCTACATTCTATGGCCTCAGATCTGCCATAGAAATTATGGTATGGTTACATTGTTGTTTTGATGGATACTATTGCTTGTTGTGTGGTGAATGCTTAAGGCATTCTTGGTATGGTTGTTGTGATGTGATTTGTGTTGGTTGATGGAGTGAGCATCACTCTTATGATTCAGTGTTGATATGATTGCTATAGTATGTTGATTGCTTATACATGATTGAGTAGCATTCATATTGTATTGTTGAGGAGCATGAGTAGGTTTTTGGAGATCTTGGATGCGTTGTGACTGGCTATGGGTCAGATTGGACAGTGAGAGACATAAAAGAATGTGATTGAAGGTTGTAGAGGATCTGAGTTTGAGATGAAAAGAAAACCCTAATTTCTCAGAAGTGATACGCAAGTTGTAGTTCAAGCTGGCCGCATACATACGCAAGTTGTACTGCTGGTAGGGCACGTACATACGCGTGTTGCACTACCAACAGGTCACATACCTGTTGAAAAATTGATATCTGTTGAGGATTGTTCCCTCATCTCAGTTGGTGCAAAGGGTGTAAGTTGAGTCTTGCATTATAGAGCTGGTGCTCTTGTAGAGTTGTTTTATATTCAGTTGTTGTTGATAAACCCAAGGATTGTAGTCTGTAATAAAAATAAAATTGTACATACATATTGTGTTCTTTGTGTTCCTAGTGGTGATGATTTGTTGATGGTATATTGTTGATATATGTTCACATTTAACTGATTATAAATGACAACAATAAGTAATGAGTAAATGGTGATTGCTAACTAATGAGTTTTGTGAAGGGGAAGTTTTGGGGAAAAGAGTCCTACACTGTTCACCCCTCCCCTCTCAGTTTAGTCGGTGTGTCCAACATAATCCACAACAAGTATTTCCTGCATGGTTATTTATATTTTATATTTCATAGTCAAGGAACAAGCCATTTTTGATTGGGGGAAGCTAATTTCCCATGAAATATGTTCCCAATTGTCAAGCTTAAAAAAGGAGAATAAATTGTATATGTCATCCTAATTGGTTTTTGCGATAACAAATTGCTGTCAGTTTCCAAAATTGTTTCTGTCCAAGAAGGTAAACTAGGAATTCAACCCAGTAACATTCTGGTACTAGGCCTTGTGGAAGCTCAAGGCCTCCCACTATTTTTATGAGGTTTTTAATGACTTTGAGTTTGTTTTCAAAGTTTTATTGTTAGGAGAAGATGTTCCCCGCATATCTGACCAGGAAACCAGGTTTCTAGACAAGAAGGGGGAACTTGAACAAATTTTAATTACAGTGTGATAAGGATTTTTGGGTCCAAGGAAAAACCTGCTCTCCTTCCATGTCACATTATGGACAAAATGTTTGTTACATAAATAACAAGTCAATATAACTATTGGTTGCATCTATTCCATGAGAAGAGAAAAAAACAGTTCATTCCCTCTGCCTTGGAAAGTCGGGGACTTTGTGTTAAGGAACGTCAACAAAATTGACGAATTTGCAACCCATATCAACAACTTGAACTTAAGATATGATGAAAGCCTAAGAGGGTTCGACCCTAATAATATTTTTTTTAGAACATTTACTTACACTTGGCCTCAAAAATTCTTTTTTCAAGAAACACCTGAGCGAAAACAAAGACATTGGTGACAACGTTGTTGCTTCTGATGCCGATGACCTAGAAACACTGAATTGTACAAACAACATGGAAAAGACCCTGATGTAAGAGTGTTCAATCGGCGGATAGCACTCCCAAAAGTATGACATCCCAGAGCATCGCTCCAATGGCCCACCGCAACAACAAAGCAACTCAGACTTCTTCAAACGAAGGAGGAGATAATGACCCTCCTCACCCTAAAATTAATAGTTCTCATAAGATTCCCTTGGAGAAGAAGAGAAAACAAATTGTAGGACAGGCCAAAGAGCCCGAAATTGAGAGTGAGAACATGGAGCTTGAGCTTGATATGGATAGTGTGTTCCACAACCTTGATCAGCTCGGAGACACGATCCAACATAGTCGTCCAATGGACATAGCTGATATCGATATTTTTGACGAAGATGAATCCTTCGTGTACCAGAGCATTATATTTGACAGCGAGTCTAAAAAATTAAGTATTGAAGAGAGAGATGTAAAAAATAAGAAAGGAAGATCTCGTTCAGAGGTTAACCTTACGAACATGCGACCGTCCCAAATATCTCGACTTCACAGAGAAACCGAAGATGCTCTTGATGATTCCATTGGAGGCATTGAGGCTGAGTCGAGGAATTTGAGGAAGCTTTGATTCCTATGCCATTGCTTGCCAGTCCTTTAGCAATAGCCATGCCTACCACCCCTGCAGCCAATTTAAAAGGATCCTCCAACCTCCTCGCATCGTGTAGAGGATATGTGGAGAATAATATCAAGAAACAAATGGAACTGATTGCTGAGGTGTGGGAAACATCATAAACCATGGCTTCCCTTGGAATGAGGGCACATACTTTTCTCGAACATTTGTAGTCGGATTTAAAAAATGAAGAACGTTTCTATTTAGACACGGTCGTTCATTTTGACAACCATGTCAACAACATGACAGAAATGAGAAGAAGACAACAAGATATCCCCTCCAAAAACCGGATCACTCAATTAAATGCATGCTAGAGAGAGAAAGTGAAGAACCTGCATCTCATTGTCCAGTCATGTGAACACGCCATATCAAAGAAAGAAAAATTATTCACAAAGCTGACCAAAATAGACTTAGACGGAAGGAAAAACGAGGTACAAGACCCCAACTTAATCGTCAACTCCTTTCCCTTAACTAAGCAAGCCTTCGATAAACAAGTTGATATTTTTAAGGCATTGTCTTTAGAAAAGTTTTACAACATCCTTGAATATGGTGAAGATGACGTCGACAACTGGCTAGTCGACTATTCATTATAGAATGAAGAAATTGATCAGGCTCTGTGTAATCTTTCTATCGATCTAAGGGAATTAGAAAATGAACTTTTCAACATAAAAATCTGGAATGAGATCAACGTCGCCCCCTTGAGAAGCTACATTGAAGAATGGGTCGAAAGGGAATTGAAGCAGGTCACCGACGAAAGGCAACAGCAAGTTGGAACAATTCCAGTAGCCATTGACGACATAAATAAAAGGCATCAACAAACAAATAGCAAAAGGGGTGATATGTACCATCACTATAAGTCTATATTGATCACATCCTGCTTTGTTTATCAATCCAACTATTCCACCTTTTTAAATAGAAATGTCTATCCAAAGACGGATACCTTTTAATTTCTTCTTTTCAGGTATTACACTCTGTCGTCGCCTACTTCTTCTTTCCACAGTCCTATTTCTTGTACATATTTCTCTTATGGTCCACAGGAGCCTCAATCCCAATCTATATGACAAACACATTTAAATTTCCAGGAATATGTAACAAACAATATTATTTTTTGATATATTTAAAATAAAACTATTTTTTATCTCCTTTTATATTTATGTGCTCATAAATTTTTATCTTCAACAATGTTGAATGTCAAGAAATTGTGTTTATTTAATTTGAATTATCTTTTTCTCATGCATATCTTTTTCTCCTGCTATGCATATAACTATTTTTTGTCGTGACACATATAGAGACATACATACCAAGTGGTCTAGAAAAGAACATAAATTTTGAACATAGCAAAATAAATTGTATAGTTTCAAAAAATAAATGGGACTCTAGAGGCCACGTGTCATTTACTGCATGGATACCACCTGTGTGCTTGCCACATCTTCGGAATTTTCATCTGCCTCCGCTACTTTTTCCCCATCCCTATACATTTATTCTCAATTCAACCCGATAGGGACTACGCTGCCATGCAACACTTGTTTATTTATCAAGACTAAGACCAGAATTTGAAAAACATTTTATTCATCGAAATTAATGATTTTAACATTGTTTTTATAGATTGTTAGTTTTTTAAGATAAACAACTTTAAATATTTATATGAAAAAAATTGAAGATAAAAAAACTCCACAACAAATATTCTATCCCTGAAATTCTAACATTAATGAGACCAAAAACACCTACACATAATTGAATATGTATTTATAGCAGACTCAATATGCATTGCTCTTGAAGTCCTAACTTTCCTCCAAAAATCTACAAAGAGCATGTCAACTATAACCCTAACCACATGATCTTCAAAATTATGGCCATGGCAGATGATGAAGTACACTTCACTATCTCCTTGAAGAAGTGGAGACATTACCTTGTCCCACAGGAATTTGTCTTGTATAGTGATAACCAGGCTTTACAATTCATAACCAGACAAGAAAAATTGAATCAGAGGCATGCAAAATGGGTTGAGTTTATGCAAAATTTTACTTTTGTCATAAAACATATTGCTGGGAATGCTAACAAAGTTGTTGATGCATTAAGCAGGAGATGCTTGATTCTACAGGAATTTCAGGTGAAGACCTTGGGGTTTGAACACCTTAAGGACATGTATTGCAATGATACAGATTTCAAGGAAGCATATGAAGCATGTACAAATCATGTGCTGAGAGACAAAAGCCAGTGGACATAGTACGTGATTCAAGAGGGATTGTTGCTCAAGGAAAATCAGTTGTGCATACCAAAATGCTCAATGAGGGATAACCTTTTGAAGGAAAATCATAGCGGAGGATTGGCTGGACATTTCGGCTATGATAAAACATTTGCATAGTTGAGAATTTCATACTATTGTCTCGGTATGAGAATAGAAGTGATAAAGTTTGTGAACAGATGTAGAATCTGCCAACATGCAAAAGGAAAAAGACAAAACACTGGATTGTATCAACCATTGCCAATACCAGAGAGGCCTTTGGATGCAATAAGCATGGATTTTGTGTTAGGACTACCAAGAATGCAAAGAGGATTTGATTCCATATTTTTGGTGGTGGATAGGTTTTCAAAGATGGCACACTTTATCCCATGCCAGAAGACCATTGATGCAACACATGTTGCAAATCTATTTTCCAAGGAAGTTGTGAGACTTCACGGCCTACCCAGAAGAATTGTCTCGGATAGAGACACAAAATTTGTTGGTCACTTTTGGAGAACACTGTGGAAGAAGTTGGGGATAGATTTGTCCTTTAGCTCAGCTTATCACCCTCAGACAGATGGACGGATTGAGGTGGTAAACAAAAGTTTGGGAAACTTATTGAGGAGTCTGGTTACTAAGCACCATAATCAGTGGGATCAGATTCTGCCACAAGCAGAATTTGCATACAATAACTCACCAAACAAGAGCATGGGAAAGAAACCATTCCAAATATTGTATGGAATGCAACCCAGGGGAGTATCTGATTTGAGATACTTGGAACAGAGTGAGATCAGGAGCGCTGGAGCAAACAATTTTGTTGCAGAAATGCAGAAATAGCCAGATTAAAGGATAGTTATAGAGTTTTAACCAAGAGTACAAGCAGAAAGCTGATCAACACCGCAGAGAACTTCAATTTGAAGTAGAAGATCATGTTCTGGCACATCTCAGGAAATAAAGGTTCCCTAGGGGAATATATAACAAGTTAAATATGAAGACAATAGGGCCATGTAATATCTTGAGGAAGTTTGATGCAAAATCCTATGAGATTGAGCTGCTAGATGATGTGGGCATATCGTACATATTCAATGTTTCAGACCTGTATCCTTACAAGAAAGATGACACAAAGGGATCAAAATATGTAGATGAGGTCCAGTGGGAGAAACAAATGCCCATAGCGGAAAAACCACAGATGGAGAAGATTGTTGATCAGAGGATTTGCAAGAAGACCATAAGGAAGACCTATTTTGAATATCTGGTCAAGTGGAAGGGACACCAAATAGAAGATGCTAGTTGGGAAAATGAAGCTGATATCTAGAAGCATGGAAAGTTGGTGCAGGAGCTCATGGACAGGAGTCCATGAGTTTTTGTCAAGGTGAGTATGATGCAGGAGCATCGTTGGCAAGAACGCAAAGGAGGACCACTCAGTGCATAGGAATCTTTCCAGAATCTCAACGCTGGCAGTCTCGACGAATATTTTGAGGCACGTCTGAACTTAGCAATTTTGAAGCACGCCTGAACTTAGTGTCAAAAAAATCTTTGAAGCATGCTTGAACGATTGCGAGTGAAGTGGGAGTTTCCACTCCTGCTCTGGAATATGACTGATCTAAGATAGTCGTTAGGTTAGGTTTTGGAGTAGACAAGTAGTCGGGGGGAACCCTAAGAACCCTCTGAGATAAATGGAGGTTTTGTAAGCCCAAATGAGGCTAATTGCAAGTTAGTAGGAGATTTATGAGTTTTCAGTTTTTGTTTTGATTATAGTTGTAGACATTTTCACTTTTGAATATAACATAGAAAAATTGACCCAATGCATGGTGTGGACATTGTTTGCAATTCTCTGTTATTGTGTTTTCATGAAAGAATGAATGAATTTTGTTATGAGTAGATGGAACTGTGAATGTTAGGATAAGTTTCAATTGTTTCTCTTATGTTGAGTGGTGCAAGGTGTGCAAATAGAACACAAGGAGTGCATTGTCAGGATCTGTTTCGATTTCGAAGCTCAGAAGAAATAACACGAAACTTCCCTTTGCAAGGAGTGCAAAGAGACTGGTGCAAGGCATGAACAGTGATCCACAATAATTCAAACCTTGCGTAAATATCTGGTGCAAGGAGTGCACAGATCCGAGGTTCGACCAAGCATCGAAGGGACTTTGTAAGAAGTCGAAGAACCAAGAAAGGAGAACACCAAGAGGGCGAGAGGAATTTCTCTTCGAGAAATCCTTTGGATCTGAGTTATCAAAATCCCTGAAACGCAAGGAGTGTGTTGGAAGTTGAAGTCTTCATAAGACCAAGCTTAGGAGGAATAACACTTTTCATAAGTGTTAACGAGATCCAAGAGTCGGACTCGCGGGAGGAGTAAAGGTCGAAAACCTTTGAAGACTTAGAAAATTTTCTAAGTTAGAAAAGATCAGAAGCTCAGGAGGAGGAGCGATGGTGGTCATTGGATCAAAGCGGCGGGATCAACAACCGTCTGATTCAAGACAAGGTACACGATCTTTAACACTTCGTACACATAAGAGAAAGAACCCACCAAGATTTGAGACTTGAAACTTCTGAAGTCCGGAGTTCTAGATTTCTGAAGTAAAATCTTCGTCGTTCGATCACCTGAAGCAGACTGAGTCATCATATCGTCCGAGGTGAACGTCTGGCATTGGATCGCCAAGGAGAATTTGAGCCGTCAAATATCACAAGCTGAGGAGGAATCAAGTTTGAACTCTGAGATTCCCGAAGCGCGGAGTGTCAGAGAGCCTAAGAGCCAAGAGTCGTCGATCTGTCGGAGGACACTTGTCAGCAGATCACGAGCTCTGGGAAATTTGTCGTGGGATTTTTCAGTTTGAGAACTGAGGTCTCCGAACCCCAAAGACCCGAAAACCCGAAGTGAATCTGAGCCATTGGATCTGGAGGAGACATGGAAAAGATCTGTGAGCTCTAGGTAAAGTCCTGAAGCGATCTCTAGCCGTTAGATTCAGGGGAGATGTGGTGTGAATCCGTGTACTCCGGGTAAAGACCCGAAGTAATCCTCAACTGTTGATCCAGGGGAACACGCATCAGTCGATCATAACTTTCAGATAAAAGCATTGGCACGAGGGTGAAGTTTGAGATTTGAAATCTTCGAAGTCCGAAACCCGGAGGATATCTCGACCGTTGATCAAGAGGAGGGTCTCATATCGTTGATTCGAGTTGAAGAGTCAACCACTCGAAGTGAAGGCAAGACTTTTGATCTTGAGGACAGGTGTTCGTAGATCATCCGCTCTAGAAGATCGGAGTACGGAAGAAGGCGAGGTTTGAGACTTCAAAACCCTGAAGTCTGGAGAACAACAGAGATCGCAGCCGTTGATTGAAGGGGGACAAGTGTCAGCAGATCTTTCGCTCCTAGAGATTGCTCTGCAAAGGAAACCAAGGTTTGAGATTCAAAAGTTCTGAAGTCCGGAATTCTGAATCGATCACAGTCGTCGATCGAGGAGAGGGAGATCTGGACCGTTGATTCCGAGGAATAGATCTCGATCGTCCGTTCGAAATCATCGTCAAGATCGTGAGATCGATGGTCGTCACGCATTGCGGGGACAAGAGTTGCACGGATTTTAAGAAGTCGAGGGTGGGCCGCAATCCATACTGTGGTTTCGCCAGGAGGACACGTGGAGGTTTGAGGATAATTGCGGGCCCAAAAGTAGTTTGACTTCAAACCACTTGTGGTCGTGCCCACAATCGTGTGGTCATCGCCCAAGGTCACATCGGAGGAGGGGCCGAGAGAAAAGGCGCTAACGCCCGATACTCTGAGATTTTCACAGAGCGCGAAAGGGAAGGTCGCGGGTGTCGTGAAGCCTGCGCAGGAAGTTGAGAGGGCATGTAACTAATACGGGACAAGACCAGCAAGGTTTCAGAGAGTCATTTGACTTCCGAATAGAAGATCTTGACCGGGAGGTCACGCAACCCTTAGGAGAGAAGGGGGTCTGCACCAAAGAGGCTTAGTAAGATTGCCTCAAACTCCACTCAAAACCACCTACAACTTAAGCAAGGTTGGCATAAAGATGCCAAGTCTTGACTAAATCATAGGAGAATAAAGGAACAAATTACTATACAGAATAACATTAATATAAAAATAGTATTACATCTAAATTTAAAGAGAAATTTAAGGAGAAATTGGGGTGCCATAAAGAACTAAAAGATAAAAGAAAATCAAGATACTACAAGGAGTTGGTAAACCCTAATCTAAAAGATCAAAAGTATCTATATGTTCTAACTAGCATAAAGAAGAAAATCAACATGGTTAAAATAGGAACAAACTCTCATGAGCTCCATAGTGAAACAAATAGTTGGACAATTCCTAAAAAGTTGAGGGTTGAAAAATTTTGTTATATTTGTGACACTAAAAGGGTTGAAAATGAAAAACATTTTCTCTTATAATGTCTTTTGTACATCCACATTAAATCACAATTTGAAAATATTTGTTATAATATAGAATCTTTTGATAATTTAGAAAAACTTCTCTTAAAAATTTTCACACATAAAAATAAAATTTTAAAACAAATCAAATAATTTTTTTTAAATAGAAGGCAAGGTATTTACGAAGTTGAATTTTCATTGTAATTTTTTTTTTTTAAATAAAAGGCAAGGTATTTACGAAGTTGTTATGATCTGGTGTTAAGGTTTTTTTTAATTGAGTCTTATTATTTATTTATTTATCAAGACTAAGATCAGAATTTGAACAACATTTTACTCATCGAAATTAATGATTTTAACATTGTTTTATGGTGATTTTAACATTGTTTTATGGATTGTTCGTTTTTTTAAAGATAAACAACTTTAAATCTTTATAAGAAATTTGAAGATCAAAAAACTCCACAACAAATATTCTATCCCTGAAAATCTAACATTTATGTCTTTTTCCGATCTAGCAACTTTACAGTGATGGTCTGTCTGATATATCGCTTTCGGGCACCTATATATATTTCAGGATTTCACTATTTAAAAACATTATGAATATAGCTGAAATACATGAAATAATGCAGAAAGTTCACTAAATTTTAGCAATATTGAGGTAAAATTATTTTAGGAGCTCAAAATTCACTTCATTATAGCAATATTGCGGTCATTTTTTTTTAGGGAGGTTAATTTATTAACGAGATTTGCTTTTGAAATTATAATATTGCGTTTTAAGGTCGATGCAAGCTTTCATTTCAAGTTTTCAGAGCATTAAAAGCCCTGAATCTGTCAAAATGAACCAAATTATTTGTGCAGTAGGTGGTCCAAACCTGCTCCAATCACAGAGTATGATCTTTGGGACGCTGATCGTTTTGCAAATGTTTCAATTGCATCTTAAAGAAAGAATTTCCGCTTTTTGATTTAACATACATTTTAGGATTTTGCTTTTGATCATAAATTTCTTGTTCCGCTGTTTGATTTAACAAATTTTTTAGGATTCCGTTGGAAGATAAATTTCTTATAAGGCTCTGAAAATTTCGCTCAACCCAGTGCCTGCCATGCCCGATTACCTTAAAAAATTATCTTTGATCTGACCGCTGCCGGCCTTTAGGTTTGTCTCATTAGGTGGGAAATATTCATAATGATAGGCGAAAAAATAAATGCACGCAAACAAGCTAGAATCCTTAATTGGATAAGAAGCCAGAGCTACTCTTTTGTTTTTTTGCTTCAGACTACCAGAATTTAAGGTCTAGTTTAGTAAGCTTCATGCTCAAAGCTTGCCATTGAAATATATAAGGAGCTGCACAGAAGCTACAAGCAGTAACAGTTGACAATTGATCGACTGTTTATATCTAAAGCCAAAAAAACCTTTGCAGGTTCATACATTTCCTTTAGTATTTATATCTACCGGGATCATATGCTAAAACTTAAGCCCGCAGAAGAAATTGTTTTTTATTTGTGAACGAGATCCTGCATTCTGATTGTTTTTTAGGCCAGTCCATGGACTTATGATCGGGGGGTTTGCTGATTGTTGTTGCAGAAAAATCAATACAGTTGAAGTAATCCAAAATCGAGGTTAGAGCGGAATTGGATGTGTGAATATTCGAGGGATGGGTTGCGTATCTTCCAAGAGGTTTTTAAGAACAACCAGTTTCCAAGAGAATTTGAAGCGGCCATTTCCTCCTGTCACAGCGATACCGATACTAGACGATTTGGTCCTTGCAAATAGCCATGAGTTTGTTGCTCTGATTTGCAAGGCCAATAAGCTTGCCAAGAAACTTCCAGCTCCATCAGAGGCAGAAAGTGTATTTCCTTTTATCAGCAAAGATTCCGAAGGTGAGACATTTTCTTGTTTTGCTTGTTGAAATTAGTTTCTCTTTGTTTTCCTTCGGAAGTAAAGAATTTTTATTTGTCTCTTGGCATCCGATCTGAGATTCTTAGTGATCCAAATACACTTTCAGAATTTTGAAGCATTCAATTTGAAATGGTTACCTTTCCATTTTTCTTTTTCCTTTTTAAAAATTACTCTCTGTAAACTTTTAAAAATTATTCTCTGTAAACTTTAGATGCGTTACTCTTGGCTAAATACATAAAGAACCATTAGTGACAGGGTAGTCTTCCATTAAAATCGTCTAAACTTGCACCTTCCCCATCTGCTTATTCGTACTTATCGGGAGTTCAACACATTGATTGGTGACCTCACATGTCATAACTTCACCCCTGAATCCATTGGAAACCATTCCACTTTACACATGTCATAACTTCACCCCTGAATCCATTGGAAACCATTCCACTTTAAAAAAAAAAAAATTTTTTCTCTTCATTAAATTTTGTTCTAATGAGTAATCTTCAAATTTTTAGTTTGCAACAAGCATAAGCTGATTCAAGATTTCAAGCACTAACATACACAGGTGAAAAGCTTACAAGTGGAAACCACGTTAGAGTAAACTCAGATCTGCAATCAGAGAGTTCGTTGAAAGCGGAAAAAACAGAAAAACATGAAGCTGCAGAGGGAGGATCAGAAGAAAATAAACCTACAGAGAAGGACAAGACAGAGATCATATTTACATGGGAGCTAATGGCAGGTCTGGACAATGGAGAAACGTACCATGTTTCTAGCAAAACTGGGCCAGATTCAGATTCACTTTCTGCTAACAGTAGTGACCTATGTGAGAAAGACTCAGAAGAATATAAACCTACAGAGAAGGACAAAACATATACCATTTTTTCATGGGAGTTAATGGCAGGCTTGGACGATGGAGAAAAGTACCATGTTTCTAGGAAAAATGGGTCAGATTCAGATTCACTTTCTGCTAACAGTAGTGACATATGCGAGGAACTGATTGACAAGAGTGTCCGGGCAAGGATTTCAGGATTCAAATCTCTGGAAAGTTTTCATAGAGTGGAGAAATATGATGTCTTTCTTGCAAGGAGGAAGAGACCCCTTTGGGATAGAAACTCCAAGAGGCATTTTTATTATTTAGGACATGAACACATAGAAACTATCAATGAATTTAGCTCGACTTCACTATCTAGGCTGTATTCATGTCCACGACCTTCACTCACTGAAAGAAACATGATTCCAGTTGTTATTGATTGGAAAGAGGAGTCAGAAGACAGTGATGATTGCTCTTTGGAGTTCGTTATTGTGCAGCTCTCTGTTAACCCAAGTGACACGAAAAATGATGTAAACAGTTACATCTCACAGACAGCTTCAGAAAACAATAGCAGGAAGGAAAATGTTGACATCACACAGACAGTTTCAGAAAACAATGGCATCGCAGAGACAATTTCAGAATACAGTGGCAGTCAGGAAAACAATCAGAATGTCGAGACGAATATAGGAAACACTGATATTACAGAGGAAAAATTCGAAAATGATGAATCCACGGAGACAAATTCAGGTAAAAGAAGAATGCATGTAAGAGCTAAGTTGAATGATCTTGGCGGTATCATTATTCCAAGTACTCCTGAGTTTTCTGCAGTTGGAAGCTTTAAAGAGTGGCTGACGGGTGGAGGGCATCTTTATTCACCAGGTGTATCTACTGGATTGTCATTAGGCTATTCTGAATTTGGGCATAAATGGTCAAAGGCCAATGATGCTGGCAACTCTGGTCAATCATCAAGTGATGGAGCTAAAATGGAAACAGATTATTCCCCTGTTTTGAATATCGATGAAAAATTAGCAAACGATGGAGAATCAAGTGTTGATTCTGATTCTCAGGTTTGTGGCATAGAGAATAAACAATGGGACTATCCCCTTTTTTACCCAGAGCTTATAGCGTCATTTGAGAAGGCTCTTGAGCAGCTGTCTGAAGAGGAACAACACCTATTGAGACAGCTAGATGTCTGCTAGATGTATATTTTTAACTAATAACTATTTTTTAAGATTTGGACTTCACATTTAGGCTCATGAAAGCTTTATATGTTTTTTAAAGTAAATATAGTAAGATTATATATATATATATATATAATAATTTAAATGAAATTTTAATTTATTTTTTTAAAGTTGGATAAAAATAATTTATTTAATTATAGGATTATTATGATTAGTTCTCTTTTAGTTATGTTATATAAAATTATTTTGGAAAAGAAGATTAGCATATAGCTACAAAGTAATTGTATATGGTTAGAAAGCCATGAAAAAATAGTTAAAGGCCAAGTCAGATTTAGAAGCTACAATTCAATTGTATACCACCTTGTCATGCTTAGGATCATTATAGAGGAGTGTCACAATAATAAAACCAATCTCATGTGTTGTTTCGTTGACTTTAGAAAAGTTTTTGACACATTGCCCAAGAGTAACATTTGGAATAGATTAGAACAACTAAAAGTTCCATTTGAGTTTAGAGTTCCTGCAATAAGGTTCTACACAACGTCATTGCCAAGTCTAGGAACATTTGTTTGGATTCCTGATAAACAAAGATTACCAATTGAGTGAATATTTTTTAATGTCTTTCTGTAGAGTAAGAGATTTATAATGCAATACTCATAAAATGTCTTTGTACATATCATGCACCCCATTAAATATGAATTTTGCACGCTTTTATTCATTGACGAGTATGTCTTCCTTTTTTCCATGGCATACTTGTAGCTTATACCTTTCAAACAATTATTTTGACAACATTCACTTGAAATCAAAGCACTAATAGAACTTGAGTTTGTGAGCAATTATTTCCTACACCTTGTATAACTTGAATGATATGGATTGATACAAAAATATCTAGTCCTATTCCTAATCCTAGGCATAGATGTAGTGCTTGTTTGTATTGTCTACATTAAGTTTATAAGAATATCATAATCATCTCTATTAAGAATATCCTCTTCATTGGCCCACTATAATCATACTCAACATTGTTAGGAGACCAAACAAGAGAATGTTGACCACCTCAAATTGTCGCACTTTGATGACTTAGAACATGATCTTCATTCCTAGGCCCATCATCATTTTCATTTTTAATCTCACCATTAAGAGAAATATTGAACTCGATAGGAAAATGCTTACCATCCTCATCAATATCATTCAATCTACCATGAAGCCCTTGACTTGAAGAAAAATCATCATCATTTTGAACACTACCGACGTCATCAAATTCTCCACTTCGAGGAAAATTCTTCATCATCATTGCCTTTAAAATCCTCACTTGGAGGAAAATCACCATCATCATTGTTGGTGCCTTTAAATTCTCCACTTGGAAGAAATCCTTCACCATCATCATAATCATCATCACTACTTTTAAAATCTTTACTAGGAGGAAAATCTTCATTGTCATCATCATTCCCTTTAAAATCCTCACTTGGAGAATTTTTTTCATCATCTTCATCAATACCTTTAAGTTCTCTGCTTGGAGGAAAATATTTGTCATTATTAACATCATCATTATTTGAAGCATTCTCACATCCCTCCTCTACACTAATACTATCATTGAAATCTCCATTTTTGCTTCCATTAAAGTCATCACTAGGAGGAAAGTTATAATCCAAATCATTAATTTAAAATAAATTTTTAATATTGTCCATACCATTGATGTTATTAGTAAACTACTAAGAAGAATGTTTTCCATCATATTCTTCTTCATCATCATTGGTGTCTTAAAATTCCTCATAATTAGGTACTTCTCCATTAACATGTTCAATCTCATTACCTGCATTATGAGCAAACTCTTCACCGAAAAATACAACTTCTCATTAACATTAGAGTCACTTCCATAAAATTCACCAACACAAAAATATGAGATAGATAAACAAAATGTTGATGCATTAAAAATGAAAACTTCTTTATCAAATAAACCCATGACTTTTCACTTAAAAACATAGAATAACACAGAATGATATAATTGTACACCCTCCCATAAATAATCTTATAACTTGGAGAATGTTTTTCCTTCATATTTTTCCCTTCTAAATTAAATAAAACTTTTAATTATGCAAATTTTCATAGTACATCATATTGTACAAGTTTTCCAAATTAAACCGTGTCAATATTTAAAAACTTTGATATAATTAAATCCAAAAACATTAATACAATTAAATAAATGTGTTAGCATTTTTATTAAACAATATTTTTTATTACTTTTAAATTTCTCCAAACATATCAATGTTTTATCTAATCTTTGTTATATAAACACACTTTTCTTTCATATTGTTCTCTTTATATTCAATATTTATGAGTATTGAATTAAAAAAATGAGCAATGTAAAGGGGGTCAAAGATCACTAAGGAGAGGGAGCTTATAGCACTTAAAATTAAAATGTTAGTTTTTTTTTTCAATTTTTATTATTTATCGAAAAAAAAAAACAAACAAAC
>JZKD02S1677326.1:124883-139060 GCA_000966675.3 Picea glauca
GACTAGGAGGTATAATTACAACTAATGGAATAAAGCCGACATAAATAAAATAACATTACTAATGTAATATGCCCCAATTAAGGGGTAATGAGCCAATATTAGGGCTTAACAATGATGATGTCCTTGGCATGATAATCCCTTTTTCAAGCAACTCTTGGATTTATTTTTTATTTCATCATTCTCCATGACTGACATATTGTACATGCCAATGTTTGGAAGAGGAAAATATTGCTGCAATTTGATCTCATATTGGATACCTCTTTTAGGAGGCAATCCTTTTAGTTCCTAAAACATCTCATCATATTTTCTAACAACCTCATATAAATCATATTTTAACTTCGCATCACATACTTGGAAAGCTTCTTTTTCAACATTGTCTTTGGGTTTGATCATCAGGAGTACACAATTCTTACTAGCATTGACTAATCCCTTCATTTGTCCAACATTTACAAGTGACAAATTCAACTTCTTGGTATGTGCTCTAACAATGTACTCAACTCCATTTTTAAACAAATGATATTTGTTCTCATGACAATGAAAGATGGCTCTCCTATCACATAAATATGGGCTTCCCAAAAGAATACCACAAATATGCAATGGAATGACATCGAGCTCTGCCTCATCTATAAAGTTTGCAGTGATGGAAAATCTAAGTTTACATCTTTTTGTCATATGCAATTTGGCATTGTCACATATCCAACCTAAAGGATATGGTTTAGGATGAGGAGTTGTTTCCAAATGAAATTTCTTGACAATGTCTTCAGAAATGAGGTTTGCTTGTGATCCAGTATCAAATAGAGTATCTATCTTGGTATGATTTGAAATTAACCTTATGTGGAAAAGCTATATTCTTTTTTTTCATGTTGAGTTTCATTGAGGCTACTACTTGAAGAACTAGTACCAGCAATAGAGTTCTTACCTTGAAAACCCATGGCTATGATTTTTGTTTCATCTCCAGAATCAGATACTAAATCATGTTGTGTAGTTGCAACAGTCTTTGGTTTCCCTTTGTTGTTGAAATTTTTGGGTCTCTTTTTAGGATGAAGTATCCAACAATGGTCTTCATCATGTCCATATTTTGAACAATGTTTACATGAGATTTTTTCTCCCTCTTTATTGACTGAAGCATTCTTCTTTTCGTTTCGTTTGAATTTCCTCTTTCCTTTGTCTTTATTATAAAATGGCTTCTTCTTGCCCTCTTGAGGATCATTCCCCCCTCTTGTTTCTAAATGAGTTGCATGTACACAAACTTCATCTAGATTTGTAGGGTTAAACATAAGAATTGTGTGCCTCAAGTAGCTATGCAATCCTCCAATGTATTTGAGTAAAGTTTCTTGAGAAGATAAATCTATACCCAAAATCAAAGCTTTATTTCTAAATTCTTGAGTGTATCTTTGCACATTTTTCCCTTTAGCTTGTCTAAAGTTTTTCCAATCCATGATAACTTTCTGCATGTATGCTAATGGACAAAATTTCCTTTTAATTGCAACAATAAAATCATTACAAGAGAATAAAACGTTACCATGTTTCTTCATGCCCTCTTGAGTTTTGGCTTCCCACCAAATGAGTGTTTCACCTTCCAATCTAAGAGAAGCAAGATAAATCTTAGTTTTATCATCTTGGATTCTTTGTATCCTACAATACACTTCAATTTGACGTATCCAATTATGCAATTTCTCAGCATTTACCTCTCCATTGTATGTAGGCAATTCAAACCCAATATCAATTTTAAGAAAAAGGAGTTTGTGGAGGAATTTTACCATGTTCTTTTGGATAATTTGGAGATGGTTGTGAAATGGTAGAAGAAGTGGAGGATGGAGGTGAAGGAGGTGGAGTGTCACCATTTCCTCCATTTCCTTTTGGAGTTTTATCACCATTACCTTCATGACCTTTTGGAGGATTTGAGATTTCTCCTTGCAATCTTACATTCCTTTCTTCAAATAAAACTTTCACCATTTATGTCATATCATAAAAGGATTTTATGAAAGTTTTCTCTTCTGAAGTAGGAATTTCATGACGCTCCTCATGAGCCATACTTGATGAATGTATCCTTGAAACTTGAGGTGATTGAATTTTTCTCCTTCTTGAAAGTTGAGAACTTGGCTCTACAAGTTTCCCTTCTCCTCTTGTGAGCTTCAACCTTGTAAGCATCAGAAAACAAAACACTTGCAAACAAATCAAACCTTCAAAAACCTTTGTTATGATACCAACTTGATCTAAAAATGATAAAGGTTTTTGTATAAAAATTGCAAGTGGAAAATTTATGTGTCTTGGGCAATTGGATCAAGTTGCAAGCACATGAAAATATTGATTTTTTTTGTACGTAAAATGAACATCATAGATAGTCATAAACAACCATCAAAATTAAGCATGCAACAGAACAAAATGATAAAGGAGTTCACCCCTTTCTTGGGCTACATCTCCTGGTCCAACTTCTAATGGATCATTTCCATTATATGCTCGAAAGTGTTAAAACAATTCTTTACAATGCTCAAAATGAAAAATAGATGTCTCCAATGACTCCAAAATGTCCAAAAACGCCTAGTTGGGCTCTTTTTGCACCTGGTTTGGCCAAAAATTGAAGAATATACACTTCCCAGAAGTTTTTCCCCAATACTTGTTGTCTCTACTCGCAAAAATGCACCCACTGTGAAAAAACCTAGACTCTGCCTAATCGAACCTAGCTCCCGCATGCATTCTGTATTGTGGGTGGATTTGTCGCGTCATTAGAACGGATAACACCTTTTTCAACAGAGTTCTAGTTTGTATGGCTCATGTGGCCAAGGTGTCGGGTTAACTGCCCGCACTCGCCGGCTAGCACCTCCATGTCGCCGCGCCCCTGGTTGTATGGTAACTTTGTTGTGGAGTGTGACCAAGGGTTGGTGCTTAGCCCTAGCCCTTTCCCCCCATCAACCGAAACTTTAGGTTAATTCAAATATAATTTGAAAACTGTAGTGATTAAGTAACACTTGTAGGTAGGCTGGTGACTCGGTCTGCGTGAAGAATTTCCCCTCCACGGAGGTCGCAGGTTCGACCCCTGCGGAGCCAAACTCAACCATTTTACACAAGGAGGGGGGTTGCCACGTGGTGGCTCTTGAGTGGGACACATGGCACCTAAACATTGGTCCATGAAATTACCATGTATCGACCAAGGGTTGTTCCACTTCACAACCTATCCAATCACTATGCCCCGTCAGCTATATGATCGTACAATCAGCTGCCATGTCATCCTGTACAGATTGTACATTCAACAAATTTTTCATGTTTGAAAAAATGGATAGAATGCAATAAATTCATCATATGAACTCCATTTGATCCCATTCAGTTGCATTGGGATCATGAGGACAATATCTACACAATGAAACCATTTTTGAGCAATTTCGAACACTTCGATTTTTGAGCATTTTTTTGATCCCTTGGATCAATAAGAAACAAACTAACACTTAATAACAACACACTCATGCATAAGTTACATACTCATGAACCTCATCCACACACCCATTTAAGAAACACACTCACACACCTAACCCACACAAAAACATAAGCAACGAAGTCGCATGATGACATAAGTGACACACTGATAGACACCCACATAAGCAATGCATTCAAACACATAAGTGAAATAATATCTAAGCAGAGATTCAGAGGGTGCTATTGTCATCTATATTTTTCCAAGCCCTTGACAAGAGGTCGATACCTCTAATTATTACAAAATGAAACAAAAATGGAAAGACAAGAAAGTGGAGAGACTAGGAACTAGAATGCCAAGAGTTGATTCAAGAAGTGATAGTCAACTTCTAGGAACCACAAATCTTGCATATGAACTCATATTTAAGCACATGATACTAGATCTTTGGAAAGCTCATAACAAGGAGAACAAAATGAAATAAAAATGGGATCCGAAAAGGATAGAAAATTGACGAAACATAAACACAATAGGGTTGTAAAATTGGAATAGAAACACACAAATGAAATTCAATCAAGACACAACCTAAATATGAAAAAGGAAAAAAAATGAGTTATTTACATGCTAATAAAATATGAAATCCATAAAAGGAACATAAATAGATGGAAAACAAGTTTGTGATAATTAACTCTAGTTAAATTCCATAATCTTTTTATTATAATGTTAAAGTTAATATAATAATAATAATAATCTAATTTTAAGGTTACAACCAAGCCAGACACCAAATTCGTATATGAGACCCCCAAGTCAGACACCAAATTGGTGTATGAGACCCACTTGTTTATGAGACAAGGGACCCTGTGACATCCCCAAAAATACAGTATTTTTTGAAATTTAATTTTGTTGGAAAATTATTCCATTTTTAGTAAATTTGAATTTGGAAAAGTTTTGCAATTTATGGAAATTACGAATTTCGAATTTAATAATTGTAATTAAGTATTATGACTGTTGGGCAGAGATCTGATTTGACCCAACTAACTATTTGACTATGACACTTTTATGAAAACATAATATTTTATTGATTGCAGAAAGACAAATGGAACAACCATGTTAAAATCATTTGATTGTGACTCCATGAGTGGGTAACATGTTGGAACTACCTCGGGGCTGATTGTTAGAAGTGGAAAATCAGAGTTTTGGCCATTAGCAGCCCCTGAAAATCAGGGATTTAGAAAGCTGCAAAAATTCTCAAGGGAGGGAAAAAAGACCCGGGCAAAAATATTTTTATTGATAAATAGCATATATGAGGAGATAGGACGCTGCCAAGTATGCTGGGAAATAGAATATTAATTTTTTTTTCTTGCTATTATGAACACTACGGAGTGAATGTGAGGCAAGAGGAATCTGCTGGAATTGAAGGACATTGCTGAGGAGGAGTTTTCCAAGTTCGCCCTCATGGGTTCATGGTCAGGCTAGGGGGTGAATTGGGCAAGTGATTTTGGCTGGCCTATTCTACAGTTGGGAGGAACGTGGTTGTTCCCTTTGTCTTCCCGCAAAATGGTTCATATATGTACCCTTTCTTTCTCTGTGTGAATGATCTTATATCTGATGTAATATATTTATTAAATCTGAATTGAATTATTTCCCATTTCTATTGAATGATTTAGTCACAGTTGTAGTGCGACTATTAAAGTCGGTATGGATACAGTAATCCTGGGAGAAATCTATCCAAATGAGTGAAGTATGAATCTGATAGCATACCTTACGAATCTAATTCTGAGCGCCGTTTACAGTTGAGTTAAAGTCTGAATGAATACTAGAATTTATTTTTTATTTTTTATTTTGTTGCGACAAATTGGAAAAATTGCATGGCTAACATCGGAAGTAGCTGTAGGGAATTCCTTTCCATTTTATTGAAGTTTCCAGTATAGTACCATATGAATGTAAATAGAGTTGGAGTTAAAGGCTATATATAGGATCGTTATATTTATGTAAGTCTTTATATTTTTCTGTAAGAAATTATACACAGGGTCTGGTTTGAGGTTTTAATTATATACCTATGAATCCAAAAGTAAACAGGGTCATGGTCAAATATATATAAACACATATTCTTATGTATTACCACTGGAACTAAACTGTATGAATTAGAATGGAAAATAAATCTCTACGGTAGTACGGATTAGAAATGGAATTATGCATTTATCAAGTCTCGGTATACACATCCTGAAATTGAAAGTTCAAACTATTACTAGTAAGATAGAATTACCCTACACAGTAAAAGTGTCAAGAGGATAGACACAAACATATATGTCTAAGTCTGTATTTATAGATGCATATATATGTAAATAAGTAAGCAATTCACAGGGTCACATCTTAGCGCTTGACTCGGATAAACCTCGATCCTAAATTTTTTAGCAGTAAAGAAAAATAGGTATACATCAAAGTAAACAAGACACTAGAGTCTCATTGAGGTAATACTAAATGTGTGAGTAAAAGAAGGAAAATATTTTTAAAGAACACAGACCTTCAAAGTATATAAATTCCTTCCAAAACATTTTATAACTGTAAGATTCGAATTATACAGAGGTTCAAAAACTGAATACTACTTAAACGACAACCTTAATAATCGAGGTGCCAGTCTAAGATACAATCCGAACAGTGAAAGGATTTGATTAATACAATAGCCTTTACATGGTTCAATTAAACAGGAAAGGAATTCCCATAGGAAAATCTTCGGAATTATCATTACTCATGACAGTCGAACCTTAAACTTAAGAATATAGTTGGGAATTTTTCCCCTCTTTCCAAGCCATTATGGGAAAACAAGAGCCATTATTGAACGTCTACAATCTAAATTGCAACCCTTTTTGTTGGGTCTCCTGAGAGGTTAAAAAAAAAAGGAGCTCGAATACCTTTTATATCAAAGACGAAGAGGAAGCCCCGAAGTCCTTGCTTGTGCAAAAGCCTAGGAGAATTATCAATCACGAGAGTCAGTAAGTTATTTACAAGAAACAAAAGAATACCAACAGAGTGATAATTATTATTAACGGAATATACCAGAGAATACTTAGCTTCTGATTTGGTGGTCTCATCTTTTTCTTTCCTTGTTGCTTGTCTCCTGGATGGATGTCCGAGCTGAGGGAGAAGCGGGCAACAAGTCTCTGATGGGTCCTCGTACCAACAAAGCCCATCATTAGTGATTATACTAGTACTTTGAATGAAAACAAATATAATGGAACAAAAGTACAGTTACAGTACTCAACAAATTTAAACATAGTAAAATAGATGACGGTATTGGCTTCCACAATACACAGACAAGTATAAGTTGAATTGTGACAAAGACAGGTTTCGGACCGAGAATTTACCCCAAACGTTGGACTCTTAAACCCTCCCAAAATCGAGACTATAGAGAGTAATGAGAATAAGCAGTCATCATAGGGCATGTCAGAACTAGACCCCTACGAGGTCGCCTTGCAACATTTAGCGTCACCATTACAAGGAAAACTATTGATGCAAATTTTATTCGACATAAGGAGATTCCCTTATAAAATACTCACATAACCTTATATTCAAGAGACACATACAGTAAGGAATTTCCAGGGATTGGGTGTGAACACCTTAAGTAGGTTTTTCATTTATACTAAATAAGTAATGACTATGGGTTCCATTGAAAAGACCAGTTAAGGGTCTGAATGTAATGCCGACGGAAGAACTCAACCTTGGCAAAGGAAAGATTGAGAGTGAAAGAGTTGTCACACACAGGGTACCCTAGCCCTTTTAACATAAAAACTCACACGTATCCAACCCTGGTCTCGTTGTATAACCACCGAGTAAGAGCGTGAAGTGGTATAACCTTGAGCATATCGAAACCCTAAATTAATTACCAAGAGACCAAACCGATAAGTCTCTGAACTTCGAGAGGGAGGAGACAGAGTGTCGAAACTCTCGGTATACCTAAAAAGAAATACACAAAACTCTGTGATAAGAACTACAAGTAAAAGGACCTTCACTGATTTGAAACACCAGATCTCTATGCCTCTGGTTTAAAGTTATGATAGCATAATAGAAAAACTTACCAGGGAAATGGGCTTGGTCGACTGGATTTCTAAGAAATGACCTCCAGTGTATATTTCCCCTCATCCAAAAGAACCACACATAGACCCAATGTTTGTTTTCTCGAGGGTGTACTACTAGAGTAAATGTTGAAGGACGTTGGGCCATGTGCTAGGACAGAGTTGGCATGACATGATTGAGGAAGGTCAGGTGGGAGAGCCATTGAGACTCGTGCATACAGGACCCATATTAAATACAGGAACATAGCCTTAATTCCTTTCTGACAGATACATCTCCTTCCCTTACCAACCAACATGAGAGATTAATGATAGTCACTTCGTGGCTGTCCAGTTGTAACTAGTTAGTCACTAGCTAATTCGCTCAATTAGCTTACCATTCTGTTATCTCTATCCGTGGAACAAATTTTAGTTACGAGTTAGTTGCATAGGAAAATTGTGTGGGAATTACCTTATTTAAACCTTAAGTTAGATGACTAAAAGTGTTTTGACCACGACCGAGCCTTAGAGGAAATCCGTTTAAGTGACTCGGACAATGTCAATAATATCACTAACCATGACATAATATGAGTTATGCTAAGGTCGTCACTCTTGACGTATACACAGTTTTGATGGATATGCTATTACGACATGGCAATGATATAAACTTGTGCACAAACATGAAGAATCCAACTTTTTAAGAAGATTAGGAATCAAATCCTAATGTACATCATATACAGGTGGATATATGTATAAGTATTAATATATTTTAAAAAAAATATATGTGTTGAAAGGTACTGGAATCTTTTGAAAACCTCTCATATAAAGTATGATGTTAGTTTGGCGTACTACTATCCTCATATGATAGATAGAATATCAATCTATAATCAGGGTAAGCTTTAAATATCCTATTCGATAATTCTATTGAACGAAAAGTTGGAGATTAATGTACCATTATATATATATATAATGTCAAACTAGAGGTATATTACATATGGTATCAGAGCAGAGTTTACAACACTGGGCCTTGAACAGGGCTACATTTAATCTTTGGCATATATATTTTTACTTATGCAAAACTAATAAAAACTTCTTTGTTACAAACATAAAACTTTTTCTGTTTTGTGTTAATTATGGCAGCTCAGAATGATACAGAAATCAGAATGGAAGGAAATCCAGAATAGGGACCTCATAGAGACCCAAGGTAGAATAATGAAGGAAGCTCTCCTACAGAAGTATTGGAAACAATGAGGAATCTTATTGTTGAGTTGTAGGTTTTCAAAGAGGACAATGAGAAATTGAAGAAAGCACAACAGGAACAACAAGAGATAAATGAAGTCCTTCTGCACAGTATAGTGACCAAGAAAATCCCAAAGGATGATAACCATGATGAAGAGGTCAGCAAAAGGGCCTCCAAGAACTCTAGGCCGAAAACAAAAAAAAGGAGATAGTTCATCTGAAGGAACACCTTCAGTTGAAGACAAAACTAAAATAGATAGAAAAATAAAACAAGTAGACCACCTTGAAGGAGAATTTAAAAAGATTAAACCAACCACCTTTGATGGAGATCCAGGACAGGAGAAGAAGTTGAGGCATGGTTGTTGGACATCAAAAAATACTTCCAAATCTACAACTATTCCAACAATATGAAGGTCAGAATGGCTATCTACAATCTGAAAGGGAAGGCCAACATTTTGTGGCAAGACCTGAAATTGGCCAGGGGCCTAAAGGAGAAACAATTGGAATGGTGTGACTTTAAGAAGTATTTCAAAAAACAATACCTTTCTGAAAGATATTATGAAAGGAAAATGAAATAATATTACGAGTTACGACTTGGACAGATGCCGATGGACAACCTTATAAATAAATTTCTAGAGCTACTAAGGTTCGTACCATACATCTAAGAGGATAAGGTAAAAATCCAGCGATTCTTAAGCTGTTTACCACAATCCTACGGGGACAGAATTGAGTTTGACAACCCCAAATCCTTGAGTGAAGTATTCAGGAAAGCACGAATGTGCTATGACCAGTACAAACAGTGGGTAGAGTTTCCCAAAGCCTGGAAGGATAAGAAACAAGATCGAATGAACCAACGGAAGAAGGGATACCAGCTAGCTCCTTATCAGAATGCAGCAAAAAGATTTCCGAGAAAGGATTTTCACTCCAATCATCCGAATACGCAAAGCGACGGTAAACCGGTAAATCTGGTAACGAAGAAGTTTGGGGATAGCTCCTGCGAGCCATTAAAGTGTTGGGAATGTGGAGAACCTCATCTAAGGAGGAACTGTCCACGTTTAATTTCAACAAACAAAACTGTTGTTCATAATTTACAGGAAGCCTCGACGATGGGAGAGATGAGCAGAAGCCTACATGGGATAAATGTCGCCATAGATGGTCGGTAAGATGACCACTAGTCCTCTGTGGTAGAGATCGAAGGTAAAATCAATAACTCTCGAATTTATGTTTTAATTGACCCTGGAGCTACGTTAAGCTATATTACTCCTGAGGTAGTGGAGTCAAACAAACTTAAGAAACTGAAGCACTAGCAACAGGAACTAAAAGGAAAGTAGTCAAATTTATTTCTGATTTGGAGTTCAGCTTAGATGGTCAAAATATAAGAACAAATCTAAACATCCTACCACTAGGATCTTACGATATGATTGTCGGGATGGATTGGTTGGAGCAGCACAAAGTAGTACTCGATTTTTATATAAAGTTACTTAACTATAAGGACGACTTCAACACTACTAGAACAACCCAAGGTATACTAAAACCTGTATCATTCAGACAAGTTTCAGCAATGCAACTCAAGAAATGTATGAGAAAAGGATGTCAATTTTATGCCATCCAAGTAACGAATCATTTAGAAAAAGAAGATAAGCCAAAGTAAGAAGACTTCGTTGTCCTACATGATTTTAGAGACATGTTTGTGGATGAGATACTAGAATTACCCCCTAGAAGGGAAATAGACTTCTCCATAGACATACTACCTAGTTCAACCCCTATCTCAAAAGCACCTTACCGAATGAGTCTACCAGAACTGACAGAATTAAAATTACAATTACAGGAATTGTTGGACAAAGAGTATATCAGACTGAGTGTCTCACCATGGGGGGCACTAGTCCTCTTTGTGAAAAAGAAAGACAGTGCTCTAAGACTATGTATCGATTATAGACAACTGAACAAAATGACTATTAAGAACAAATACCCCTTACCAATGATAAATGATCTGTTCGATCAAGTAGGTGGGGCCAAGATCTTTTCAAAGTTGGATTTATAATCCGATTATCATCAAGTTAGGATAAAGGACGAGGACATAAACAGAACAAATTTTTGAACAAGATATGGACACTATGAATTTCTAGTCATACCTTTCAGAATCACTAATGCACCAGCCACGTTTATGTGCCTGATGAACAGTATTTTCAGTCAGTACTTAGACAAGTTCGTAGTAGTATTTATCGACGATATTCTGGTCTATTCTAAAATGAAGGAAGAACATGATGAACACTTAAGAATAGTTCTGCAAACGTTGATGAAACACAAGCTGTACGCAAAATTTGACAAGTGTGACTTTTATCAAAAGGAAATATAATATCTAGGACATGTAATTTCAGTAGAAGGCATTGTCGTAGACTCAGAAAAGATAAAATCCATTATGGAATGGCTGGTACCTAAGGATGTGGCAGATATTCGGTCATTCATTGGAATCATCAGATATTATTGTAGATTTATAGAAGGGTTTTCCAAGATATCCTACCCTCTCACGTCATTACAAAAGAAAGGGACCAAGTTTAACTGGTCGCAGAAGTGTCAAGATAGTTTTAACCAGCTGAAGGAATTATTGACAACTGCACCCATTTTGAAGGCAACAGACCCAGATAAAGACTTCATAGTATGTGTTAATGCAAGTAAAGAAGGACTAGGTGGTGTCCTAACTCAGGAAGGACACGTGATTTGTTATGAGTCCCAAAAATTGAAAGAACATGAGAGAAATTATGTCACTTGCGACTTAGAATTGGCAGCGGTAATACACGCCTTAAAATGTGGCGACACTACATAATGGGAAGAAAATTTCTACTATTGACGGATAATAGCGGTGTGAAATATCTGTTTAGCCAACCAGATCTCAATGCAAGGAAAGCAAGATGGCTAGCATTCTTGAGCGAATTCGACTTCAAAGTTAGGCATATCAATTGGCAAAGAAAATAAAGTAGCATACGCTTTAAGCAGAAGAGTCCATGGGTTGTTCAAGATAAATATCAACAAGGCAGAAAGTGATCTGGAATAAAGAATAAGGACGACAGGTATTAACGATGAAAATTACACTAAGATAATGGCAGAATTACAAGACAGTACCGCAAACACAGATAAACCAGAACTAAGTATCAACAAGAAGGGATTGTTATGATTTAAAAACAGGCTCTACATACCAGATTCAATAGAGCTAAAGTTAATAGTCTTGGATGAAGTGCATAAGAAACCGTATTCTGGCCATCCAGGATACCAAAAAACAATAACAACACTTAGAAAACTATTTTACTGGCATAATATGAAGGGCGAAACATCATAATACTTGGCTAGGTGCCAGGATTGTCAACAGGTCAAGGTCGAGCACCAGCATCCAACCGGCCTATTACAGCCATTACCAGTACCAGAATGGAAATGGGAGACCATATCACTGGACTTTATAACAGGTTTGCCCAAAACTCAAAAACATAATGATTCTATCATGGTTGTAATAGATAAACTTAGTAAGTCTGCACACTTTATTCCTGTAATGTCTACTTTTAAAGATATAAACATTGCTTAAATATACATGAAAGAAATTTTTAGACTGCATGGTATTCCTAAAATGGTGATTTCAGATAGAGACGTAAAATTCACATCCACTTTTTGGAAGGAGTTGTTTGCAGGGATAAATACTAATTTGAATTTCAATACGAGTTATCATCCAAAAATGGATGGACAGACCGAAAGGATAAACCAAATCGTAGAGGATATGCTCTGCATGTACGTAAGAACAAAACCGAACAACTAGGAAGACTATCTACACTTGGTAGAATTTGCATATAACAATGGGTACCAAACTTTGGCTAAGTTAAGCCCTTTCGGGGTACTGTACAACAGAAGGTGTACGACTCCAATTAGCTGGGATAACCCGGTTGACAGACTCATGGTTGGACCAGAGATGCTCCAAGAAATGGAGAACATGGTAAGGAAGGTACAACAGAACTTAAAAGAAGCACAGGACAAACATAAAAGCTATGCAGATCAGAAAAGAAGACACTTGGAATTTCAAGTGGGAGACCATGTTTATTTGAAGGTCAAAGCTCGAAAAAGTTCGTTGAAGTTAGGAACTGTGCCAAGATGGCACCCAGGTTTTGTGGGCTCTTCGAGATACTAACTTGAATTGGACCCATAGCATACCAACTTGGACTCCTAGCTAATCTAAGAATTCATAATGTATTTCATGTTTCTTTGTTGAAAAAATATGTTCATGATCCTACTCATATGATTGATTGGAACTTGGTGCAGGTGGAACCCGAAGGCGATTTCCAGGTGGAACCCCTGCGTATTATGGACCAGAGAGAAATATCACTTCGGAATAGAGTTGTCACTCAGGTAAAGGTGCAATGGAAGCACTTTAGTCCTGAGGAGGCCACTTGGGAGTTGGAGGGAGATCTGCGGAAATCTCATCCAATCTTGTTCCAAGAAAGGAACAAACACTGAGGAAAGTGTTTTATTGAAGGGGGAAAGGATGTGACATCCCCAAAAATAAAGTATTTTTTGAAATTTAAATTTGTTGGAAAATTATTCTATTTTTAGTAAATTCGAATTTGGAATTTTTTTTTCCATTTATGGCAATTCTGAATTTCGAATTTAATAATTGTAATTAATTATTATGACTATTGGGCAGAGATCTGATTTGACCCAACTAACTATTTGACTATGACACTTGTATGAAAATATAATATTTTCTTGATTGTAGGAGGACAAATGGAACAACCATATTAAAATCAGCTGACCATGACTCCATGAGTGGGGAACATGTTGGAACTACCTCTAGGCTGATTGTTACAAGTGGAAAATCAGAGATTTGGCCATTAACAGCCCCTGAAAATTAGGGATTTAGAATGCTGCGAAAATTCCCAAGGGAGGAAAAAAGACCTGGGCAAAAAGATTTTTATTGATAAATAGCACATGTGAGGAGGCAGGATGCTGCCAAGTATGTTGGGAAAAAGACTATTGATTTTTTTTTCTTGCTGTTATGAACACTACGAAGTGAGTGTGAGGCAAGCAGAATCTGCTGGAATTGAAGGACATTGTTGAGGAGGAGTTTTCCAAGTTCGCCCTGATGAGTTCATGGTCAGGCTAGGGGGTGAATTGGGCAAGTGATTTTGGCTGGCCTATTCTACGGTTGGGAGGAATGCGGTTGTTCCCTTTGTCTTTCCGCGAAATGGTTCAGATATGTACCCTTTCCTTCTCCGTGTGAATGATCTTATATCTGATGTAATATATTTATTAAATCTGAATTGAATTATTTCTCATTTCTGTTGAATGATTTAGTCACAGTTGTAGTGTGACTATTAAAGTCGGTATGGATACAGTAATCCTGGGAGAAATCTGTCCAAATGAGTGAAGTATGAATCTGATAGAATACCTTATGAATCTAATGTTGAGCAACATTTACGATTGAGTTAAAGTCTAAATGAATACTA
>JZKD02S1677326.1:139166-149371 GCA_000966675.3 Picea glauca
GTTAACATCGGAAGTAGCTATAGGGAATTCATTTCCATTTTATCGAAGTTTCCAGTATAGTACCATCTGAATATAAATAGAGTTGGTGTTAAAGGCTATATATAGGATCGCTATATTTATGTAATTCTTTATATTTTGCTGTAAGAAATTATACACAGGGTCTGGTTTGAGGTTTTAATTATATACCTATGAATCCAAAAGTAAATAGGGTCATGGTAAAATATATATAAATACATATTCTTGTGTATTACCACTGGAACTAAACTGTATGAATTAGAATGGAGAATAAATGTTTACGGTAGTACGGATTAGAAATGGCATCATGCATTTATCAAGTCTCGGTATACACATCCTGAAATTGAAAGTGAAAACTATTACTAGTAAGATAGAACTACCCTACATAGTAAAAGTGTCAAGAGGATAGACACGAACATATATGTGTAAGTCTGTATTTATAGATGCATATATATGTAAATAAGTAAGTAATTCACAGGGTCACATCTTAGCGCTTGACTTGGATAAACCTTGATCCTAAATTTTTCAGCAGTAAAGAAAAATAGGTATACATAAAAGTAAACAAGACACTAGAGTCTCATTGAGGTAATACTAAATGTCTGAGTAAAAGAAGGAAAATCTTTTTAAAGTACACAGACCTTCAAAGTATAGAAATTCCTTCGAATTTTTTTTATAACTATAAGATTCGAATTATACAGAGGTTCAAAAACTGAATACTACTTAAACGACGGCCTTAATAACCAAAGTGCCAGTCTAAGATACAATCCGAACAATGAAAGGATTTGATTAATACAATAGCCATTGCATTGTTCAATTAAACAGGAAAGGAATTCCCTTAGGAAAATCTTCGGAATTATCATTACTCATGATAGCCGAACCTTAAAATTAAGAATACAGTTGGGAATTTTCCCCCTCTTTCCAAGCCATTATGGGAAACCAAGCGCCATTATCGAATGTCTACAATCTAAATTGTAACCCTATTTGTTGTGTCTCCTGAGAGGTTAAAAAAAAAAGGAACTCGAATACCTTTTATATCGAAGACGAAGAGGAAGCCTCGAAGTCCTTGCTTGTGCAAAATCCTGGGAGAATTATCAATCACGAGAGTCAGTAAGTTATTTAAAAGAAACAAAAGAACACCAACAAAGTGATAATTATTATTAATGGAATATACCAGAGAATACGTAACTTCTGATTTGGTGGTCTCATCTTTTTCTTTCCTTGTCGCTTGTCTCCTGAATGGATGTCCGGGCTGAGGGAGAAGCACACAACAAATCTCTAATGGGTCCTTGTACCAGCAAAGCCCATCATTAGTGATTATACCAATACTTTGAATGAAAACAAATATAATGGTATAAAAGTACAGTTACAATAATCAACAAATTTAAACATAGTAAAATAGATGACGGTATTGTCTTCCACAATACACAGACAAGCATAAGTTGAATTGTGACAAAGGCAAGTTTTGGACCGAGACTTTACCCCAAACGTTGGACTTTTAAACCCTCCCAAAATCGAGACTATAGAGAGTAATGAGAATAAGCAGTCATCACAGGGTGTGTCAGGACCAGACCCCTACGAGGTCGCCTTGCAACATTTAGTGTCACCAATACAAGGAAAACTATTGATGCAAATTTTATTTGATGGAAGGAAATGCCCTTATAAAATACTCACAGAACCTTATATTCAAGAGACACGTTCCGTAAGGAATTTCCAGTGACTGGGTGCAAACATCTTAAGTAGGTTTTTCATTTATACTAAATAAGTAATGACTATGGGTTCCATTGAAAAGACCAGTTAAGGGTCTGAATGTAATGCCGACGAAAGAACTCAACCTTGGCAAAGGAAAGATTGAGAGTGAAAGAGTTGTCACACATAGGGTACCCTAGCCCTTTTAACACAAAAACTCACATGTATCCGACCCTGGTCTCGTTGTATAACCATCAGGTAAGAGCGTGAAGTGGTATAACCTTGAGCATATCAAAACCCTAAAGTAATTACCAGGAGGCCAAACCGACAAGTCTCTAAACTTTGAGAGCGAGGAGACAGAGTGTTGAAACTCTCGGTATACCAAAAAAGAAATACACGAAACTTTGTGATAAGAACTACAAGTAAAAGGATCTTCACTAATTTGAAACTCCAGATCTCTATGCCTCTGGTTTAAAGTTACGATAGCATAATAGAAAAACTTACCAGGGAAATGGGCTTGGTTGACTGGATTGTTGAGCAACGACCTCCAGTGTATATTTCCCCTCATGCAAAAGAACCACACACAGAGTTGATGTTTGTTTTCTCGAGGGTGTACTACTAGAGTAAATGCCGAAGGATGTTGGGCCATGTGCTAGGACAGAGTTGGCATGATAGGATTGAGGAAGGTCAAGTGGGAGAGCCATCGAGACTGGTGCGTATAGGACCCATATTAAATACAAGAACAAAGCCTTAATTCCTTTCCGATAGATACATATCCTTCCCTTACCAACCAAGATGCGAGATTAATGACAGTCACTTCATGACTGTCTAGTTGTAACTAGTCAGTCACTAGCTAATTCGCTCAATTAGCTTACCATTCTGTTATCTCTATCGGTGGAATGACTTTTAGTTACGAGTTAGTTGCATAGGAAAATTGTGTGGGAATTGCCTTGTTTAAACCTTAAGTCGGATGACTAAAAGTGTTTTGACCATGACCGAGCCTTAGAGGAAATCTGTTTAAGCGACTCGGACAATGTCAATAATATCACTAACCATGACATAATATGAGTTATGCTAAGGTCATAACTCTCGACGTATACACAGTTTTGATGGATATGCTATTACGACAGGGCAATGATATAAACTTGTGCACAAACATGAAGAATCCAAGTTTTTAAGAAGATTAGGACTCGAATCCTAATGTACATCATATACAGGTGGATATATGTATAAGTATTAATATATTTAAAAATATATATATGTGTTGAAAGGTACTGGAATCTTTTGAAAACCTCTCATATAAAGTATGATGTTAGTTTGGCGTTGTACTATCCTCATATGACAGATAGAATATCAATCTATAATCAGGGTAAGATTTAAATATCCTATTCGATAATTCTATGAAATGAAAAGTTGGAGATTAATGTACCATTAGTATAATTTTTTTTTTGTCAAATTAGAGGTATATTATAGACCCCCTTCGTGCAATGATTTGACTACTAAAGTCTACAAAAGTGTACATACCCTACCCTCCTTTGGATTCGAGCTTGTGACCTCCAAGGAGGAAACACGTGTTCTTAACCATTAGGACTATACCATGGTATTAATTTGACACCCTCAAGTGGTGTATATATGTTGCACATACTATCAAATCATCCTTTAAATATATTTGCATATTTTCATGTGGATTAATCAACAATGTTTGAGACATTTTATCCATTATTTTGGTTTGATTATCACAATCATATTGATTATTAATATTATTACTTTGCATTTTAAATGATCATTATGTCATTCCAAAATACGAACATATTGAGTAGAGTGGTTATTGCATTTATAATTTAGATATGTTTATAATATACTAATATAAAAATTTAAAGTTTGAAAAATAAAAACAAAAAATTAAAGATAAAATCCATCACAATCACAATAAAAATATTAAAGTGTAACACCCCATTTTTAAACCCCTAATTATATGTATTAATCATGACTAATTATTTCCATGCCATGACTTATAAACATTGTAAATGTATTATTACTAATTGGAAATGTTGCACAACTGACTGATGGGTGGAGCGCGTGTACTAGTCATGATACCATGAGAGGGACTAGTGAGGGGGGGCAAAAAAGGGGTTCATGTGAAAAATATCCCAAGCCACCTTGATGAATTATGTGGAGGAAATAAATGTGATTCCTCTAACTTGCAGCCAAAGCAAATCAGTTAATGAGAAGGGGTTGGTAGTTGAACAACCAACCACTCCTAATGAACACATGGATGGAGAGCTGGGTGAACAGAGAGTACCACCTCATTTCCCAGATTGAATTTCATGCTTCTCATAGAATAAATAATGCACTGTTGTGTGCATGATAAGAAATGAGAGGGTACAAGAGGATTTTGGTTTTTGGAGGAAGACATGAAGAGAAATGGGGGCAACTGAAGAGAATTCTTGTGTGGGAGCATAGGAAGCTCCAATATGTAGTCTTGAGAAAAATAAGAACTTGGAAGTATTCCCAAAAAATGAATGGGCATGCTAGAGTAGAGAAGACCCAAAATTGAAACTAGAGAAAAAGAGGGTCATGGGATTGATGCTTGCTAGAAAGAAACTGAAACTGGAAGGGGGTGGAGTGGAGGGAAAATGTAGTTGTGAAAGGAATCCCTCGTGAAAAGGAAATCTAGGTGGCAAGGAATCTGTTAAACCTTGTGGAGGTATTGAGCTTAGTTGTAAAGAGGGGAAATTTTTTGTTGTTTCCAATGGAGTGAAGGAGAGTAATCTTCCTGATCCATTTCATGACTTGATAAGTCAATTTTTGAGAGTCCTTTGGTGGTATCATGGCCTGACACAGGGGGTGGTATGTTGTTGAAGTGAATTAACAACAAAGCTTATGGTTGGGTGGAAAAGTGCTCACACATAGTCAGTTGGATGTCTACACCTCATAAATAGATAAGTAATTTTACATTTGGTGTAATTTAATGAAATGAATGACTAGTTCCAATATTGCATTTTTTAGTGTCCATGCTTGTTATTGGATTGAATACTTGTTTTATTTGCAAGTCTTTGTGCTTGAGTAAAATATAAAATTGTATGAATGGTGTAAGTTTTGTACATCTGAACATAAGAATATTGTCATTTGTTCTGAAGTGTAAAAACATCCCATATTGGTTAATGGATGAAATTGCATGGTAATTGACCTAGAATCTACAAACAAAATGAATGGATGTGTGTCTATATTTTCTTGTGTGCACAATAATATACTTGTTGAATTGGGTTTCCTATGTAAAAGAACTAGTTCTATAAGTTAAGAAATGAATGTGTATTTCTGGATTGAAATGAAGTGCTATAATTTTTTTTCAAAGAGATAATAAATTAACTCTAATGTTGTGTAGGGGAGGCCAGAGAAAGTAGATAACCATGTGCCTTCCCTTTTGCATTGAAACGAAGATTAGGAGAATAAACCCAAGGAGCCTGATCAAATCCTTGTTTTACCCCAAAAGGAACAACATTCATCAATTCGAAGAGGGGGGTCAATCTCGACCATTCGCGAGAGGACTGAGAGGAATGGATAAGCGTGTAACCAGTCTCACGAAGTCACCGAATCCCGATGGGACATGGATTCGTCATTGGGTTCCACGGTAATTAACTTACTAGTTACCTGTTTAAATCCCTATGTAATCAAGTGAGAAACAATTGTCATTGGATCAGTGAGAAGGCTGAATGAAAATCGTCCAATCTTCATTGGAGAAGTTGGGAACAAGAGGTGGATCCCATGGTTTATTGGGTTATCAATTCCTTGGAACACCTGGTGAATTTTATTTGTTGCCCTGGTGAAATCTCGATACCTCAATACCCAAGGAAAAAAGGTTCCAATACCCGGTTCCACCTCCCTTTTCTTATGAAAGAGTGAGGATGATGTCGTCCTAATGTGTCATGCCAACATGCTAGTGAGGGTGCCACAGGGAATGATACTTTTAAGCATCTGGTTTTTGGGCGAGTCGAGTGTGGGCCATGTCGGGATTAAAAATTTCTCCGACACCTTTCAGTGCTAGTCGTCAGATCAACGAACTTATAGATCTCAGTTGTAGATCCTTTTTATTAATCTCAAGAGGGAACCGCACCTGAAGTACCCAAGTATCAGACCCATGGAAGGTCTCCAAGACTCATTTCCCCTTATAAATGACTGATATCCAATATCTGGTGGGGTAGGGTTCTAGGAAAGGTTCCACCCCTCTACCCCTAGACCATCGAAGGTTCTCCAAGTCTACTTACATCTTGTGATGTCCTGATAACCCTATACCCAGTGGGGCAGGGTTCCCATGCAAGGTTCCAACCTTTTTCTTGCAACGAAGAGAGAGAGAAAGTGACATCATGATGACGAGGAATGCTAATGTGGCAGCCAAAGTACGATGGTGGTTGAAACTTATTGGCACTTGATTGTGCAGGGTGAGGGTGGGCCCGATTAGGCCTGAAGATATTTTGGTTTAATTCCCTTGAACCTCATCCATCAGATATGAGAACTAAAGAACCTCAACCATTGATCTTGTAATTAAGTTTAGGAGGGAGTCAACACCCTGGGTACCAGAGCATCAGACCCTTGGAAGTTTTTGAAGTCCATGTTTCCTTGTGAAATATCAATCTTTCGGTGCCTGATGGGGCATGGTTCTAGGAAAATGTTTTTTCATTTCCCTGGACCCCCATAATATTTCAAAGTCATCCTTCCCTCATTTCTCCCTGGTGAGCCTGGTGGGGCATGGTTTCGGGAAGGGTTTCGACCCTCACCCTTGTTAATCTCAAGAAGAGGAGAGCACATGTTGTGGTTGGATGACATAATCAATCCAATGCATAGTGGATAGGTATCAACACATGAGTGGAGAAATCTTATGCCCGATGATGATGGGTCACGCGATGGTTGGTCCACATGCCAAGTGGATATTGTGCCACATGTCAAGGTAATTTAGAGTCTTGGAATAGAGTTTTGTATCGAGTTGTGTGGTGCCATGTGTCAAGTGAGGTGACCATTTATGATAGGGCCACATGTTTTGGGTGTCAGATTAGTCATTGTATCAACTTTCAAAGCTTAAGCGAGTGTAAGGTTTCCTCGGTGGGTCGATGCCTCGACATATCGAACACTGGAGATGTCAAAATGGTTAAGAGTGGAAGATATGAGGGCTCGATGAGCTGAGGGCCTGGTGGGATGATGGGTCAGTGCCACATCTGTAGTCATTTCAACACTAGATGTAACCTTGTAGTATTGTTTAGATGACATGGAGCCACGTCGGTGCCACTTGGCGTTGTGGTGGTTTTGGCCAATGAAGGCCTGGAAACTTTAGGAGGCCATAAATTTTGATCTTAAGCTTGGTTTTGAGCATGGTTACAGTCACTGGAAAGATCTTGATGAGAAAAACTAGAATATGGAGTCAAAATCAGAATTTAGAAGGAATAAATATAGATTGTTTTTGAGATAGGAAAATGAGAAAAGTGGTACATCCCACAAGCCGAAGAGAGTGATCCATGAGGATTCGGGAATGCTCACATAGGTTCAGAAAGATCCTAAACATCCACAAAGGTCTAGAATGGTTCAATATTGCTAAAAAAAAATATCATCCAAAATTCCATAAAATTTCCATCAATACATAGAGCTCGACAATAGCTTTCCAACGGTGCAAATTGTACTTCAAATGGAGTTCGTATGCAAAATTTATGGGCGATAAAGTTCCAGTCAAACTTGAAAAAAAGTCAAAGGTCAAGTCAAAGGGTGACTTCAACATGATAGGTGATGACATCAGCAGGGTGACACATGGCACATGATTATTGGCAGTTGACTAGGTAAGGTACCATCTAGGTGGTCGAAGGATTGGTTGACAAGTAATGTACAAGTGGCCAATCATAGTATGACAAGTGGAAGAAATGAGCCAATGAGAGGCTGCCACATGACAACCTCCCATTGGCTATCTTGGTTGATATATATATATATAACTTTTTTGGTATCGACAAGGGTCGAACCTGCGACCTCCCAAAGAATTAACATAACCTTTGTTTCCAATACACCATGCCGGTGAGTCTTAACCATATATGTATTAATTTATATTTAAATTTGTATTAAGTGTTAAATGAGTGACAAAAGGATTGAGAGCCTAAGCCCTCAACCCTTAGCCCTTGGTATATCATATGTAATGAAAGCGTGCCATAAAACCCGGGGGCTATAAAAAATATTCCATGTGGGAGTTATAACCATACAACATATGGTTATATATGTTACAACCAATAAGAAAATCAATGAAACATACATCGATCGGTGGGAATGGAACCCCTGACCTTCTATACATTGGCAATAGACTTAACCAAGTCTACTACAAGTGCGGATTTGGTTATGAAACCAACCAAAATATATTTAGACATCTACCATGATTTTCAGAGGACAGTTAGGGGCCCACACCCTATTTAATGAGTGTGTGGACCGAGGTCAGGACAACAATTAATGCAGATTTTAGTCTCATAACTCGTGCTCGAGGGTACCAAAGTTGTGAGGCTACACCGTAAAGTGTGCCAAAGAGTACCTTGACGTATTTTCAAGAACTTTATACTCATTTTTCACAATTTTTTGCCAGGAATCCAATGGTGCACTTTGTTTACGCATTTGAGCAACATGTAAAAATGTCATTGTAAAACACAAGTATTTGAGCATTAATAAAAGAAGGTCTCTATTGGAAGCAAACCCGGAGAGGTAACCCAAATTGGGTGAACTCCATTTTTCCAACTTATGTATGTGACTCCGTTATTGTTGTTCATTTCAAGTTCAATTATTTGCAAATCATTTTATCATTAAAATGGAATTGGTTAGATAAGTTTTTCACATGTAATTTGCATAAAATCAAACGATCATTTTATTTCAAATATCAAGTAGATGATTTTTATGTATTGAAAGATTAATAAGAATCTAAGGATTTTTTCGATTAGAGAGGTTAGGGGGTTGGGTTTGTTACAAAGTGGTATCAAAGCAAAGTTTCAAACACTAGGCTTGGATGGGTCAGAGATCAATCTTAGGATTGGTATATCAAGGCTAGGGTGAGTCTATGGAAAATTGTTTTCTCCCTTAAAAATTTTGTTTATTATCTACACAAGCTTCTTGAGAAGAAGGACTGCAGATTAAAATCTTGTTTTGGGATTTCTTACAACATAAAATTTAATCATGTTGATTTGCATCAAAATAACTATATTTTTTATTTTTTGGAATGATAGCTATTCCTATAGGAATGAGAATATACAGATTATTAGGCATTGATGGTAATATTTCGATGTAAAGGATTGAAATGCAAAAACCCTTTATAGGGCTACATAAGTCGAGAGAATGAATGAACTAGGTTGTTGTAATGCTACCTATAAGTATGTGATGATGGGGCCCTGCCAATTATAATTGTTGCTTAAATAAAAGACTAATCCATCTATGTATAATTCCTCATGTTTATAGGACTGATGGGAATTTGTAAGGTCAGTGTACTTGACCTATAATGATTGAAACCTATTGTTGGGATATCCATTTAAGGAAAGGAAAATGAATCCCTTGGACTGTTGATAGTATTCATAAAAGAGGTAAAGTGACATGATCATATGAGCATGTTTATGAGCTCATAATTGTATTAAGGAAATTTATACACCTATTAACCTAAGGGCATGATTATGAATGTGAGTGCAAGAGGCAAACCATTAGAATACATATGCACTGTAGGCATGGGTAAAATGATTGGTGCACAAGGATATGTTGTAATGCATATGGTAATGATTGAGAATGTGTATAACTTGCATATAGACTTAGAATAACACGTGGTTGGTTGTGAAGCATAGTGTTGATGAGACATTTTGGTTGATAATGACATGATATCTATAGAAAATTTAGCAACATGAATGAAATGTTGATGATGTTGTTGCACATAGCCTTATAACAATATTGCCAACATAATGAGAATTGTGACTTCAAAAGAGAACTCTAGCTCAAAAAACTCATATTTTTGCATAAAAAACATGAAAATCAACCCCAAATCAAAAAGTGGTGCTACCGGTAACACCATTTTTTCAAACGGGGTCAAAATTACAACATTTTTCAAACATAACCTTCAAAACTCATACAATAGCTTAGAAAAACATTAAAATTAACACCTAAATAAAAAAGTGATGATAACTAAAGAATTCTTTTTTTCTAAAGGTCAAAATTATGGTTCATTTCAACCTAATTGAAACCATGGTTTTGACAATAGATCTCTATGCAAAAAAACACCCAAAATTGGATACAAAATGATCACTTTAATAATTTATTTACTAACATTTTTTTTCTTTTTAAATTTACGTTGAAAAATAAATAAACAAAAAGGACAAAATCTTCGCAACTTTTTTTTTTAAATGAAGAAAAAAACACGTTAAAAATATATATTCAAATGCTAAAATATATAAAAAATAAAATAAAAAAAGGGTCGAAAAAAAATAAAAAAAAATAAAATTAAAAAAACAAAAACA
>JZKD02S1677326.1:162457-182350 GCA_000966675.3 Picea glauca
TTATATTCTTTGCATGTGTGTGTGTGTGGGTGCGTCAGATACAACAACTGCGTCTGACGATCCCTTCACCTAGAGCTCTACCGTGTGCGTCGGGTGCTTTCCTAGGGGGGTCCCAGGGGGGGCAGGTATGCCCCCCCTGGTTACACGCAACACCCCGAATTTTTTTTTTTGGGCAGTTTTTGCTATTTTTAGCTGATTTGTAAATTAATCCCGGATTAAGGGGTTAGGGTTTTGGTATCTACGGAATACCTAAAAACATTGTATATATTGTATGGAGAATGGTGAAATTCGATATAATGAAAATAAGAAAGGTTTTTCCGGTTGAGGGTTTCCGGTAAAAATCTCTGTGTACTCTGTGTATGAGCCATTGATTAATTTCTGTATTGCTTAAGAATCTATATGCATTGCTTTACTTCACAAGTTTAAAAATTAAAAATTGTGTTTTTATATTTTGTCCCTTATCCTTTAAGTTATTAGTCTTTGCCTGAGCAGACAGTCAGGAGTTGAATCGATTGTCTTCACTCCGATGTTTAAGACTGAGATTCAAATGCGTTTCTTTCATATGCATGGGTAATAAGTGAAGGATACATTTTCGCCCAACTATCTATCCCTTACTTATCTCTGTGTTTTTCTTTTATGCATAATCCCAGCATCCTTCCCAGAATTTTATCTCTGTGTTGTCTTGAATGATACATCTCTGCATTTCTAATTGAATTATTGTCTCTTCGTTTGTGTTCGTTGTGCTCAGCATTTTGTTGTCCTAACGCCCAAGGTCTTACCTCTCACGCTCAATGATTTAATCCCCTTGTTTTTCTGAGTTGAGCATGGAAACCTCAGGCGATATCCTTGTTAGATAGCGTATTATTGTTATACAACAACCTCTTTGTTAGACAACAACTATTAATAGACATCAATACTGTGTTAGGATGCGATTTATCAATAAGACAATGAATTATTGTTGGACTGTGATTTATCAAAAAGACAACGAATTATTGTTGGATTGTGATTTATCAATAAGGCAATGAATTATTGTTGGACAACAATGCCATTGTTAGGCAACAAATATATTGTTAAATAGCATTTGGTTGGATAACATATTGTTGATTTCATATTAATAGATAGCATATTGTTAACAAATAGTGATATATTTGTTAAACAATGATATACACTTGTTGGCCACCATAATTTTGTGGTTGTGTCGGTTTCAATTCAATTATATGATTGAATAATTGAATTGTAAATTTTTAATTCAATTATATATAATAATAATTGAATTTAACAATGAATTGAATCAAATTATTGTATAAGTTTTTTGTTTATGAGAAAAGGAGCTCTTTTAACACATAGATTTGATTAATTAGTGTATATAAAAGACGATATCCAGTGATTGATTGGGAGGTAGATTGAATATGGTTGAAATATTTTGTTTTTTAAATAATGAAATATTAGGTTTAATAATAGGAAATATGAATGAATGAGTTTAAAGATGGACACAGAAAGGTGCTATTTTAAAGTATGGAAAGTATGCAATCATTATATTCCAAGAGAAGGAATTTCATTTAAACATTTTGTCAACTAAATTCTCTGCATTTTGCTTCAATCTGTTGCGAATGCACCCTTCACGAACTGCAAACCTTGGCGGTTTTTACTGGCATTTTTCCTGGGCATGAGACTTGTTGATGATTACAGTTCATTATTTCGGTTTAATTCAAACACCCTTGCATCCATTTGTAACCTGTTCATTCTCTCAGATTTTCCCTAGTAACTGCATGGATGGTTGGGCCCTGATGCGTTAGCATTGTTCCTTCAATACTTGGGTTGTTTATGTTTGAATTGTCTTGAATCCTAGAATGACCATGATTTGGTCGCTTCAAATCTCAGTGTAGCGCGAAACTTCCTTGCTGCCAAACCCCCAGTGGGACCGCCGTGAAACTCTTTTTATTAAATTTCTTATGATGTGTTAAGGAAATTTATTGTGCTCCGTAAATTTATTTAGTTTAATCATTTAACCCTTGGGCAGAGAATTACTCTCGCATTCCAGATAATTATATTTTTTATGAAAATAATTCACAATAATATGAATGATTAATTAGGTGTTTGTCGGGTGTTTATTCCCTTTTTGCAGCAAATAACACAACAAATTGTTTATTCATGCATGCACAACGAATTAATTATCCTACGTAGACCTTTTTACTGCCTTCTAAGATTAAATAATAAACTACCTAGATTTACTTACCACCTGTATTTATTACACCTACAATTTCAGATTATTTTGGGTTATGGCAGCTCGAACAAGGCCATGACCTATTATGGAGGTTAACGTATCAAATATTTTATGAATTGAAGCATCAATCAATAACCTTCGATGTCCCTTTAATAAATCTGCAAGGGTTATATAAGTCATTATTGTTTTTAAATGCCTACAAAATTGTTCTAAGAAGAACTTTTCCAATAGAATCCCTTCAAGAAAATTAATGTCATATAAGAATGTTAAGAATTCTACAAGGTCTATCTCAGTTATTGTTGTTTTATTTGCCTAGAAAATTGTTTCTAAGTGATTCATAAGGTAGTGATTCAATATGTAGTTCATGAAGTTTTGCAAGATTTTGTAAGATATTAATGAAACTACATTATCTTAGATGTTATTCAATTCCATAATACATTGCTATCAATAACCATGTGTTTTGGTATAACAGGACAACTGACAGTTTAAGTTGGTACCTTGATGCATTGTTTGTGTTTTTAAAGGTTATATGTTGATTGCGCTTGGGATTCTTGTGTGCTCGTCACATCGTGGCGACCTGAATCCTTAAATTGGGATCATTGCATGCATCAATCTATAGCACGTATGAAACCCGGCTTAGGGTCATGTGCCTTCCGATGCAAATGTTGTTTGTTTTGCAATTGAGTTTGTACTTGTCTCGTAATGTTTAATAATGATCTATCATTCATTGGGAGGGTTCTAGTCACTGGTTTTTTAAGTTGTTGGGTTTGAATTGATTGGATTTTCGTGTGTTACATCTAGTTGCATGATGTGCTAGTACATTGGGTCGTTACGTTGTCTGTTGCCTGATTTGCGTGCGTTGTGTTCATCATCGAGTCACGTTGATTGAATGTTGTTGATGTTACTTCCTTACTTTAAAAAAAATTGCACTTTTTATGCGTCGATGTTTTCATAACAACCGGGGTTGTTACATATGGTATCAGAGCGGGTTCAACCCTGAGATTGTGGATCTCCATGCTTTCCACTGCAGTAAACACTTGAGTAATAACCTATCTCTAATTAAACCTTTAATGTTTCCATGCGGTGATCTCGATTATAGGATTCCATAGAGGTTCGTAATGTTGTGTTGTGGAAGGAGGTGTGACGCCTCTAGAAGTGCCCGCACCATCGGAGTCTAACCCCCAGGGGGAAGAACAATTCCTTAGGTTGGATTTGATTTCTGTAAGGGATGATGATGGTCTTACAAGGTCCTTCCAGGGAACGTCAGAGGCCTTGATTCACCATCTATATTAAGATAAGACTAGGGCCCATGTATCCCTGAGGGTCCACAGTGCACCCCAACCAGTACCGTTAGAATTCACCGAGATCTTGAGAGAGATAAGTTCTCAAGTCCACGAGTGTCATAGATGGCTCAGTTGTTGAGGCATGGATGGAGAGAAAGGTGATGTGCTTCATGCCTCGCAATTTTGAACTCCAGCATGAAGGTCCGCAGGGCGATCTTTTAACTTAAGGGGAATTCTCTTCTATGGTGGAAGACGCTCCTGCCATAATTGAACAAGGTAATTGAAGACATGTCAGGGGAAATGTTCGAGGAATAATTCCGAGAGAGGTATGTTTTGAGGAATTCATTGAGCATCATATCAATGAGTTCAACACCTTGCGACAACACAGTCGTACAGTGCTTGAGTACGAGGCCCATTTTATGGAGCTGCTTCGGTATGCTCCGCACCTAGATGCCGAGAAACTTAAGTTCAACGGGTTCATGTTTGGCCTTAATGTTAGAATTCGTGCAAAGGTTAGGATTCTTATGCCTCAAACCTTGCATGACGTTGTCCAGAAGGCACTCATAGCAGAGGAGGATCTTATCAGCGAGGATCAGAGTAGGACTCCAGCAAAACCAGCGGGGTAGGTGTCATCTAGTGTGCAACAAAATCAGACACCAGCTAGAAATTCACCAGGATATCGTGGCTTCTAGAGAGGATCCACTTTCATTACACCTCGACGACCAATGCCTCAACAATGGACTCCTTACCGAGGACCACAACACCAGCAGCAACGTTGACCGCAACAACAACAATTTAGGCATGTTCAACATAACAAACCAGGGTTCCAGGCTGGTGGGTCGTCAGCTTCTACTTCTGGTACCAGGAATACTTGACGGAAGAAAGGGTGTTGGACATGTGGGAAGCCACATTACCAGTGCAACTGCCCAGTGGAGAAGACTAGAGCATCTGGATCAGCCAGACCAACTACCATGGGAGATTTGGGCAAGGCCCATCAGATCCATGCAGCGGTAAATAACTGCCAGGAAAAGCACCAGTTGACCATTCTCGAGACATCAGGTACCATCACTGACCAGACCCTTAGCATTTTGACAGATCTAGGTGCTATTGAAAGTTTTATTTCTGGTGTAGCGCTAAAAATAATTAAGGTAAAGTTAGTCGAACAGGATGAGTTTAGCTTTATAGAAATGGCTTCTGAAGACAAAAAAAAGGTTGGTGGGAAGGTTACGGGCTGTAGCCTTAACCTGGGAGAGTTTTTCACTAGGACCAACCTGTACGTCATGATCTTAGGATCTTATGATGTCATGATCAGTATGGACTGGTTGGAATCACATGAGGCGATACTCAACTGTAATATGAAACGATTGAGCTTGTTCAATGATGAGGGTCAGAGACGCATGATTGTAGGTCAGAACTAGGGATTTTCCCTGAGGTTCATCTCTTCCTTACAACTATGGAAGAGCATGTGCAAGGGATGTAAGATTTATGTGATCCTTGCATTAAATGAGAAGGGAGTAGCGGAAGGTCTAGAACACCTAGCGATGGTGAGAGAGTTTGCGGACGTCTTCCCTAAGAAGTTACCTGGGATGTCGTCGAAGAGGGAATTGGAATTTACCATAGACCTAAGATCGGGGACTGAACCAATAGCAAGAATTCCTTATCAGATGTTGACCCCAGAGTTACAGTAGTTGAGAATGCAACTAAAGTATTTGTTGGACCTGAGACTTATATGTCCAAGTGTGTCATCGTGGGGTGCACCTGTTATCTTCATACGGAAGAAGGATGGGTTGTGGAGACTCTGCTTTGACTATCATCACCTAAACAAGGAAACGATCAAGAATCATTATTCGTTGCCAAGGATTGATGATCTATTTGATCAGATGAAGGGTGCGACAATTTTTTCAAAGATCGACTTGAGATCAGAGTATCACCAATTACGGATCAAGGAGGAAGAAATCCCTAAGACTGCCTTTAAGACAAGGTTTGGACATTACGAGTTTACTGTTTTACCATTTGGACTGACGAACATTATAGGGGTATTTATGAGTTTGATGAACAGGGTGTTCCATGAATACTTGGACATGTTTGTCCAAGTATTCATTGACGATATTTTGATTTACTCTCAGACGATGGAGGAGCATGACGAGCACTTGCACATGGTACTACAATGCCTACGTGAGAATAAATTGTATGTAAAATTGTCTAAATGCTCTTTTATCAATCGAAGATTCACTACTTAGGGCATGTCATGTACGACGAAGACATCGTTGTGGATCCAACAAAGGTTGAGGCTATATGGAATGGTCGACACTAATGAATATCCCAGAAGTGTGAAGCTTCATGGGTTTAGCAGGATACTATCGACGGTTGGTTGAGGGTTTTTTGAAGATATAAAATCTGATTATGGAATTGCAGAAGAAGAACAAGAAATTTGTTTGGACTGAGAAATGCGCGGAGGCATTTCAGAGGCTCAAGGAGATTTTGAAAGTAACACCAATACTAAATGTCCCTGACATGAACGCAGACTTCTTGGTATGAACTGACGCGTCCAAGGAAGGCTTAGGCGAACTCTTGATGCAAGATGGTCGAGTGATCGCTTACATCTTGAGAAATTTGAGAAGGCATGAGGAGAACTATGCGACCCACGATTTGGAGTTGTTAGCCATTGTATATGCCTTGAGAGTTTGGAGACACTACCCTATTGGACAAAAATTCGAACTAAAAATGGACCACTGTGGACTACAACACATCTTTACGCAAAACGACTTGAACACATGACAACCACGTTGGTAAGAATTGCTTAGCGATTACGATTTCGAGATTACTTTCCTAAAAGGAACATTGAACATAGTGGTTGATGCATTGATTCGAAGACCACACATATTTTTGGTGATTCCTCTTTAGACGAATCTATATGAAAATATTCTAACCTTACATCGCGACGATGACTGGTACAAAGAGGTCAAGGATTTTATCAGAAAAAACACAATGATGGTACCAAAATTTAAGGGATTTATTGTGGACAACGACAGATTATTGAGATTTAAAAGTTGAATTTATGTACCACCCAACGACGAGTTGAGGAGTTTGATCCTAAACAAGGATCATAGATCAGTGTACATGGCTCATCCTGGAGTCATGAAGATGATGGCAGACCTTAAACCCTTATTCTTCTGGAAAAGAATGAAGGCGGACTTAGTCAACTTCGTGGAAAGATGTCTAGAATATCAGCAGGTGAAGGTTGAACATAGAAATCCAACAGGATTACTACAGCCACATGCTATTTTGGAATCGAAATGGGAGGTCATTTTGATGGATTTCATTGTTGGACTGCCACTAATGACAAGGAGACACGACTCAATTTTTTTGGTAATCGACACTTTGACGAAGAGTGCTCATTTTATTCCTGTGCGTACGATGTATCAAGAACCTGACATAGCTAGAGTTTTCATCGATGAGATTGTGAGGCTGCATGGTGTGCCTAAGAGGATTATATCTGATCGCAGATCGATGTTTACTGAATGATTTTGGACTAGTTTCCAAGAGGCCTTGGGAACCCAAATTAACTTTAGTACCACGTATCATCCAGAGATAGATGGGCAGACCGAATGAACAAACAAAATCTTGGAGGATATGTTGCGTATGTACGTTATGGACCAACATAAGCATTGGGAATAATTCTTGCCACATGTATAATTTGCATATAACAACAGTGATCAAAGTACCATTAAGATGGCACCTTTCGAGTTTCTTTACGAGAGACCATGTCAGACGCCTTTGAGTTGGGATCGGCTTGAGGATAGGGTCCTGGTGGGAATAAAAGCGATTCAAGAAATGGAAAATCAAATGAAAACTATGAGACAAAGGATCAAGGAAGCACATGATCGACACAAGAGTTATGTCGATGCGCATTGTGTCGACCGTAGTTATGAATTTGGTGATCAAGTCTTCTTGCGGGTGAAACCACATAAGAGTTTGATCAATTTTGTAAAGGGTGATAAACTCTCTCCTAGGTTTGTGGGACCTTTCAAGATTGTGGAAAAGAAGGGGCCTATGGCCTATCGACTAGCCTTGCCTGATTCTATGAGGTGTATGCACGATATTTTTTACGTATCTATTTTGAGACATTATATTAGTGATCCTACACATGTTATTGACATGAGTTCCTTATAAGTATCTGACAAGGGTGCGCTCACGGCTGAGCCAATCTGCATCCTGGACCATCGCATTCGACAACTATTGCATCGAACAGTAGATCAGGTCAAGGTCCAGTGGGAAAAATATAGTCTACACTCGATGACCTGGGAGGACGCATATGATATGCGCTAGTTACCATTTTTGTTTGATAGATAGACTTATGATGCTGTGATAAACTTTATTTTGACACTTATTTACTGTGAAACTTCGAGATGAAGTTTAATCCAATAGGGGGTGTATGTAACATCCAACTCTTGCGCGCACTGAGCGAACTTATTCTTTTAGGACACTTGCGTGCAAGTGATCCGGGTTATTATACTATTGGTCGTTTTGATTATGACTATGAGATATTATGGATTTGATGATATGTTATTTGGTTGTATTTACATAGACAGGTGCTATTGACTGGGTTCTCCTGAGTGTGTAGGACTTTGGACATTGAGGATGCAGAGGCATCGATGAAACCCCTTGGACTCCAGATTAAGTTAGGGAGTGGACTATTGGGTTTGAATGTTGTTGATGTGACATATGTACATATGATTAGATGTTATGATGATTGATTATTATTGCTGACATGATTCGTTGATGGATGCAGGATGACGATAGCTTGTTGACCAGACTCACATTTGGAGTAGAGGGATCACGCACGATAACTAGAAACATCGAAGGAGAGGTGTGGCAGCAGCCTTACCACAACCTACTAGCACACCCGCTGTGGCTCGAACTGTAGGTTAAGGATTACCTAGTTTGAGAAGACCCATGATGTCGTGAGGGAAGACTGTGACAGTCACTCACGATGATTCTAAGGGGTGTGTAATAAGGTAGGGGAATTATTCCTTAGAGGCCCTTAGTCTCCCACAAGATCAACTGGTGGAGTATTGACTCCAGGGGTTTGATGTCTACCAAATTCAGTCAAGAGGCGAGTGGCACCCTTGGAGCACGTGGTGCATATTGAAGGGCACATCACGCAAAAAAACTGGAAAGAGGTGAGTGGCACCCTTGGAGCATGTGGTGCATCTTTAAGGGAAAGTCGTGCAAAGAAAATGAAAAGAGGCAAGTGGCACCCTTGGAGCACGTAGTGTATCCTGAAGGGCACGTCGTGATTTTCACTGATAAGTTAATAAAACTAGTGCCTAGAAAACTATGCCTCCTTAGGACCTGATCAACCTTAAAATAGATGATGGTATGCGTAAAAAAAATTAATAACTAAAAGTTCCCTTAAAAAATTTCGCCCAGCCTAGTGAAATTAAAACCTAGGTCTAAGTAGAACTAGTGGATAAAGAAAAACTAAATAAACTTGTAACAAGAAGGGGGGTAAGAAATTCAAACTTAATTATTAAAGTAAAAATTATAATAGAGGATTAAATTTATTAAAAGGGTAATTAGTTGTTTTTATCTACACTTGCTAAATTGATTTTTAGTTAAAAAGGAAAAAGGGGGAAACTTAAAAGAAAAATGAAACTTAAAGAAAAAAGGTAAGTTAAAGAAAAGGGGAAACTTAAAGAAAAAGTTGAATGTCTAACTTAGTAAGGAATCTAGCCTTTGGAACTTTCTATCCATGAACTCAACTAGGAATTAAGTAAGACACAAGTCATTTAAGAATTGTAAGGGAATTTTGGGACACCGAGGAGCGTTTTTATGAATGATTTTAGGTGGGTGAGGGAAATATGAATAATTAATTAATTAATTAAATTAATTTTGTGGTGCAACTAGGGGATTGGGCGACATGTGTACGGGGGAGGTTTTTCAAAGTTAATTAAATAAAAAAAGAATCTAATGAGGGTTTTAGGAAACTAATGACTAAGAAAACTCTATAAAAAGGATGGAAGAGGAGGAGTGTGGAGGAGGATTGGGCTTGCGTAACGTTACGCTGCTGAAATTTCATCTTGACTAAACTTCTCTTGTGGGAGTTGGGATACCTAGCTTGGGTAATGAGTGGTAGATCAACCTTGCAAGGAGAGATGGGTGCTAGAATTCTCTAGTATTGTATGTGTGTCCCCTTTGCAGCTCAGGGGGCTCAGGGGGAAGAAGATTACCCCTAGCATTGGTTGGGAGGTACCGGTGAGGTCACATCGATCGACAAGTGGGAGCTAGATGGAGCGCGTGCAAGACAACGACTTCGGAGCTTTCACATTTGGCTACGATACACATGTGTATATTTGTATTGAATGGTAGTTTAAATATTGTTCATGCACCTTCAATAATGTACTTATATTGTGTTAAAGTTTATGTTTAATCAGCATAACACTATCCAGATATTTCATTTTTATCTTTCAACAAATTTCCTTGATAAGCCCAATGTTTTATGATCAAAGAACTTAAAGTCATCCCAACCTTATGTTCGTTGTATTTTGAATTGATTTCTCATGGTGAACCCAAACCCTGATTGCAATGACTTCTATGCGTTTGTTTTTATTGATTTAATATGAAGAAAAATTGTGCTTTTATCTTCTGTCCCTTGTCCTTTAAGTTATTAGTCTATGTCTGAGCAGTCGGCCAGGATCTAAATCGACTGTCTTCACTCTGGTGTTTAAGACTGAGATTCAAATGCCATGCTTTCCTGTGCATGGATAATAAGTGAAGGATAAATTTTCGCCCAACTATGTATCCCTTACTTATCTATGTGTTTTTCTTTTATGCATAATCCCTGCATCCTTCCCAGAATTTTATCTATGTGTTTTCTTGAATGATACATATCTACGTTTTCTTGAATGATAAATCTCTGTGCTTGAATGATACATCTCTGCATTTGTAATTGAATGATTGTCTCTTTGTTTTTGTTCATTGCGCTCATCATTTTTCTATCCTAATGCCCAAGGTCTTACCTCTCACAGTCAACGATTTAATCCCCTTGTTTTTCTGAGTTGGGCATGGAAACCTCAGGCAATATCCTTGTTAGATAGCATATTATTGTTAGACAACTACCTCTTTGTTGACAACTACCTCTTTGTTACACAACGACTATTAATAGACACTGATACTGTGTTAGGCTGCAATTTATCAATAAGACAATGAATTATTGTTGGACTGTGATTTATCAATAAGACAAAGAATTATTGTTGGACTACGATTTATCAATAAGACAACAAATTATTGTTGGACAACAATACTATTGTTAGGGAGCAATTTTATTGTTAGATAGCATTTGGTTGGATAACATATTGTTGATTTATTATTAATAGATAACATATTCTTAACAGATAGCGATATATTTGTTAAACATCGATATACGCTTGTTGGCCACCATATTTTTGTGGTTGTGTTGGTTTCAATTCAGTTATATATTTGAATAATTGAATTGTAAATTTTTAATTCAGTTATATATAATAATAATTGAATTTAGCAATGAATTGAATCAAATTATTGTATAAGATTTTTGTTTATGAGAAAAGGAGCTCTTTTAACACACAGATTTGATTAATTAGTGTATATACATGACAATATCCAGTGATTGATTGGGAGGTAGATTGAATATATTTGAAATATTTTTCTTTTTAAATAGTGAAATATTAGGTTTAATGATGGGAAATATGAATGAATGAGTTTAAATATAGACATGGTAAGGTGCTATTTTAAAGTATGGAAAGTATGCAATCATTATATTCCAAGAGAAGGAATTCCGTTTAAACATTTTGTCAACTAAATTCTCTGTATTTTGATTCAATCAGTTGCGAATGCACCCTACATGAGTTGTCAGCCTTGGGGGTTTTTACTGGCATTTTTCCTGGGCATGAGACTTCTTGATGATTACAATTTATTATTTCGGTTTAATTCAAATGCCCTTGCGTCCATTTGTAACATGTTCATTCTCTCAAATTTTACCTAGTAACCACGTGGATGGTTGGGCCCTGATGCGTTAGCCTCGTTCCTTCAATACTTGGGTTGTTTATGGTCGAAATGTCTTGAATCCTGGAATGGCCATGATTTGGCCGCTTCAGATCTCAGTGTAGCGCGAACCTTCCTCACTGCCAGACCCCCGATGGGACCGCCACAAAACTCCTTTTATTAAATTTCTTATGATGTGCTAAGGAAATTTATTGTGCTCCTTAAATTTATTTAGTTTATTCATTTAACTCTTGGGCAAAGAATTACTCTCTCATTCCAAATAATTATATTTTGGATGACAATGATTCATAATAATATGAATGATTAATTAGGTGTTTGTTAGGTGTTTATTCCCTTTTTGCAACAAATAGCAAAGTGAATTGTTTATTCATGCCTACACAATGAATTAATTATCCTACGCAAACCTTTTTACTCCCTTCTGAGATTAAATAATAAACTGCCCAGATTTGCTTACCACCTGTATTTATTACACCTACAATTTCGGATTATTTTGGGTTATGGTAGTTGGAACAAGGTCGAGGCCTATTATGGAGTTTAATGTATGAAATATTTTATGAATTGAAGCATCAATAAATAACCTTCAATGTCCCTTTAATAAATATGCAAGGGTTATATAAGTCATTATTATTTTTAAATTCCTACAAAATTGTTCTAAGAAGAACTTTTCTAATAGAATCCCTTCAAGGAAATTAAATGTCATATAAGAATGTTAAGAATTCTACAAGGTCTATCTCAATTATTGTTGTTTTATTTTCCTAGAAAATTGTTTCTAAGTGATTCATAAGGTAGTGATTCAATATGTAGTTCATGAAGTTTTGCAAGATTTTATAAGATATTAATGAAACTACATTATCTTAGATGTTATTCAATTCCATAATACGTTGCTATCAATAACCATGTGTTTTGGTATAACAGGACCATTGACAGTTTAAGTTGGTACCTTGACGAATTGGTTGTGTTGTTAAAGGTTAGATGTTGATTGCGCTTGGGTTTCTTGTAAGCTCGTCGCACTATGGCGACTTGAATCCTTAATTTGGGATCATTGCACACATCATTCGATAGCGCGTATGAAATCGATGTAGATGTTGTTTTTTCAATTGAGGCTGTACTTGTCTCGTAATGTTTAATAACGGTCTCTCGTTCGCTAGGAGGGTTATAGTAACTAGTCATCAAAGCTGTTGGGTTTGAATTGATTGGATTTTTGTGTGTTACATATAGTTGCATGATGTGCTAGTACATTGGGTAGTTACATTGCATGTTTCCTGATTTGCGTGCATTGTGTTCATTGTCAAGTCGCGTTGATTGACTGCTGTCTATGTTACTTTCCTTCTTTAAAAAAAAAATATGCACTTGTTATGCGTCGTTGTTTTCACAATGACGACGGTCGTTACACCCACATAAGAAGTTTTACAACCTGAGGATGAAAGATACAGACTTGGTAATAGAGCATCTGAAAGCATTCAATACTGTGGTAAGTAAACTATTATTTGTTGATATTAATATTTTTGATGAAGATAAGTGTATCAATTTGTTGTTCTCTTTACCAGACTCATGGGATAATCTGGTTCTATCCATAGGTAGTAATGTAATTACTTTAAGTTTCAATGATGAGGTCTCATCCTTGTTGTCAGAGGATATGGGATGAAAGAACATGGAAGGACTGAGCACATATGAGTTATTTGCAAGAAGATGATCCCAGGAAAGAAATAGATACAAATCCTCAAGTGGGAGATTTAAATATAAGGGAAGATATAAATCTCCTAGAAAATTTGTAAAGGTATGTTAGAGATGTGGAAAATAAGGGAACTACGAGAAGCAATGTAGATCCAAAATTTTTGAGTGTTGGTTGTGGAGGCTGATTATCTTCCTGATTCAGAGGTCTTTTGTTTTCAGCCATGTTTATAACCCATGAAGTATTTACACGCTAGAAGTATGTACACTCTTCCACGTGGGGGGGTACGGAGGGAGGTTACCCCCTTTGCAGGGTTCGGGGGCAAGTGGGCCCCCGAAGGAAAAAATGCCTTGTAAAAGTATATTGTAATTTCATTGTAAATCTGGACTGTTCATTATAAGGTTGTAGATCTAATGGTAGAAATTATGTTAGGGTTTTTTTTTTTCCCTAGAAGGCAAACCTGTCTTATGAGGGAAATGTATTGCGGCTATGCATTATGGCGAATGTTGTATTCTGAAATAGGAGACTTTGAGAGAAAGAAGAGGAAGTTACAACAGGTTTGTTGTAGGTTGTATCCCTTCATTTGATGGATACTAATAAAGGAAGGACCTGGCAATTTCTCTAGTGGACGTAGCCCACAGTGGGTGAACCACGTAAATTTGTGTCTCTATTGTATTGTGTATATTCTATGTTTTGTTTCCGCATTTGTTTTATTTTATTGCTCCACGGTCTTGTTTTTTTAATAGAGAGAGGGAAGGGATATGATTATGCTCCTTCTACAGAAGCAAAAACATCCATGAATGAAGGAGGGGATGTGTACTTGGATTCTTCAAGCACACATGTCGATCATAAGGGATGGTTGATCGACCCAGGTGCATTTTTTCATATGACTCCTCATAGGGAGTTGTTGAAGGAAAATATCTCTGCGGACAGGTAGATCTCCTCTTGAGAGCTAGACTCTTAACTCTTAAGACAGAAGATGCTTATCTTGGACACTGAATTCCTTTTAGGTCTAGATAAACTAATGTGTGAGGAGGAAGGAGAAAAGAAGTATCTTTTACCGGTGTTTGTCCCTGCACGGTCTGAGTTGAGCTCCAATCTTTTGCTCCTTGATAAGCCCTGTAGACAAACAAAAGTACAACCACTTCCTACTCTACTGATATTAGCTTGAAATAGACCTATCTATTAGAGACAAGTTCATGTGAGATTAAGCACGAACTAGAAATAAACAGGCCAAGCATATTATATTGATGAGAACAACAATGAAGGAAACTTACAACCGTAGATGCAAGTTCAACAACTTCATCAAGTCCTCCTTGTCTAACCCTTGCTAAAACGACCCACGCTCATAATGACAATAGATTCACTGATTATTCTCCACTTCACTATGTGTTTCCTATGAGATCATAGGTTTCATGCTTCTAATCCTTCCCCTTTTCACCATGAGAGGCCTGCTTATATAGGTTTAGAGAGGCCCAACCACTTGAGATATCTTTAGGGTAAGTTGAGGATTTTCCTCCTTCAGTTAGGGATCTTCCCTAAGATCATGGCTTGACTGAGGATTCAAATCCAATTGCCTTCAAAAATTGAAGAGATATTTCCCCCATTCTTCTCAACAAACCAACTGTTGCCCATAATAGGTAGTGCTTCCTCAAAAGGGCAATCAGAGTGTTATAACGCTCCCTAGTAATGTATAGGGGGGTGCCAACACTCCTGATAGTAGCAACACTCCTCCAAAAGGGAAGATGGAGTGTTATAACGCTCTCAGATAGTCTATAGGGGGGCGCCATCACTCTTGAGAGAGGTATAGGGGAGAGCTCTCCTCTAAAAACTCAATTTTTGTGGTTCTTTCAAATGGAAAGAGGTTCATAAACCCAGTTAACCATTCCTCTTCTTCCAAATCAAATGTTTGAGGTGTTTCAAGTGTCTTTCTGATGTCGTTATAGGTATGACATAGGCATTATGGCAGTATGTTTTTCCTAACACTTGCGACACTTGTGAGCAAAATGCGACACTTGCGACACTATCGAAGTGAGTAATTTCGATGTGTAACAGGAGTGGTTCTGTGAATATGAAAGGTATTATGGAGGTGTTGTTTTTCTGGGTGATGACTCAATAGCCAAAATCATAGGACGATGAAAAGTCAAGTTGAAGCTAATGGGTGGAAGGATTAGATTGGTGTTCTTCACATCATGGGACTGGCCAGAAATTTGATTTTTGTAAGAAAAAAGATGATACAGGGGTAAAAAACAATGTTTGAGAAAGAAACCTGTAGGATGGTTCGAGGAGAAATGGTGTTTCTAAAGGGGGTTTCATTTGAAAATATATATAATCTATAGGGAAGAACTATTAGTAATGGGTGCAATAGTTCTTTTGTTCTTAAGATTGGAGCTGAAGAAGAAAAAAATCCTAACGTCTCTGGAGAAAAGACTATGTTGTGGCATCAAAGACTAGGGCATATCAGAGAGAAGGGCCTTCGATTACTACATGGCAAAGGAATGGTTGAAGGTTTGTCTAACTTCTCTATAGATTTTGATTTCTGTGAACATTCTGTATATGGGAAGCAAAATCAGGTAATATTACCCTTTGTGCAATGAGGGTAGAGGGAATTTTACAGTTGGTGCACAATGATGTGTTTGGACCCATGTTAGTTCCATCACTGGGGAAATCTGTGTACTATGTCTCATTTATAGATGAATTCTTGAAGAATACCTAGATATAATTCCTTAGTAATAAATTTGAAGTCTTTGATAGTTTTAAGGAGTTTAAGGCTCTTGTGGAGAATCAAACAGAGAAAAGAATTAAGGTGTCAAAGACAGATATTGGTGGATAATTCAGCAGAAATGAATTTGAATAATTCTATAAGATGTTTTGTATAGAAAGGAAGAAGAATACTCTATATACACCTCAGTAGAATGGAGTTGCAGGAAGGATGAAAAAAACACTGATGGAAAAAGCAAGGTGCATGCTCAGTGGTGTTGGTTTAGGGCATGAATTCTGGGCAAAGGCAGTGGGTATTGCATGTTACCTAGTCAATCAATCACCCTCATTAGCATTGGATGACAAGACTCCACATGAGGTATGTACTAGTAAGAAACCCTCTATCACACATCTTAGGGTATTTGGTTGTGATGAATATGTTTACATTCCAAAGTAAAATAGCAATAAGCTAGATAAAAATATTGAAAAGTGTATCTTTATTGGGTATAAATATGGTCTAAAAGGTTATTATCTTTGTAACCTAGAAACTAAAAAGGTGGTGTATAACTAAGATGTAGTATTTAGAGAAATCAAAGATGTTGTCAAACATAAAGTCCTACCAAAGGAGGAAGAACCAAAGAAAATAGAGTTTGAATTGAAGGATAATGAATCAGACTCTACAAAAGAACATGGATAATAAGAAGAAGATTCTCATACTCTAGTATTGAGGATATTGGTTTGGGAAAGAAGAAAACCAGAAAGGTATGCTCCACCTAATTTATGTTCAAATTTTTCTTTGTCTATTACTGATGATTATCCTAGAACTATTGGGGAGGAAATGGATTCAGAGGATGAGAAACTCTAGAAAAAGGCCATGGTTGAAGAAATGGAAGCCTTAGACAAGAATTAGGCTTGGGATCTAGTGGAGTTTTCGACTGGAAGAAATCACATTGGAAAAAAATGGGTGTTTAAGAAGAAGTTGAATGCAAAAGGTAAAGTGGACAAATACAAAGCTCAATTAGTAGCAAAAGGTTATTCTCAGGTAGAAGGAATTGACTTTGGTGAAATTTTTTCTTCTGTTGACAAGAAAAATTCTATTATATTTATTTTATTCATTGTTGTTTGATCCGAAAATGATCTTTTAAAGACTTTGGTTAAGTTTATGCATGAGTTGATTTACCACTTAGGAATTAAAAAAAGAAGAAGATTTTAATGAAACAATGTTGCAACCATCATAAATAATACAGAACATAAATTAAACATTAATAACAAAAAACCATAATGCCAAGATTGTTAACAAATTTTGGCAAGGTTTCCTACGTCTCCGGACCTTTGTCTCGGTGGGGGAGGCTTTCTTATTAATCTTCAATGCTTCAAAAATGATGATAAGTGCATCAAATGGATTACAAACTTATATAATTGTGTTATGGTGACCTCAGGAATCCAACACAACTGACGACACTAAAAAACACTAAGCATAGCTCCCAGAAATGGCCTCCAAAGTTCGCTTCCTCAATGGCTTCCCTGCATAAAAATGGCTTGATCTTCCAAAATCTTCAACATTTTGATGTTTTGGACCTCCTTGGACTGTCAAAAACCTTTGGTTTATGTAGATTCTGAGTTGGGGGTCGAAATCCAACTTTCCCCCAAGATCTAGCCTCTTTATGGGCTCCAAATCCACTCTTTTTGGCCAAAAATCCACAAAAATAAGCAAAAAAACCATTAATATAAGGTCAAATCCCAAAATTTGGCAAAAACATTGATTAAGCCCCTAGTTAGGGAATTCTCCCCCCTTTTATGGTCATGTGAGGGGCATGTGGCCTAGTGCTAAAGGGCACACCTCCCTTAGCTGGAAAATGTGCTTGAGTTTAAATATCTGAAAAGTGGGTTTTTTCTCTTAAGTAGTAACTCACCCTATGTGGCTGGCTCATTGTGCTTAAGTCATTTGAAGAGGAAGGTCATGGGATTGAATCCCATGGAGTCCAACAATATAAATTTGACCTTTTTAAGGCCTTGACCATGGTGACATGTGGCACCCTTGGATTGGACCATGTGTCAGCCCATGGTTGGCCAATCTTTTGCCACATGGACTATCAAAACTTTGACACTTGTCATCATGAACCCTTGCCACTTGTCATGACCTAGTGATACCACATGTTGTCACTTGATGGCTGCCACTTGTCTAATTCAGAGGCTACCACTTGTCGTAATATGAAGTTGGCACGTTTCACATGCTGAAGATGCCACGTGTCCCTTTGACCCTTTGACTTTTTGTTGGAGAAGACCAAATTTCCCAACAACCATAACTTTCTCATACGACATCTGTTTTTCGATCCATTTGCGTTGCTAGAAAGCTTGCGAAGAGCATTTCACGATCATCTCATTTTCTTGAGCATTTGAGAACTTTTATTTTTAATCATTTCAAGATCCATTTTGGATCATTGTTGCTTTTGATTTTGAAGTAGAACAAATGGATGTGAAGACATCATTCCTACATGGGGATCTGGAAGAAGAAATGTATATGAAGTAGTGAGAAGGATTTGATGTGAAGGGAAAGAAAGAGATTGTATACAAGATAAAAAAAAATTCCTTGTGTGGGTTAAAGTAATCACCAAGGATGTGGTATCAAAAACTTGATACTTATATGTTGGGACTTGGCTTCACAAGGATCAAAGAGGATCATTGTGTGTATTTCAAATTAATTGGTGACCATCTTATTTACTTGGTATTGTATGTGGATGACATGTTGCTGATAGGAAACAACAAGGAGATTATCTAGGATGTGAAAACTTAGTTGTCCTATAAGTTTGACATGAAGGATTTTGGTGCTACAAATTTCATTTTGGGCATGGAAATTAAAAGAGACTAGAAAAACATGAAACTATGGTTAAATAAGAGGAAATATGTTGAGACAATAATCCAGAGGTTTAATATGCAGGAATTTAAACTGGTTAGGATCCCTATTTACCTAGGTGTAAATTTATTTGTGGATCAATGCCCCAAGACACATGAAGATGAAGAGGATATGTCTCATGTTTCGTATGCTAGTGCGATTGACAGTTTGATGTATGCAATAGTATGTACTAGACTGGACATTGTACATGCAGTGGGAGTTTTGAGTAGGTATATGTCAAAACCAGGGAAGGAACATTGGACAACAATAAAGAGGGTTTTCATGTATTTGCGTGGCACTACTAGTTATGGATTGTGCTACCAAGGAAGACTAGGATTGTACATAGTGTTGGAAATACATGGCTTTGTGGATGTAGACTAGGTTGGAGATATTAATCGCATAATATCTACAAGTGGGTATGTGTTTAACCTGTCTAGAGGAGAAATCAATTGGATGAGCAAAAGATAGTATGTAATGACACTCTCAACTATAGAAGTTGAATACATGGCAACCACTCATGCAAGAAAGAAAGAAATATGGTTACATATATTGTGTTCAGGTATTGGGTTGGTACAGAAAGCTATAAAGATAGATTGTTACACTCAGAGTGCAATCCTCTTGGTGAAGAACCTGGCTTATCATTCAAAGACAAAGAATATTGATGTTAATATCACTTTGTGAGAGACATGGTGAAGAAAAGAAGGTGTTACTTATGGAGGTGGACACTTTGAAGAATGTTCCATATTCATTAACAAAATTTGTGAGCACTGAGAAGTTCTCTTGGTGTAGAGGATCTATGTGCATTACTTCCTTAGATTTTTGATTATGTAACCTTGTAACCCCTTATATGCAAAGAAAACAAGTGGAAGAATGTTTGGTATGTGTTATATTCTTTACGAATGTTGGGTACGCAAGGGTCGGAGCCCCCATGTGTGGGGGTTCAGGGGCGATGCCCTTGATTTTTTTTTTTGGCATTTTTTGCATTTGTTATTAGTGATTTTTTGGCACATGGTTTTCACCAATGGTTTTCTAATTCCGGTGAAGGAATTAGGGTTGTTGACTAATACGATTCAATGGA